>CM034357.1:49444225-49941143 GCA_019925275.1 Mytilus edulis | reverse complement strand
ATATCCCTAATGCGCCTCAATTTGAGGAACTCAAAAACTGCATGTAAACTAATATATCGGTGAAGTGATATCGGACACGTTTCCATCATTAACAAGTGACTGAGCTTAACCATTTGGGTCAATGTGTGGGTCAAAAGTAGGGGAACATAGAATAAATGTGTAAAACCTATGGAGCTATCAAATGTGTTTTAATGCTTACACTCCTTTGTGAAGCCAGTTTTAAACTTGAACTATCCATCATCTTAAAGTTTCTCTTTCACCACTGAAGAGTCTTTTATTGTCGAAATGCAAATCTGTCCCAAAAACAAATTATACATTTACTGTTATTAATTAATTTCAACCAATGCAAAATTTAAAATTAAAAAACAAATCAAAAGAGAGTCTGTTTCCAATTGCGTGTAATCATTTTGATGCTATATTTTAGTTAGTTCTAGTTATTTTCATCCCACTAAGAAATAAATGATGGGATTTGATAATTTTTTTAAAACAACTTTGTGAATATATACAATTTTCCTAGTAAAATCGAAGAACAAAAATTTTTAATTGATTTATAGATATTATAATTTATATGACGTCAAACAGTAAATACATAATTTTAATGCAATGTTTTTGTATCAATGGTTCTGATTGGATGACTGTAAGCGTAAAATTCTCTATCTCCTTGTCTGTAACTAAGGAAGCCGACATTTTGAATTGCTGAATGTATTGACATGTAGTTTCTACAATAATAAGCCAAAAAACTCACGTGTTGCACCTAAAAATCTTCTTTTTATCAAATTTTATTACATTCTGAAGCGGCACAGAATCAAGAAAACGCCCGGTGTTTATGTTTAACGCCGGAAGCATACATATGACGTTACCTAGTGTAGTGACCAAAGAAGATAACATCTTTTCGCGGAATTTTCTTTTGTGAAGATTTAAGACTGAAATAATGATTGAAATTTAATTATGAGCTCGATTTGCATTAGAAAAGAGATAACTGTATTGTGTTTGAAGCTTTGCGGACGTCCATCGGTAGTTTTACTGTCGCAAATACCCGTTTAACTCTCTCCGCTCCGCGTCGCCAGGTAAACTAAATTTGCGACAGTAAAACTACCGATGGACGTCCTTAAAGCTTCAAATACAATACAATTATCTCTTAATATATAGTGTGCAACGAAGCTTGAGTAATAGCACACATTTAAACATAATCAATATCAGTTGTTTTCATTGCATGGATTTTCTTATTTATTTTCATATATTGAATAAAGTACTTCGATTTTTTTGTTCTTAGAAATTTAGTTTAAGACCAAAAATAACCGAATATTTATATAAAAATCAAGTCTAAAATAGCCTTGGGTCTAAATCGTCCTGTTTTTTGTTTAAAACATTATGACATCTTGTCCGACTTAACACCAATTTTTCAAAAGCTATTTCAAATTCACGGAGAAACTATGGTAGTTTGTGTTCAGTCCAATATATGTAATTCCGCCACGTTCGCCATGTGTCCGTTCCAGGTCAGGTATCTGTAGTGCAGTTGTTGTCGTTCATGTCTGTACCAAATCAGGAAAATGCACCGAGTTTTTGACATGTCTGGCATAATTGTTTGTGTTTGGTTTTGTTATAAATAAGGCCATCAGTTTTATCAATTGAAAGAAATCATATCTTTCATGTCTTGGTTTGAACCTTTGCTAGCGACTATACGATTTTTCAATCGTTGGGTGCCGTACAGATGTATATGATTGCTAACATCTACTTGGTTCAATCTTTGAGGGATAGTTGTGTCCTTGGCATCATACCAAATCCCCTTACTTTTATAATATATCAACTGTAAAAAGTAGCAAAAATACCGAACACCGAGAAAATTCAAAACGGAAATCCTTAATCAAATATCAAAATCAAATACTCTCACACATCAAACGAATGGATAACAACTGTCATATTCCTGACTTGGTACAGGCGTTTTCGCATGTAGCAAATGGTAGATTTACCCTTGTTTTATATAAAGCTGAACTTCTCATTTGTATTACAATCGTATACAATTCCATTGCATTGACAAAAACATCAGCAAAACAATCAATATTTAGAACTTATGACAATTCCTTTGAGTATAATTTTATTTTCTGATTTTACCGGATACATTATTACATTTTTACATTATTTAAATGTCTAAGTGATCATAACTCTGGAAAATTATTTTGAATTCAAAGACTAGATTGTTTTTAAAAATGTATGAGGATGTGCTTGTTAGTATGTTTTCTATTGATACATCATTTTTCGACTGTTATCGGTTAGTTAAATATTTTCCGTCACAAATAATACTACATCGTGAAACGTTGCAAAATATTAAAAAAAAATTATAGAACTTTTTTAATAACTTTAATGTGACTAACCAAAGTAACTTCATTTGTACAGATGATTGTCGTATTAATTTAACGGTTTATTAATTAACTGAAACAAACATTTTAAATTTAGATAGCATTTATTTTAAGGAGTACTTTTTATAAAATCGTAACAATTTCTCACGAATATTGTACACTACACAATTATTCTGTTCTTCTCATTCAAAAACATTAAATGCCAAAACGAGGGTCGAAAGGTACTAAATGTAAATTCAAACTCATAGATCGAAAGTAAACTGACAACGCCTTGGCTAAAACAAAGACTAGTGCACAAGACACAACATTGAAACAAAAGATAAAGCAACACAAACCCAACAAAAAAACTAGAAGCTCCCGAAGGGTAAGCTAATGCTGCTCCACATGTGTCACTTGATTTTCGCCCATGTTATTACAAACCCGGTAAATAGTCTAATACGGCAGGTCAAATTCGTGAAAAGGGAACTGGATTGAAGTTACAACAAAAGGAATATATTTGATATCATCTGTGAATTGGATATTCCATAACGGTCGATGACAAGTTATGGACCTAGGCCATGTCATAAGCACTACATGACATACGTTGATCAATGAATCAACAGAATTGGATCAATGTCAAACAACCGCCATTAGGATATTTCACATTAGATATTGATAACGAAAGAAACTAATCGAAATTGGGCATACACGAATCATTGAACCAAAACGTCGAGGCGAACTAAACTTCTTTCTTGTATGTGTCTTACATCTTATACAATCTATCCAAATTATTTTTCTGAAGAATTCCCCGGTGCTAGGGGCCGTATTAAAATTACAGCGAGGTCAGACTTTTTTTGCTTCGTATTGAATGCCTAGAGCTTACTGTGACTTTGACATGAAGAACAACAACGTCCTTTTGATTTTTGGGTGTTTTTGTGATTTTGTGTCATAGAAGAGGGACGAAAGATACCAAAGGGACAATCAAACTCATAATTCTAAAACAAACTGACAACGCCATGGCTAAAAATGAAAAGATAAACAAACAACAGCACACATGACACAACATAGAAAACTAAAGAATAAACAACACGAACCCCATAAAAAACACTAGGGGTGATCTCAGGTGCTCTAAAAGGGTAAGCAGATCCTGCTCCACATGTGGCACCCGTCGTGTTGCTTATGTGATTACAAATCCGGTAAATAGTCCAATTTGGTAGGTCACATTCATGAAAGGGAAGGGGATTGTAGTTACGACCTAAGGAACATATCCAATATCATTTGTGAACATGTGAATAAAATTTTCCATAACGGTCATAGGTGGACACCCAATGGTCATTATAATTGTTTTACCTCTAGATGCATAATTTTATTTATATTGTATTTTAAAAAAACATACGGATCATGAGAAACTTTACAAAACTATGATTTGAAATAGCTAACATGTATTAAGTCCATGAGGTACGAAATGGTAGATGCATTTAGCCCTTAGGGTACAAAATTGTGGGTACGAAATGGTACATGTTTGGTATGAAATGTCAAATGTGGGTACGAAATGATCAAGGTACGAAATGATCAAGGTACGAAATGATTTGCTTCCGTATTTTCATGTCATCGGAATGCTAATTGAAAGGCATTTTAAACGTGTATGTCATTCGCTTTATCACCAAGTACCATCTACATAATCTGTATTGTATCTTTATTGTACGTACCGATTTTTTCAATGATAACACCCGCAAAACCGGTTACCTTGTTCATGCTGTTCAATGATAACTCCCGAAAACCGATTACTTTGTTCACGCTGTTCAATTGATAACTCTCGAAAACATATTACTTTCTTCACGCTCTTCAATGATAGCTCGCGAAAACCGACTACTTTGTTCCCAATGATTAATGAAAGCTTCATAAAAATCGATTACCTTATTCACGCTGTTCGATAAAAAGTTAAATCACAAAAATACTGAACTCAGAGGAAAATCAATTCGGAAAGATTTTGAAAGCTGAATACTTTGTTCACGTTCTTCAATGATAACTTTCGAAAACCGATCACCTTCTTCATGCTGTTCAATAATTACTGTCTAAAACCGATTACCTTGAATATATATTCATTTTTTGAAATAACTAGCTATAGGTTTATTGTGAAATTTGTTTCTATATTCAAATTTTCATAAAAAAATATGTTTTTTTTCAAAATTTAAGGTGATGTCGAATTTGAAGAAATAGACATTATGCAATAGAACTAAAGATACCGATCATTAAAATATCGAAATTGTCGACTTAAACCTTTTGTTTATCATAGGGATTTTGAATTGGACTTCATATAATATTTTCATATTATCGACTTTTGACTCCGAAGCTTATATTTTTTAGACAGGTAACCTTCTCTGTAGGACCTGTAGGTTGCATGTCAAATAAGGGCAACGTAAAGAGGTAAAACCAAGCTTGCAATCGATATAATTTTGGTGGAAATTAACTGCTTTACGTTTTCTTTAAACGATGGAGTCATCGGAAAACAGATAGATTTCCACTCAAATGACACCTGTTTGATTTTACTCCTTTGTGTTGCTCTTAATTGACCAAGTACCTGGATGTCCTACTACAGAAAAGATAACATGTATAAAATTATATAATCTTTCATCAGAAGTCGGTAATATGAAAATAGTCAAATATAGCCATTTATGATAAAATAAATCTTGTGCTTTGTATATTTGATGGAAACATTTCAGTAACAGAGGAAGTGTTCAAATTATGGTAAAGAATGTATTTTATATGTTTTAGGTTTGTCAGTCCGACAAATCAGTTATCCTCAGTTTTTTGTTCGTGCTTGAACATTGTATTGTTTGGCTTTATAACTTTTTTGATATTAGCGTCACTAATAAGTCTTATGAAGACGAAACGCGCGTCTGGCGTAATAAATTATAATCCTGGTACTTTTGATAGCTATTTGCTGTTGAGTATATAGTTCTATCATGACTAGTTACAGATCAAGTGTGGATTTTGTTCCTGTCCGATGACTGTCTGCAGAGTTATAGGCATTTGACGAAAATTATCAGTGTTCAGCATATTTTCATCATGCTTGAAAATATAACTTTGATATTGATATTTACTTTATACCATGTCTATGAATCAAATTAGCATATTGTTTCAGTACAATGATTTTAAATCGATGGGACTTATATACTGCCATGCAATACTTTGAATATTTGCTAACCTATAAACAGCAAGTCGCTAATAGATGACACATATGTATGATGGCAAAAGAAATAGTCATTTGTAATCAAGAGGAGCGAAATATACCAGAGGAACTATCAAACTCATAAAAAAGATAAACTGGCAACGCCATGGTTAAAGATGGGGGAAAACCAGACAAGTAATCACTGGGGTAAAGCTGATGACCGTAACTGCATTCACGGTCATCCCAAGATGTCGGATGAAAAATTAGTTCAGTTTCTGAATTGTCTGTTAAAGTGTTTCTATATCATTTTCTTTACAAATCATACATTTCAACGATGTAAATTTATAAAAGATTCACACGGAAATCACTAATTACTACTGAGAAATGTGCATGAAACAGGAATTTCGATTTGAAAAAATCGGTCAGATGACCGTAAATCACAATCGAGATGACCGTAACAGAATCAGCGATTCATAACAAGGGTGACCGTAATTGGTTTTAAGATGACCGTAATTTGTAAATGATGACCGTAACTTTTAAAGGATGACCATCATTTCTAAGAAATATCCGTATTTATATAACTACCTTTTTGTATCCAATGAAGTTAATCGTGTTGGTATAAACGTATTAATATGAGAGTATTATCATATAAGTAGAAGAAACTAAGACGTGCTTCAAATGCATAGTTCACCATATGTATCTTTTTTACAGTAGAGGGCTTAATTTTTAATTTGCAACAAGACATGCACATGAACATGTGGGAAAAACATGCAACAAAAGCGCGATAAAATGACACCTTACAAGTATAATGAAAAAAATGCAGTGCACAGCCTCCAACTACCAGACAAAAGAATTTTTTTTATTTCTGGGATTCCTTTTAATGACGTATATTTATAATAAATACACAATTTTAAAAATGCCAATGCATTTACACCCATTGATATTATATCGTCTTCCATTTTGCCGTGCAAATAAAATAACAGAAAATAATTTGAAAATATCATACGACTAAACTAGTGATGGTGAGCTCCAGCAAATAGTCTTGTACGAATAGCATATCACAAGGGGGAACGTTGTCAATTTGTATATAGTGATTATAATATCTTAATATCTGTCTGTAAGTTAGTTGATGAAGACAAAATATAACTTGAAAGATAAATATTTAAATCAGGCTTTCTGCACTAGGCACGAGGTTGGCATGGTGGGGTATAGGACACATCGTATAAGTTCTGTTACCTTTCTGTTTGTGATATTTTTTTTATTAAACTGGTAATATTTTCTTTTTCGTAATATGTGCACTTTGGCATGTCAATTATCATTGTCCCTTGGTGCCTCTTGCAGTTGTGTCACTTTAAATAGTACTGACTCCTCTGCAACAGGCACGAGGATGACATACCAGTTATGTGCAATTTCTTACAATATCTTACCATATCATTAGTGTCCCGATACACATTTTAATATGCACCCATCATGCCATATAGCACCGTCCCGTGGTGCCTCCTGCAGTTCAGCTAGATATATTCAGCCTACTCACAGTATTCTTTTTTGTTACTTTCTAGAGGTGTGCCTGAGACGAAAGTTTTATATACAAATGTATACTCCTATAATATATATATAATAATAATACATGAAAACTGTTGTTTCTTATTTGTGTTTGTAACTATGTATACTGTATTGTTTATTATATTTGTAAAATAATAATATTATAATGATATTATATAATGCTCCTTGTGAGCCCATTTTATGGAAATAAAGCATCTTCTTTTATACAGAAATGCTATTCATACAGTCAGGATTCTACTTCGTCAAAATTGTCTCCCCATCACGTCAGTTAATTTTCAAAATCGTAGAAATGGAAGCCATTGTAGGGATGACGCGCTGCCAATTTTGCTTTTAAAAACCGATAAATTTATCCACATAGCACCATTACGATCCTTATATGTCAGTTGTATTTTAAAAGACAAATGTATCTACTAGATAATGAGCATCAGTTAATGATCTTGTCTGTATTGATTCAACTATGTCTGCATTGATTCAACTTAAAACTATTGTCTGATCGGTTGTCTGGTGGAATTTTCGTTAATTCTTAATCATTTATAAAAATTCTAATTTAATATTTCGTGGAAGGGCAGACTAAAAAATTTCAGTGGTTGAAGATTATAAACGCTAGTTATCACATACAAAACATTATATTTTTTCTCGAAGATATGCATTTTCATCATCTAAATTAGAAGACTGTCGTCAAGTACTTTTAGAAGAAAGAAAAAAAGCTATTCGAACACACCTACTCTGTTTTTGTGATTCATTAGATAGGTATTTCACTTGACCCATATATTTCATCTTTTCGTACTGTCATTTATTTTACGTTATAAAGTCAATCTGTAGCTTTGATATATAAAAAATATAGAATCCGAAGCGAGATGCTTTATCAAATACTCTTGCTTTGTACGTTTTAAAGACAAAATATACACCTCAAACACGCCTTAACATAAAAAGGTGCACTCGATTTTCTCTTTTCGATACAATCGTTACCTATTTTTGGGAATTTTTCTTGATTAACATAATGGAAGGGCAGACACGAAAATTTCTGAACTAATAGATTGATATGTTCTCCGTCCGTGGTAAAAAAAATCGGAGGTTATGCATTTTCTATATCCAACTTTTAGTTCCCATTTTAATATGCACCCACCATGTCATATAGCACCGTCCCTTGGTGCCTCTTGTTCAGCAGATATATTTAGCCTACTCACAGTATTCTTTTTTATGTGCCTGAGACAAAGGTTTTATATATATACTAATATGTGAAAACTGTTGTTTTTTATTTTTGTTTGTGACTATGTATACTGTATTGTTTGTTATATTTGTAAAAGAATAATATTACAATGATATTATATTATGCTCCTTGTGAGCCCATTTTATGGAAATAAAGCATCTTCTTCTTCTTCTTCTTCTTATAGTACCCATGTCGTCGACTTGATATCGTATTGTTCTGCATTACTATGTAATAGATAAATTGAAAACTTATGCAAATGGTGTTTTTAAAATTAAACACTTCGTAATTGAGAAGAAAATTGTCGTTTTATTTGTTTCTAATAACTTTAAAAAAAATTGTTACTATAGTAAACATTACAGTAAACATTTATCGCTTTCTCTAACAAAGAGCTACGATTCTTTTGTTCTATTTCAACTGGGTTTCCGCCTGCATATATCAAGACAAATTAAGATTTTAATCTGCTTCCTCTGGAACCATACACATTGGCTGGATTACCGAATATTCATATTTATTATTAATTATTTTTATGCTCCATTTATGCACATTATGTTTTTCTGGTCTGTGCGTGCGTTCGTCCGTTCGTCTGTTCGTTTGTCCGTTTGTCCAGCTTCAGGATAAATCAACTTGAAACTTAGTATACATTTTTCCTATGGTATGATCTTTTTAATTCTAATGTCATATTATAGTTTTATCCCATTTTCACGGTCCACTAAACATAGAAAATGATAGTGTAGATGAGTCATCCGTGTACTAGGGACACATTCATGTTTTTCAAGTTTTCGTCGTATCGCTGTCAATTTGTATTAAAATGTTAACGTCGTTATCAATAAATATTTCATTGTTTACGAGAAATATGCAATTTACTATCATTTTCATGAACCCAAAATACGGCCAATAGTTTAAAAAAAGAAATTTACGAAACATATATTTATATCCGCTAACCGAGCCCCTATTGAGATCGACAAACTCAACAAAAAGCTTTGAATACAAGTACGGATATTTCCTAGAATTGACGGTCGTCCTTTATAACTTACAGTCAGCCTTTACAAATTACGGTCATCCTTTACAAGTTACGGTCATCTTGTTACCAATCACGGTCATCCTTATTATATGTTACGGTCATCTTGAAAATATTTTGATTATGATTTACGGTCATCTTAACGATTTTTTCAAATCGAATTTCCCATTTCATAGATATAGGAAGATGTGGTGTGAGTGCCAATGAGACAACTCTCCATACAAATAATTTATAAAAAGTAAACCATTATAGGTTAAAGTACGGCCTTCAACACGGAGCCTTGGCTCACACCGAACAACAAGCTATAAAAGGCCCCAAAATTACTAGTGTAAAACCATTCAAACGGGAAAACCAACGGTCTAATCTATATAAACAAAACGAGAAACGAGAAACACGTATATATTACATAAACAAACGACAACTACTGTACATCAGATTCCTGACTTAGGACAGGTGCAAACATTTGCAGCGGGATTAAACGTTTTAATGGATCCAAACCTTCTCCCTTTTTCTGAAACAATAGCATAACATCACAACAAAGAAAAACATACGATAAAATATCAATTGGCAGACTTAACTCATGCACATTTCTCGGTAGTAACTTTAGATTTCCGAGTGATTCTTTTATAAATTTACGTCGTTTCAATGTATGATTTCTAAAGAAAATGATATAGAAACACTTTAACAGACAATACAGAAACTGACCTAATTTTTAATCCGACATCTTGGGATGACAGTAAATGCAGTTACGGTAATCAGCTTTACCCCAGTGACTATAGATTTAGCATTAATTGACGAAATAAAAGGGATAAAACTATGAATAATTCATTTTAATATGTATATACTAATGGTTTACGCGTTTACCTCACTGGTATTACAAGCAATCAAACCGAAACACGATCCGCATGATAAACAGTGATTTTACGGTGATTTCACTTTTATATTAGAATCATTTTCAATTTAGTTTTAAAAACATTCAGCCAAATTTTGACCATAAGTAATGTTATTTTTGTAACTCTATGTACATGTTGATTTGTAAAAGTCGCCAATGATTAAATGAGCTTCGGGGAAATACTATTAAACGGGTGGATACTTACATATTTAATTACTTGTTGTGACGTTTTTAAAAACTACTACTAGTATTAGAAATTACAGTTATGCGATGAAAGACAAGCAAAAAAAAGGAGTTAATTTTAAAAGATAAAAAAATACTTGAAATTTATTCAAAATGAAATCATTGTTCTGTGCTGTGATATTAGGAACAATTTTGTTGGTCAAGTCTAATTGGACTTTATTACACAATTCATGTAAGTATAACACCATTTACTAGTTAAGATTGTATTGGTTATATTTATCTATTCTGTGGATTCATTCTTATTTGTACGGTACCATTTTTTGTTGATTTCGTTGTTAAAGGGAAACTGCAAATTCAACTGATCGACGCAATATTAATTTCTTTAAGCTTGAAAATAAAATTGCACAAAAGCACGAACGTTTAGGAAACATATTAGTTTGCATCAAAGTTTCCATTTTGGGTCGATGCAACTGCTGGTGGAGTTTTAATTCCCCGAGGGTAGCACCAGCCCAGTAGTCAATACTTCTGTGCTGAAATGAATTATCATTGATATGGTTATATTTATAAATTAGCTGTTTACAAAACGTTTGAATTTTTAGATACTTAGGCTTTCTACCTCAGGAACAGATTACATTAGCTGTATTTGACATAACTTCTAGGAATTTTGGTCATCAATGCTCTTCAACTTCGTGCTTTATTTGGCTTTTTATTTTTTTTTTTGGATTCGAGCTATACTGATGAGTCTTGTAAAAGAAACGCGCGTATGGCGTAAATACAAAATTTAATCCTGGTATCTATGATGAGTTTATTTATTGCAAAGACATTTCTTTATTTAACATATCTCACTAAAGAAATAAAGATTAAAAAAATAACATTAGCCTTCACTGATTTACCTGTACACAATCGGCGCAAATAAAAGACAAAATCGGCGCAAATAAAAGACAAAATCGGCGCAAATAAAAGACAAAATCGGCGCAAATAAAAGAAAAAATCGGCGCAAGACAAAATCAAATCGGCGCAAATAAAAGACAAAATCGGCGCAAGACAAAATCAAATCGGCGCAAATAAAAGACAAAATCGGCGCAAATAGAAGACAAAATCGGCGCAAATAAAAGACAAAATCGGCGCAAGACAAAGTCAAATCGGCGCAAATGAAAGACAAAATCGGCGCAAGACAAAATCAAATCGGCGCAAATAAAAGACAAAATCGGCGCAAATAAAAGACAAAATCGGCGCAAGACAAAATCAAATCGGCGCAAATGAAAGACAAAATCGGCGCAAGACAAAATCAAATCGGCGCAAATGAAAGACAAAATCGGCGCAAGACAAAGTCAAATCGGCGCAAATGCAAAAACGCTGTCTAGAGTATATTTAAATAGTTTTGAATGTTGTAGCTTAAATCCGTTTTTGAAAGAAGCTTACATGAGAAACAGAAGGACTAAACTTCTGGTACCTATGCAAAGTACATGAACTTAATTTAGATATTACACAACTACAACAACAAAAAAACTAGTTCAAACCTAAACATAAATAATTCATATATTTGTAATGAAATAGGGAACTGAAAAACAAACTTTTCAATAAGTTTGAAAGAAACATTTCTATTCAAGATTTATCTGATAAACCAATCTTTATGCTAAATCCATCAACACATCACAAGTAAATACATTGCGGTCGGTTTATATCCGATTGTCCCACTTTTTTTAAATTTTAGGGTTCTGATTGTCCCACATGAAAATCTCTGATGGTCCAACATTGTTTTATGAAGTTAAATATTCTTAGATAAACAAGGTTACTGTTGTTTGTTTTGCTAAATAAACAAGAATTAATTATTTCACATTTGATATTAATGTTATAAAAGTATAAAAAAAAAATAATCATTAGATTAATGCACTTTTAATTAAGAAAAATGTATCTACAATGTTCAATTTCAATACCGTAACTTTACATTTTCTTTACAATGTCTTTAAATAAATTCAGAAATAATGCATTCAATTTAAAAAAAAAAAAGTATGAACTTATTGACCATCTAAACTATACACGAACTTGTTGATGGAGAGATGTTTCTACTAGTCTTTGTAATTTTAATATGGAAGTCAGATGACATTAATATGTAGCATTCTCTGCGCTATCAATGTCAGATTCACCTAAACAGCTTTCTTTATTGATTACGAAGTTGTTGCCTAGAATTCTGCCAGATCAGCCTCTCCAAGAATGAATAATAAAATTTTGGTTTACAATATTCCGCCATAAAGCGCAGTCAACAAGACTCGTTAACAACTAAAAAGAACCAGACTGTCATAAAAAAAAAAGAATGATGTGATATGATTTCCGATGACTCCAAAATTACAAAGAAATTAAAAACTGTATGTCACCATAAGGCCTTCAACAATGAGAAAATCCACACTGGATAGTAACCTTTCAAAGGCCTTGATATTAAAAATGTAAAAAAAAAAAATAAAAAGCGATAGATACTGATTACCTAATCTTTGAAAAATAATTAACGAAAACAAATATGCTTCACAGCAACTAACGACAACCACTAAATTATAGGTTCCTGACTTGGGACAGGCACATACAGAATGTGGCGGGATTAAACTTTTTTGAAGACGCCAACTCGCCCACTAACACGTGGAAGTGTTAGAACAGTACAACATAAGGAGAAACAAAAATCAGTTGAAAAAGGCTCGTCTCATCAGATGGATACAAATAGAAAAAAAGCTAACGAAAACATACAGTTGAAGTGGATGGTTAATTATTCATCCCCACAACAAAGACACTAAGTTCAGGTCTGAGAGTACTCACAGTTACTGACGGCTACATGTAGTTCAAAACCAATTACTTTTTATCTGTAATTTGAAAAAGTGGGACAATGCAATGCATTTTGGTGCCACGATATCTCAGTAGCATGAATCCCGGCCAAGGAAGAACGAAAAATTTCCTAACACAAATTTACAGATCTAACATTGTTGGGCTGCTATTTGGACGATTTTTTGTTATGCGTTAGTGCAATAACATTATTATTTAGTTTTGTTTAAGGAAAAACGTGTTTGTGATTAAATTATTAATGAACTTTTACAGATATACAAATCATACATAAGAAAGAATGAGACGCCTTAGAGGCTAAACTAAACAGGTCAAGTAAAAGACCAAATCAGAGCCATTTAACTGTTTCTACTGTTGACTTTGATTAATTTTGGTTTACTTGAATGACCATGCGATTAGCCTTACGGATGTAAAATAAGAAAATATAACTCAAAAGACAACAGACTTCAATGTTAATAAATAACGAGACAAATAAATGAAAATTGCTACATAGAGATTATACTAAAACCCAACGACGGATCAAATCCAAGTCATATAGCTTTTTCAACTGTTGACCTAAATTTAACTTTTGCTATGCCCTTGCGACAAAATCTCGATGGGCATATTTATTTACTCCTGTCCGTCCGTACGTTTGTCCCTCTGTATATAGACTCATGGTTTTCCCGGCATTATCTTCTACAGTTCTTGATCTACAGCTTTAATAATTCTAGGCATATAGAGGTGTGCATGTCTACAGGATTTTGATTATTTTTATTTGTACTTAGTGATTTTTTTGGTACTACACAAAGTGTTCATGATTTGTTCAAGATATTTGGACCTAACCCTTTTCTACACTAAAAATCAGCCAGAGGATGCAAGATATTCACAAAAAAATAGTTGGACTTCATTTCCTTCTCAGTTGCTATATAATTGAAAACATTGATTTTACTACCACAATTGAATGTCCCTATAATGCAATAAATAAGATTAATTTTAGCAAATATTGAATCAATACCGGGAAGTTGAACTTGGTGACTACTGGAAAAAGAAAGTTGAACTTGGTGATTATTTAACTGAAAAGTTGAAAATATTTGGCTGGAAATTTAGTCCTGCAAGTGTTAGACATTCAGAATAGATAAAAGTAATATACACAAAGTGTAAAAATCACAATTTCTAACGGTCAGGCGGGGGCATTTTTCGGTCTTACAAACGCCACTGTTTGTCAAATCTAAAATATATGGAACTATATTCATCAGAGTTAAAAAAAAAAAAAAAAAAAAAAAAAGTAGGGGGGGGGGGAGGAGATCATCGTCCATATCTAGTTAACTTGGACGACAACACTTCTTAGCCCTTAGTTTTGAAAAACAGAAGTAATATAATTCAAAATATAACGAACTTCAATGTTTCTATAAAATGAGCATATATACAAAGATCATATAACAATAAGACAGAGACACATATGTTTAAATTACTGTAGTGGTTACATTAAAAGGCAAAGAGAAGACAAAATCAAAGCCGTATAGGTATTTCTTCTGCAAACTTTAGTATATTTCTTTTTACTTGAATGGCCAATGTGATAAGCCTTACGAATATATAAACACAAAAAACAATCCAAAATACAACACACGCCAATGTATCTAAATTAAAGAAAACCAATTTATACTAAAATTTTAATGTCACATGTACAGATATACAAAGGCTTATACAATTTAAACAGAGAAAAAAAAGTGAAATTAGTTTATATGTTACACTAAAAAAGGACATACCAAACCAGAGCCATATCATATAGGTGTGTCTACTGTTTACCTTGAATAAAACTAACATTGGAAATGGGGAATTCGCCAAAGAGACAACAACCCTACCCCTTAACTAAAATGAGTTCAGTGAAAATAGACGTCATTCTAAACTCCAACCCATACAAGTGAACTAAAATGAAAATCAATTATTTATTTGTTACTCGAATGAACGAACATTCTCCTCAGCCCTACGGGTGTAAATACAGAAAAAATAAATCTTTCAAAAAACAACAAATGTCAATTTTTCTTATCAAAAGAAAATCAATTTTGATGAACAGATAAAACAAAACCACATAGACAAGCAAGTCATAAATAAATATATCGAAATTAGTTTATAGCTGACACTGATCACAGTCAGGATCCTACTTCGTCAAAATTATCTCCCCATTACGCCAGTTCATTTTCACAATCGTAAAAATGGAAGCCATTGTAGCGATGACGCGCTACCAATTTTGCTCTTGGAAACCGATAAATTTATCCACATTGCACCAATACGATCCTTATATGTCAGTTATATTTTAAAAGACAAATGTATCAACTAGCTAATGAGGACCAGTTAATGATATTGTCTGCATTGATTCAACTTAAAACTATTGTCTGATCGGTTGTTAGGTGGAATTTTCGAAAAATCATAAACATTTAAAAAAAATCTAATTAAATATTTCGTGGAAGGGCAGACTAGATTTTTTTAGTGGTTGAAGACTATAAACCCTAGTTATCACACAAAAAAATAGAATTTTTCGAAGATATGCATTTTCATCATCCAACTTGTAAGACTGTCGTCAAGTACTTTCAGTAAAAAAATAGCTATTCGAACACACCTTCCCTGTTTTTGTGACTCATTAGATAGGTATTTCACTTGACCCATATATTTCATCTTTTAGTACTGTTATTTTTTTGTGTTATAAAGTCAACCTGTAGCTTTAATATATAAAAATGATAGAATCTGAAGCGAGACGATGTATGAAATATTCTTACTTTGAACGATATCAAGACAAAATACTCAACTCAAACACGCCCTAACATAAAAAGGTGCACTCGATTTTCTCTTTTCGATACAATTGTTACCTATTTTTTGGAATTTTTTCTTCAGTCACATAATGGAAGGGCAGACACGAAAATTACTGAACTAATAGATTGATATCTTTTCCGTCCGTGGTAATTTTTTCAAAAAAATCGGAGGTTATGCATTTTTGTCATCCAACTTGAAAGATACCCATGTCGTCGACTTGATGTCTAATTGTTCTGCTTAACTATGTACTAGATAAATTGAAAACTTATGCAAATGGTGTTTTTAAAATAAAACACCTCGTAATTGAGAAGAAAATTGCAGTTTTGTTTGTTTCTATTAACTTTTTAAAAATTTGTCACTATAGTAAACAATACAGTAAACATTTATCGCCTTCTCAAATAGAGAGCTTCGATTCTTTTGTTCTATTTCAACCTGGTTTCCGACTGATCAAACCAGAGCCGTATACCTATTTACTCCGTTGACTCAAATTAAACTTATTGTTTACTTGAATGACCCCCAATTCTTGGCCTTATGGGTTTAAAATCAGATGAAATATAAATTAAAAGACAACAATCGTCATCTTTACTAATTTAAAGAAAATACATTTTTTACTAAATTTTTAGTTTTTATGTACAGATATATATATATATAAACGAGTCTAAATTGAAAACTACGTTCAAACCTATGATTGCGTTGGATAAAAACCGCAATTTTTATACGTGTGCATGTAAAACAAATTTCGTTGTAGAAGGGTCTAAAAACAGCACAAACAACATTTTCCAAAAGACCAAAAAAGTGATAAAGTATATTTAAACAAAACGCATTTGACTAACAGGTCGAACAACTGATGTTCTTTAACCCTGCTGACTGCCATTGACGATTGCCAAATAAAATTGATCACAAGATGTAACAAAATGGATCTTAATATATAAATTTATATATATATATATATATATATATACATCTCGTCTAAACATCAGCCCAATAATGTTAGGTCTGTAAATTTGCCTTCGCAAATGTTTTGTTTTTCCCTCGCCGGCATTCGAACCCATGCTACTGAGACATCGTGATACCAAATCGCCTGCACTGTAGCCGTCCAGCTAGACCACACGACCACCTGGGCTTCACAAATAATAAAGCTTTTGGTGGCCGTGTGTTATTTTTCCTCTTAAAATATGTATTTTTATATAAAAATACATACAAAAGTAAGATATAGAAACAAATATATTAAAATAAGTTTCTAGCTGACACTTTTGAAAAAAAAGATAGTTCAAACGAAAGCCGTAAAGCTATTACAACTGTTGACTTAAATTAAACTTTTTTATATACTTGAATGACCCCCAATTCTTAGCCTTCGGGTTAATATTTTTAGAAGAAATATAATAATTTAAAAGACAACAATTGTAACCTTTACTAAATTAAAGAAAATAAATGTATACCAAAATTATTAATTCATATGTACAGATATACCTAAACAAATACATACAAGAGTAAGATAGAAATAAATATATTGAAATTAGTTTCTAGCTGACACTTTCAAAATAACCTTAAATAATAACTTTATTAAAGCACATATTACACCCAAAAGAGGGCCAAAGGCATGACAATTACATGTAATAACAAAAATATAATGATAAAATTACAATTTACATAGAAAATAAAAATAAACCAAAACATTAAACACAACAAATGACCTCAAGTGCCCCCTGTCCTCAGTTCCATAGACTGTGTATAAAGGAGCTTAAAGATTCCACTTGCTGACTAGTGGTTGGATTTAGCATATATTTCATTCTATCAGAAAAATCTTTGTATTGAGTTTTTAAATCATTAAAAAAGACATGTCTTAAATCATCATTTATTTTACATATTAAAAAGACATGGGTTTCATCATCCAGATCGTTGCACTCATTACAAAGTCTTTGGGGGCGTGGACTATTTTCATATCTTCCAGTTTCAATAGCGAGGGAATGATCACTTATTCGAAATTTTCATAAGTTTTCTTGTATCAAGATTAGGGTATGCCAAATAAAAATCTTAAACAGATTAAACCAAAGCCGATAAGCTATTTCAACTGTTGACTTACATTAAACATTTTTTTTACTTGAATGACCACCTATTCTTAGCCTTATGGGTTTAAAAACAGAAGAAATATAATTCAAAAGACAACAATCGTAATCTTTAATAATCTAAAGAAATATAAATGATATTTAATATAATTATTGATTCATATGTATAGATATACAATTTTTTTCATAATCTAATAAAATTATAAACAATTGCTGCATGCAAAACATCCTGTTTAATTCTAGAAAATATACTTTAAAAATGTTATCTCTATACATACAGTCACGAATCTTATTTGACCAGGATCGGTACCTTTTGTATATAGCTTGTTTCTTCTTAGAAAATAATCTTTTTATATAGTGTAATTTAGATGTGTATTTTTGTATTTCAGATGAACAATTACAAGAACATTGTCCCGCAACGGATATTTATGAAATAGCTTTATCTACTGTCGGCGGAGAAATTTTTTCAATGTTGAATGCCAATCATTCTATTATGGTGCGGTTTGATGATTCTAATTTTTATTCTTTTAATATCAACAAAGAATGTTCCGACTTTCAATTCGAAATCGAGGTATATTTTGGCTATTATATTGATGTCCTCGAATTACAAGAATTGTTGGAACTGTGTGAAAACGGAACCGTTATTGAGAAATTATTTTGTGATCCGTTTAGCATTTATAGTGTAAGCTATGTTGATGATCCAGTGTTTCCATATTTTTCTGGTGTAGATATTTTTTTTACAGACGAGCTTCATCACTGTACCGCTTGGTTCAGAAATTTCATCACGCAAAAGAACTATACAGTGACTAATGTTGACTTAAACTTTTTTCTTTACAACACGACCTCCTGTTGGGGAATGATGTCACTACTTAATCAACAGAATGTTTTCATTTCACCACCGAATGAATATGATATGCAAGGAATGTTAGTACTTGGAGCGATGGCAGCAGGAATTAGTCAACCTGAATTCAAAGAGGTTTTTTTTGGGACTAAAGATAGGTCTTGTATGAAACGTTTTGTCGAGTACTTTTATCTGAACAGTTATTATACTAGTGAAGAGTACCTTCTTAGCCTTGATGTGATCATTGAATTTAAAAATGAAAACTCTTGCCTAGAAGTTTATTATAGTTGCCGCAAAGGTTGGGATTTTATTTTACCTGTCGATTTACCAAATAAATCACTTGCATATTTGCAGATGGTTATAGCCGGAGAAGTGACGCTTGTAAATTGTTTTGTACTATACATATTTCTTCAGAAAGCCAACCGTTCGCCTACAACAATACTCTTATCAATGTTGGCAGTATCTGACACTCTGACAGCGCTGTTTATATGTATACCAACGATTATCGCTTACCAACTATATCATCACCACATCAGTTTTAATGGTACTGTTCTTTCCTGGAACTTAATTGACTACAATTCGTGCATTATAATGGGCGCCACGAATTTTAAATATGCTTTCCATTTGTTGTCCGTTCTTATAACAACTTTGTTGAGTATACAGAAGGCAATAGCTCTTCGTTTTCCATTATGGAGCATTAGAGGCTTAACCAATAACAGAAGTGTCAAAGGTTCGGCTATTGCATTAACACTGAGCATAATTCTATTCTTACCAAATGTCGTAATATGGAAGATTTTGTCAAAAGACGTTGATGGAAGATGTTGCATAGATGGCGACTTAATCTTAAAATATTACGACGTGTACAGAAATATAAATCTTACAAGCGATATATTGACTGTTATTGCTATATTCATTTCTCTAGTATGTACAATATACATAACTAGTAAATTGACATGCCTTCGACGGAATCTCTCGTGGTCTGACAACATAACTGTCAGGAAAAAACACCTTATGTCCGCCATTACTGTCGTTGTCATCTGTGGTATATTCATTGCATCAGAAGTATTGCATATCATGACAGGTGTAATGTTTTGGATTGTGACCTATTATGATAGTGATTATAAGCTTCAAACATTACTTCAAAATACCAAGCAATATTCCGACCTTAGTTTATTGATAGGATTCTCCTTAAATTTCGTAGTCTATCTTGCAATGAGTACGCAACTGCGAGAAAAACTTTTAAATGGTGCCAAAGAAATAACTGGATCCAAACGGCGTAAGAAAAATGACCGCAAAAGTGTCGAATAGCACTACTAGGAAATAAACAAATTCGAATTCGAATGAATCTTAATTTTTTACAAACACTTATTCTATTGTGATATTAACAACAACACGGCTTGTACTGTGCCCAATGACATAGGCTAACTGACCAATCAGCATAACGATAATAAAAACGTCAATGACTCGACTCTTAAATTAGTACATATAACTGTAATGAACCGGCCGACTGTTTTACTTCCCGAATATATCATGTATATATTCAAGAAGATGACGTCTTTGGTATCTCAATTTGAATAGTCACAATTAACCGAGGAATAACTATTGATAGACTATTATGAAATAGACTCAGAAATACGCGGAAAAATATCATATGAATATTCAAACTCATACGTCGACGACAATCAAATTAACGGTACCAATAGTCTTGCACCAGATGCGCATTTCGACAATACATGTCTCTTCAGTGATGCTCGTGGCCAAAATATTTGAAATCCAAAACTTATATAAAAGATGAAGAGCTATAATCCAAAAGGTCCAAAAAGTATAGCCAAATCCGTGAAACGAATCAGAGCTTTGCATGAGGGAGATACATTCCTTAATTGATAATAATATCTACCATTTTGTAACAGCAAATTTTAATAACACAACAAATCCGTATTTTCATGCCAGTACCGAAGTACTGGCTACTGGGCTGGTGATACCTCGGGGACTTATAGTCCACCAGCAGAGGCATCGACCCAGTGGTATTTATAAAATTAACGGTACCAATTTTCATGCACCAGATGCGCATTTCGACAATACATGTCTCTTCAGTGATGCTCGTGGCCAAAATATTTGAAATCCAAAACTTATATAAAAGATGAAGAGCTATAATCCAAAAGTTCCAAAAAGTATATCCAAATCAGTGAAAGGAATCAGAGCTTTGCATGAGGGAGATACATTCCTTAATTGAAAATAATTTCTACCATTTTGTAACAGCAAATTTTAATAACACAAAAAAATCCGTATTTTCAAGACAAACTGACGATGATATGGCTCAAACGAAAATCACGAAAGACAAAACAAAATTACACAAAACACAACATAGAACACAAGACAAACACATCAATTATTAATCAAAGGAACCAGGCTTATAATTTAATACGTCAGACGCGTGTTTTGTCTATATAAGACTCTTCAGTAACGCTCAGATGAAAATAATTATAAAGCCAAATAATTTCAAAGTGGTAGAGCACGGAGGATCAAGAAATTCAAAAAAAGTTGCGTCATATACGGCTAATGTCATCTAAGCCTGGGATAAGAAAATCCTTGGTATTTAAAAAAAAATCATAAATTAGTTCACAGGAAACTTATAAAAATGACCTTATAATTGATATTCATGTCAACACCGAAGTGCTGACTACTGGGCTGGTGATATCTTTGGGGACACCAGTGATATAAATAGTTATCAAAGGTACCAGGATTATAATTTAATACGGGAGACGCCTTGATTATCTTAGTGCCTATGGAAGAATAAGCCGACCTTGCGCCATATGTGACACCAGCGTGACACAAACCAGTTGAGAAGTCACAAAACAAGAACGGGTTTGTAAAAGCGACAACTGCAGCATAGTCGTCGTGATCTGTGAAACAGATTTGCCATATTAATCAAATAAATCATGATGGCATCCATACAATTTTGAAGGCATGGTTTCAATTTTCAACTTGGAACTCTTGATATAATAGCTTTGTTGTAAACAGCAAACCTCTTTAAAATAATTCATGATAGGAATTACATTAGAATATAGCATCATCTGGTTGATTTATACTCAAGATGTAGGCACGGTGCAGCAAGAATTTTATCACATAGACATTGAAAGTTCACAATTTGAAAGCTGAAATCATCTCATTTATAATCTCTTGTATCGTAAATTCTTATTTTGAACCAATCCTCATTGTCAATTTAGCTGTTAGTGTTATATACTTTAGTTCGACGGGATAAATACGTTCACCCCACTTGTAACATCACACTTTTAATTATCTAGTGAGAGGGCATCTATACATCGGAACATGACGTTTAAGAATAGTTATAGTTTCCAAGTGAATTGTCAATCTTTATTCCTTTATCAAGCAGGTTTTTTAAATTGTGATTCACACACAAAATGATGATGTTACGGGTTTTATCTACTAGGGACATCATATTTATCATGGAGATAGGACCGGTGCAAAGCAACATTTGTAGGTCTTTAAAGAGATATGTAGCATGCGTACTCATGGCTTATTCTGATTTTTAATTATAATTTGTATCAACGACATAAAACCCTTAACTGATTAAAAAAGAGCTTTTAGGAATTTTATCGGAGAGTTTATCACCTTTTACTATTAAACGAGTGAGAAGTTTGGCTAGTGATAAATAATTGCAACAGAAGTACACCACTGTTCAATAGTCAATAATTGATTAAACAGAAACAAATCCGGATCACAAATAAAAACCAAGGAAACACATCAAATATAAGAGGAAAACAACGGAGTAACAGAAACACTGAACTGCTACAAAACAAACGCCAGCATACACTGAAACCGACTATTTGATAACAACTGCCACATTCTTGACTTGGTACAGGATATTTAACGAAAAAATAAAAATGAAAATAAATAAAATCAGGGTTAACACACTTTGGAAATTGTCTGAATAATTTTTTTTTCAGTGGCTTCGTTAGTTTATATAATCTAAAGTTTGTTTTTATAATCTGCTATGAGCTTTCTCATTTTTGAACTAACCTTGAAGTTCGGTAATTTTGATTACATTTTCCTGTACAACCTGTTATGCTAGCTTTACCAAACGGCTATAAAGCAAATCCAAAGTTCACAATGAATGATGATCCAAAGTTAATTCTAAGTGAAATTAACATTCAAATCGAGTACAATCCATGTTTTTATAGTCCAACATTGTTTTACATATTGTATTTATGTTGGTTCTTAGATCAAATTTATTCGTTCAGTGTATGGTTACTTGTTTTTTTTGGTAATATTTCTTTTTGATCGAGTTAAGACATTGTAATTGATATTTTGATAATGTGGCTTTCTATAGTGTAATGTAATGATACACGTGGGAAACACATACATAATTTAATACGTACCGTTTCAGGTTTAGGTGAAGATTAGGGTTTTGTAAAACGTTTATAAAGTCGCTGTATTTATTGCACCTGTCCTAAGTAAGAAACCTGTTGTTTTAATATTTTTTGTCGTTTGTTATAGTGATCCATAGGTGTTTCTCTTCCTCGTGTTTTAAATAGATTAGGCCGAACGGTTTTACACCAGTCATTTTCGGGGTCCTTTAGAGCATGCTGTTCGGTGTGAGCCAAGACTCCGCGTTCAAGGCCGTACTTTGACCTTTTAATGGTTTATTTTTTTTATACATTATGACTTGAATGGAGAGTTGTATTGTTGGCACTGATACCATATCTTCTATTTCTATTAGCCCCGCCGCATTTTTGCACCTGTCGCAATTTAGGAGTATTTGGCTTTTGTCAGTCTTGTATGTTTTTTAAATTTTAGTATGACATTTTCACTGAACTGGTGCACATCTTTATTGTCGAAGGGGCCAGCGAAAGTCCATCTCGGGTGCGGAATTTTCTCACTGTGTTGAAGACTCATTGGTTGCCTTTGGCTGTTTTCTACTCTGTGGTTGAGTTGTTGTCTCTGAAACATTTCAAAATCCATTCCGTAAACTGATGCAATCGAACGAACCCCGAAAGCAGATACCGATTGCGTCGACAGAGAAACTTTACTTGCTTTGCATGCAACACACTGTAAGCGAATCCACACTCAGCGAAAATGTCACTTTTTGGAATAGAATATAATTGGTAACAAACAAAAACATAACACCAGGGAGTTTTACACCGACACATCGTATCGATCAACCAATTCGTGATGATGACCATAACATAATGAAGTGTCGTAAGCCAATTGTTTTAAGGAAAATAAGTCTTATAAACTTTTGCCACAAGTTTGAAATGGAAAACAACTCCGATTGTTATAAATCATATGGTAAATATAGTTGAAGTATGAAGTTTCCTTTCACACAGGTTTCTTTAGGTTATTTAAGGTGGTATGGGAGTCTAAAATAAAAATGATAGAATTGTTCATACTTTGCCAAAACGAAGTATCTATTGATATATGTTGAAAAATATTATAAAAATGATAGGTCACCGCGCATTTTCTCAAGCTACAGAGCTTGACAGAATGACACATTTTGTATGGATTATACAGGAAAAAACACAATTTTGTGATTAGAAACTAAACAAAATGATAGAATTGTTAAATACTTAAGGAAAAAATAGCTTCCAGAGAATTTTTTGAGAATATCAAAAGAAAAGATAGGGTCACCGTACGTTTTTTCCGGTTAAAATACAAAATAGGAAAATTCCATGTAGAATCCTTCAGAAAATGCACTGTTTTAGAGTTACCTCCCCTCAAAATGCCAATTTAATTTATTTTTAAGAACAACCAAAAATAATCATCATTTGCAACAATATCAATATTTATAAGTTATATTCTTATAAATTGATTCTTTTAAATGAAAATTCACATTAAATATCTGCATTCCTGCATCAAATTTTGCTAACTTGATAGAAAATCTGGACCTTTGGTTCTCTGTTTTTTTACAATCCAAGATGGAGGAAGACACCCATACCACCTTAAAGCATTTTTTACATTATATTTTTTTTTAAGCATAACAATTTTATTCACAGTGGATAGATTTTTTCAACATTGAAGCTAGCCTTACAGATGTATAAGATATGAAAACAAAGATTTTTAAAAGGAGGAAAATAATAACAAAAACGATAAATTTTGAATTGTTTTTTAAATAGTTAATTTAAAAAAAAAATAATTCTAAAAGATTTAGACTTCTTTATTAGTATATTATCTTTCTTTCTTTTTATTTATTAATACTTTAATTTCTTAATCATGAAAAAAAAAGAAATTTAATCTTGAATCTTTCATCATTTAATATAAATTAAAATGTTAAAATTTACAAAATATGAAGTATGCATATACATGTATATTCTAAATACTAAGGATGTTCTTATCCTAGGCATAACTAACCGTTTTTGGCACAACTTTTTGGAATTTTGGGTTTTTGGGTCATCACTGCTCTTCAACTTTGTACTTGATTGGCTTTCTTACCGTCACTGATGGGTCTTGTGAAGACAAAAAGGGCGTCTGGCGTATTAAACAATAAGCCTGGTGCCTTTAATAACTATTAACATTTCTAAATGTACCACTGTATTGTTTATTTGTGTATGTCTCTGTCCTGAATGTTCTAGCATTTATTTGTACTGTAGTCCTGTAATGTAATATTGTCAGTTGTCATACAAGCGCGAGGTTTAGCTAGCCGTTATTCCAGGTTCAACCCACTTGTTTTTCTTAAAATGTCCAGTATCAAGTCTGGAAAATTGCAATTAATATGTTATAGTTCGTTTTTGTGTGTGTAACATTGTCGTTTGAGTTTTTGTTGTACTTCAGTGTTTCTGTTGTTACGTTGGTTTCCTCTTATAATTGTTGGGTTTCCCGGAGTTGTTTTCTCTCAATCGATTTATTAATTTCGAACAGCGGTATACTTCTGTTGCCTTTATTCATTTTATCGGCAATTAGTACATTTTTTATTTGAACATTCTGCCTATTTTTGAGATCACAAACTTGACGTGGTCCTCGAAAAAAGTAGCCAATACCATCATGTAGTCTATTTGCTTAAATTTTAAACATATGATATTATAATAGTCGCTCATTACGTTTAACGAAAATTGGAAAACACTCATTTTGATTTCAATTGTTTATGTTTATCGACTCCTTAAATATTTGCTCGCTAGGTTCTTTTCCTAATTATTATTGATCTGTCAGATATGATCACCAAAAATATACTGCAACCCAGAACATCTTATGGTTAAGACGCATCTTATTCTGATATTTGTGGTTTCTGTGGAAATAGAAATCAAAGTTTAAAACTTAGAACATGAACTTGTCCTTTGATCATGAATTTAATTGTCTGAGTAAAGAAGGTGGAACAAGAACCTTATACCAAAAGACTACATTTCTCTATTACCTAAGAGTTATGAGTGACCCCAACTCACCATTTTGATATCGAACACAAAAAGGGAAATAATGCATATTTAGTTACCGGACAAACAGTAAACCGGGGAAATTTCCATTTGGGAAAGTATCGATTAAAAGGGGAAAGTTTCAAAGAGGAATGAATGTTCGTCATCAAATATCTTATTGACAAAAGCGACGTTTCAGTTATAAAAGTGGCGAGGAAATTGAATTGAGATTGCGGTGAACCAAACACAACTGATTAGAGACATTTGTAACTATGTGTGTACACGGAAGAACACGTTCATGAATTAATAACTCACTTAAAACTTACTTTTGTTTGTTGATCAAGACTTCTTTGTAAACGTGATTGGTATGAGATCCAAATTAAATGTTATAAATGTTTATTGAAACTCTATTATTGTTTAATTTATAATTAAATTTCGTTTCATATAAGTAATTTGATGTTCAATATTTTTTAAACAAATTATGAGACAAGTCGTTATATAAAGAATACTCCACAGGAACAAATGATACCGACTGTCTGTCAAGTTTTTTTTGAATATTTTGATGGTTTTAATGGAATGATTTTGATTTGGTTGGTTCATAAACATACAACCATAAATTGCTATTGTAAATAGTTTTTAAATCAGAAACGGTGATGCGTTATTCATTGTTCTTTTGACACAAAAAGTACTGGCAACACCCATAGGATCAAGTATTTTTTGTATTCATTCAGTTTGAGTTCTACAACAATACGTGTGTCTTATGTTAAAATGTCAAACGATGTCATCATATTATAATCGGGTTAATGAAAGGCAATAACCAAAATACCACATTCCAAAAGAAATCAAAACTTTTTACTGTACTTTTCAGTTTTATGCGACTACACGAGTAAAAGGGTACCTATTCAACACTGTAATAAGATCATTGAATATTGTTTTTATTGGTACAAATATTGATTTTGTTATCAGTAAATTAACAGCTAACTAAATATTACTAGTATGTTATATGCATATACATATTCATGGATCTACAATCTGTCGATACCTGTAACTTGGTATTGCACAATATCATGTTTTTCTCTGGCTGTTTATGACATCTTTACACTAAATCCATTGGATGTTGGATATGTACGGATTGATAGTTTAGTCTTAGTTGCATGATTTTTTGTATTAGTTGTTAGTGGCTTTGAACTAGCTGTCCGATAACTGCGAGTACTCTCAGATCTGTTCATTGTGTCTTTTGGTGTCGGGATGTATAAGTACTGGGCCACGTCCACTTGTATTTTTGTCCATCTGATGAGTTAAGCCTTTTCCAACTGATTTTTATAGTTCGTTCTTATGTTGTACTTTAATACCACTGTCCCAGGTTAGGGGGAGGGTTGGGATCCCGCTAACATGTTTAACCCCGCAACATTATTTATGTATGTGCCTGTCCAAGTCAGGAGCTTGTAATTCAGTGGTTGTCGTTTGTTTATGTGTTGCATATTTGTTTTTCGTTCATTTTTTTTTTTTTTTTTTTTTTTTTTACATAAATAAGGCCGCTAGTTTTCTCGTTTGAATTGTTTTACATTGTCTTATCGGGGACTTTTATAGCTGACTATGCGGTATGGGCTCTGCTCATTGTTGAAGGCCGTACCATGACCTATAGTTGTTAATGTCTGTATTATTTTGGTCTTTTGTGGATAGTTGTCTCATTGGCAATCATACCACATCTTTTTTTATATACTCGCGAGTATCATGACCGAGTACTTTATTTCAGATCTTTTGACATCCCTTTTAAAATGAATATATTTCAGTGTAGGTTTTATGATGTGTTTTTTCAAGTATTTGATATAGTGTATATAGTGTAGGAATTTAATTTGCCCCAAAGGAAAATCAGAGTAAAAGAATTATTTACATTTATGAAATTGAAACGTTTGAATAGGATACATGATGATTTATACAATAACGGTTGTATAATTAACAATTACTATTTCCTTTGATCTATAGTTTATATCCGATATAAGTCATTAATTCAGCCTTTTTTCTGTTATTATGGACCGGCACTCGTTCCATTGTATGATAAGGGTTTGAGATTGTTACATGCATTTCTGCAGATCTATATTTTTATTTTCTGCGGTAAAGATTTAAGGTAATTAAAATAAATACATTTAAAAAAAAAATTATATAAGAAGATGATACAAAATATTAATAACAATGAATGTTCCTTTTCTTATTAAGCACATAATTCGTGACCCGTATTTGGGAATTTCCCAAACGGTGAAACCAGGTTATTTTTAGAAATGTAAACGAGGTACCAGGTTCTTACAACAACTCGTCGTCGGAATATGGGAAATGATTTATAGTTTGCGTTTTTTTTCTTTCTCAAAATATTTACTAAAAATTCTATTTTGATTATAATATATACAGTTTTGATCATTTAGAAGAATAGTTATTATAAAGATATTATCTTTCAACTCGGGAGTTTTTATAGGTAACATGTTTCAAGGCAGAAACAGAAAGTGATTTTCAAACCCCTCAAATAACCACTTGGTGTTTGTTAATACTTTGCAATTTTACTGCAACCAAACAGATCGAAATGAAAACATTTTGTGAAGGATTTTTCAGTTGTTACGAAGAGAATAATTTGCTTTACTGTCTGAAGCTTTCTGATTTTTATTTGTAGTATTAGTATTATTTTCGTCTGTCGTATACTCAATGAAAATATGAAGGGATATGTAGTATATGTACACGGGACAATATTAATATCAACATGATCAATACGTGGTACAACCCGAATATGGAACGTTTTTATTGATGTCCTTCATCTCTTTCTTCCACCAAAAGCGAATGGAAATGAAAACATTATGTCTAGAATTTCTCAACCTTTATTGAGAAGAATAATTTGACATTTGTTTGCTTTAATTGATGTATTTTTTTGTCAAATGAAGTTCGGGAAGGAATATAGTATTTCATCTGTCCGTCACAAAGTCCATCTATCTGTGGAAGGATAAGTCATAGTTCTTGAGATTTGTTCATAGATTCGTCTTGAATAACCAAGTAGCCCTGATTAAAATAAAGTAATCTTGACCTACATTTCACAAATGAGTGAATGATTAAAGTTTGCGTTTGCGTCCATACCCGAGATACAACTCGTAGAGAAAAAATATTTTGTCAGTAGGTGCGTCTGTAATAGTCAGAATCGAGGGTCCTAAAAATATGTCATCTTGACATAAAATTCACGGATAAGTAAATGAGGTGAAATGCTGCGTTTAATTCCATATCTGTGATGAGGAATACAAATATGTTGTCAGTAGATGCAACTTTGAAAGTCACGAGTTTCAAAATAAAGACTTGACAAATGAATTAGATGATATTCCATTTCATCAACTGCACTGAAAGAAATTCGATTTGCACAATTAAGTTATATTTTATAGCAATATCATAACTAATTGGATTTGGCAATTGAGGATCAAAGTCATCTCAATATAACAGATTGTATAATACTTTGCACTTGTTTTACACCAACAAACTCCATAGTTCCGGCCCATGCACCAATTTACTCTCTTGTTGCTTGTGAAATGGGGAGTCTAAAGTATTTAAAAGAGGGACGAAAGATACCAAAAAGGGACAGTCAAACTCATAAATCTAAAACAAACTGACAACGCCATGGCTAAAAATGAAAAAGACAAACAAACAACAGCACACACGACACAACATAGAAAACTAAAGAATAAACAACACAAACCCCACCAAAAAAACTAGGGGTGATCTTAGGTGCTCCGGAAGGGTAAGCAGATCCTGCTCTACATGTGGCACCCGTCGTGTTGCTTATGTGATAAAAAATCCGGTAAATAGTCTAATTCGGTAGGTCACATTCATGAAAGTGAAGGGGATTGTAGTTACGACGTAAGGAACATACCCGTTATCATTTGTGAAACGGTTATTCCATAACGGTCAACCAACTCGTGATGGCGTCCGTAAAATTTACGAAGGGATGATTTCAACTTCACCATTTGGAACTCTTGGTTTAATAGCTTCCTTGTGAGCAGCAACCCTCTATCAAGAAAATCATGATAGGAAATGCAAGCACGGGAATATCGTATCAATTGGAAGATATATACCCCCGACTCCCCGTATGCAGGTGCTGCTGGAATGTTGCTACTTAGAAATGGAAAGTTCACAACTGGAAAGCTGAAATCATCTCTTTTGTCGTAAAGTTTTGTTTTCAACCTACCCTCAATGTCAATTTCTAGATGTAAGTCAAGATATGAGGCCGACTTAACTGTATATGTAGTATCCTTTATCTCTAGCTCGATTGGATAGATGCGTTCCACATAGTCACCAAATTTTGAATTATTCAGTGAAATAACATCATCTATATAGCGAAAAGTAGAGCTAAAGGATATTGCTAACTTTTATTTAAATTATACAAAAAGTTCATTATCAGTTTTTGTAGATAAAATGATAGATTAAAATCATCTTGTTATTTGGTTCTTGCCTAAACTAGTAAGTTTAATTACAATATGACACAGTTAAAGTTAAATGTCTGCACAAAGGATTTGTTGACAAATGTAACAGCATAATTAAGTATTAATGTTTCGATTATTATATAATATGCATCAGTCAGAAACTTGCCTTTTCTAATTAAATAGCTACAAAATGTGAAGTTAATTCCATATGACTTTTGGTGTAAGCACATTATAAAATAGTCAATATGTTTGATGCAGGAAGTCTAACAATAATTAGAACTATAAAATTGTAGACGTAACAGCAAATATTCCATTGGGTTAAAGTTATTTTGTAATTTGCAAGGAAAGAATTTCATTATAACATTTGCTTGATTAGACTGTTCGGTTGTCTGTATCTATCTTGTCAACACTACTTACGCTACTTTAGCATGCGCTATTATTACTTATTCCTGCTATGGAGAAACGTTTTTTTATCACGCCGAACCAGTTAGTTCAAAATAATGCGTACTGTAACTCTATATCTGGTCATGCAGAATACATTGACCGTATAAGCTAAGTCTTTTGAAATTTTGGGTCCTCAGTGCTCTTCAAATTCGTATTTTATTTGTTTTTTTATGACATTTTTTTTTATTAGAGCGCACTGATGAGTCTTTTTTTAGATGAAAAAAGAGTCCGGCGTAAAAATGTAATCCTGGTATTTACGATGAGTTTATTCATATCTCGTTTAAAATCCTTGCATTGTATCGGTTTCTAAAATGTTCATATCTAGAGACAATGTATACTAACATAACAGTACCAATTTGAATGCACAAGATGCGCATATATAATGATTTCAAGTCAATCCCACATGTGTCTCTCGCAATAAATCTGTGATTTAAATTACTGCAGTTGGTAGCTTATCTATCATATAATTTAAAATAATTTTGTAGACATTCATCTTTTAACTGTTAACTTCATAATAACCTTGGTCTGAAGTATCTTCAGAATGTGAATACTTCTTTTTGTTAAACATACATATGTTAAAGACTCTTTCAATGCAGGCAGCAACTCTATGATTTTTTTTCGAAACAGTATCCATTGGGTGCATAATAAAATGTAGTAAAACATTTTCTTGGTTTTCCTTATCTAGGGCAAACGAAAACCCGATTTGTTTTGTTTTTGATATGGTATTCATCCCAGTTAACAGATATATCAAACTTTAGAAAAATGGAATTTGTTGGTACAATATACGTCCTGGCATTTTTATGTGTGTTTGATTAGGATCAAATCTTTTTTTCAAATGGTCTATATACAGATGCTCTTTTGTCTTTTTTTCTTTTTTGCTACGGCGTTTTCAGTTTATTTTCTCTTTTGTAAAAAAAAACCCTGTTCAGTTCGACATTTCAAGGTGACATAACTGCATATGATTCAAATTACCAATTTCAATTATAAAACCTTTAAAAAACCAGACCGAAAACGGGTACCAATTTAAAAATATATTAAGATATCCTTAAAATATCAATTTATATTTGCATTTCATATGCACAAGAGCAAGAACATTGTCGGAACCGTTGTTGAGAAATTATTTTGTGATCCGTTTAGCATTTATAATGTAAGCTATGTTGATGATCCTGTGTTTCTGTTCCAGACCGTATGAGTATTTGGACCGTACGCGTACGGTCTGGACCGTATGCGTACTTTTTCAAAATACGCATACGGTCGGACCGTACGCGTACGGTCTGATTAACATTAAGAAGTTAGTCAAGTTTATTAGATACAAATGTATATAACAGATCAACAGAACTTATGTCTCAAATTAATATAAAAAGTTCAATAGTAATGGAAATAAAAACTTAATATTTTAACTATTTAAAATAATCACGCTTATTTAATCTGTTAATCTCCTGTATTTAGCATGTCAGTAATTCGTTAACTGCATGCAGCCCAGTATGCTCATTGAAATTGAAGTTATCGGAAGTAAACATAATGTGGGGAGACAATTGTTATAGAATATCAAGTTAGGAACTTTACAAAAAAAGCCAAGGAACATGCATGAACAAATCATGTTAATGTAAAAGAAAATATGACGTTCCTTGTGGTACATTTGTAGCAAGTGTCACCTTGGTCCAGAGTAACAAAATAGGATTCAGATATACAATTAAACAAATATTGAATGTCAATTGTTCGCTTATTCACTTTATTCATCTATTTGTAATAATAACAATTTGTATAACTAAAAATAAAGATTTTGATAAATGTTTGTTTAAATTTAACCCATATGATCCCAAAACATGTCTGCTCAGCTGGACCGTACGCGTATACTCATACGGTCCGACCGTACGCGTATGGTCGGACCGTACGAGTATACGTATACGGTCCGGACCGTACGCGTACGGTCCAAATACTCATATGGTCTGGAACATTTCCATATTTTTCTGGTGTAGATATATTTTTTACAGACGAGCTCCATCACTGTACAGCTAGGTTTAGAAATTTTATCAGGCAAAAGAACTATACAGTGACTAACGTTGATTTAAACTTTTTTTTACAACATGACTTCCTGTTGAGGAATGATGTCATTACTTAATCAACAGAATGTTTTCATTCTACCGCCGAATGAATATGATATGCAAGGAATGTTAGTACTTGGAGCGATGGCACCAGGATTTAGCCAGCCTGATTACAAATAGGTTTTTTTTTCGACAAAAGATGGCTTCTGTATGAAACGATTTGTCGGGTACTTTTATCTAAACAGTTATTATACACCTAGTGAAGAGTACCTTCTTAGCCCTAATGTGATCATTGAATTTAAAAATGAGAAGTCTTTCATAGACGTTTATTATAATTGCCGCAAAGATTGGGATTTTAGTTTACCTGTCGATAAACCAAATAAATCACTTGCATATTTGCAGATGGTTATAGCCGGAGAAGTGACGCTTGTAAATTTTTTTGTACTATATATATTTCTTCAGAAAGCCAACCATTCGCCTACAACAATACCCTTGTCAATGTTGGTAGTATCTGACACTCTAACAGCGCTGTTTATTTGTATACCAACGAATATCACTTACCAACTATATCATCACCACATCAGTTTTAATGGTACTGTTCTTTCATGGAACTTAATTGACTACAATTCGTGCATAATAAGCGGCGCAACACATTTTAAATATGCTTTCCATTTATTGTCCGTTCTCATAACAACTTTATTGAGTATACAGAAGCAATAGCTCTTCGTTTTCCATTATGGAGCATTAGAGGCTTAACCAATAACAGAAGTGTCAAAGGTTCGGCTATTGCATTAACACTGAGCATAACTCTATTTTTACCAAATGTCGTAATATGGAAGATTTTGTCAAAAGACGTTGATGAAAGATGTTGCATATATGGCACCTAATCTTAAAATATTACGACGTGTACAGAAATATAAATATTACAAGCAATATATTGACTGTTATTGCTATATTCATTTCTCTAATATGTACAATTTACATAATAAAATTAACGGTACCAATTTTCGTGAACCAGATGCACATTTCGACAATACATGTCTCTTCAGTGATGCTCGTGGCCAAAATATTTGAAATCCAAAGCTTACATAAAAGATGAAGAGCTATAATCCAAAAGGTCCAAAAAGTATAACCAAATCCGAGGAAGGAATCAGAGCTTTGCATGAGGGAGATACATTCCTTAATTTAGGATAATTTCTATCATTTTGTAACAGCAAATTTTAATAACTACATAAGACTCATCAGTACAATTCTTCTGCTCTTTGGTTGAGTTGTTGTCTCTTGGAAACATTCCATAATCCATTCCATACTCTGATGGAATCGTGCAAACTCCGAAAGCAGATACCGATTGCGTCAACAGAGAAACTTTCCCTGCTTTGCATGCATCACTCTGTAAATAGTTACCAAGGTACCAGGAGGAGGTCCATTGAGGACTACGCCAGAGCATGGGCTAAACGAGAAGAAGTTGAACTGGACACTTTGTCAGAATGGGTTAAAACTATCAGGTCTCTGATAAAACGTCGCATTCACAAGTTGTAAAACTGTGTTAACGATCGACCAAAGTCCATTTTCAGAGACAAAGAGGCCATGAAATGTCTAACCATCTCTTCATGATACGTATGTTGTTGTTCCTGCGGACAAAGCTTCAAATAATATTGTCTTTGTATGTAAATCGTATTACTACGAATGTCTTGTAAAAGAATTGGGTATAAAGGAGCACTCAGGTAATCCCACATACAAAGACATATCATTTGACAAGGATAAGATTTTAGCAAATCATAAGTCCTTCATGGCTTCCATAAACATTACATTGAACACCAAATCGGAGGACTTACCTTGTTTGTATTGGATACCAAAGCTTCATAAAATTCCGTACAAACAACGGTATATTGCTGGCTCATCTTCATGTTCCACTAAAGAATTGTCCATTAGATTGACTAAAATTCTGTCCGCAGTGAAAGAGGGTCTTCAGAAATACTGTGAAACTGTTTACTCGCGTAGTGGTATTAACCATATGTGGATTCTTAAAAATTCTAAAGAACTTCTAGACAATTTTAAATCTCGGTCTATTTCTGAAATTAGTTCTATCAAAACTTTTGATTTTCCAACCCTGTATACCACCATTCCCCATGTGAAATTGAAAAATCGCCTAAAAGAAATAATCCACAATGCCTTTCAACATAAAAATGGTAGCATACGCTATAAATTTATTACTTTGGGATTTCATAAGGCATATTTCGTTAATAGTGACAAACAAAAAGGTAAAACCTGCTACACAAAAGAACAAGTGGTCAGTATGCTGGAGTTTCTTATCGACAACATATTTGTTGAGTTTGGAGGTAGACTTTTTCAACAAACTGTCGGCATTCCTATGGGAACGAACTGCGCGCCTCTCCTTGCTGACCTCTTCTTGTTTTCATATGAATCGGAGTTCCTTCAGACACTTGTCAAAAACAAGAAGATCAAAGAAGCCAGGTTATTTAATTTCACTTTCAGATATATTGATGATGTTCTTTCCATTAACAATCCAAACTTTTCTGATTGGGTTCCATTAATATATCCACCAGAACTAGAAATTAAAGAGACAACAGACACGGCTTCATCCGCCTCATTTTTAGACTTATACCTCGAATTTGACATAAACAGTCATCTTAGTACCAGAATCTATGACAAACGAGACGATTTTGATTTTGAAATTATCAATTTCCCCAACCTTAGTAGCAACATACCAACTTCACCTGCATATGGAATATACATTTCCCAACTTATTCGGTATTCAAGAGCTTGCAGCTCCTACTCAGACTTTGTAAAACGTCACCAGTGTCTGAGCAGAAAGTTGATGAACCAGGGGTATGTCAAAGAACGTCTCGTCCTTTTTCTAAAAAAGTTCATCGGAAGATACCCAGAACTTGTTGATAAATATTCCGTATCAACTTCACAAATAATACACGATGGTCTTGAAGTATAGATTTTGCGTACTGACGTTGTTTATCATCTTAATTACGTGTTATATTATTCTTTTATTTGTCTTTATTAATATTATTTTTACTGTTGTCTGTTTTAGAGATATCCTTTTGACGTAACTCTGTGCTTATGTATCCCATCATACTTTGAACGACAAAATTATTTTATGATGTGACTCTGTACCTATGTATCTTGTCATACTTTGAATGACAAAATTATTTTATGATGTGACTCTGTACCTATGTATCTTGTCATACTTTGAATGACAAAATTATCTTATTCATTAATATTACTTTTACTGTTAACCAACTTTTTTTGTGATATACATTTTACGCGACTCTGTACTTATGTATCACGTCATACTTTGAACCACACTATTATTTTATTTATTATTATTACTTTAACTGCTAAGTCAGTGTTTGTTATATCTATTTTCCGTGACTGTATTTATGCATCCCGTCATACTTTGAACGACAAAATTATTTCATGTCTACCTGTGCGAATTTCAAACGCGCAATTTTACACCAGTACCCATACCCTCCTTCCTTGATGGGTGCATTTTACATAGACAAATATAATCGTATAATATAATCAAAATGAGGATGTTAATTTGATGTATGCCTTTTTGTGCTTCTTCGTTACATTTGTTGTTTTTATAGTGATTTAGATGATAAAACAATGTTGACTGCTGTACCCCTATTTTTGACATTTTTACCTATTATGTCTGTTTGTTTTGTTCACGCATCGGTGACTATAGAATGGAATTTGATGCGACTGTCATACAAGTGAGAGGTTTAGCTAGCTATAAAACCAGGTTCAATCCACCATTTTCTACATTTGAAAATGCCTGTACCAAGTCAGGAATATGACAGTTCTTGTCCATTCGTTTTTGATGCATTTTGTTATTTGATTTTGCCATGTGATTATGGACTTTCCGAATTGATTTTCCTCTGAGTTCAGTATTTTTGTGATTTTACTTTTTAGTACGCCAGACGCGCGTTTCGTCTACATTAGACTCACCAGTGACGCTCATATCAAAACAGTTATAAAGCCAAACAATACAAAGTTCAAGAGGATAGAGGATCTGAAATTCCAAAAAGTTGTGCCAAATACGGTTAAGGTAATCTATTCCTGGGAAAAGAAAATCCGCACTTTTTCGAAAAATTCAAAGTTTTGTATCAGGAAATTTATAAAAAATGATCACATAATTGATATTCATGTCAACACCGAAGTGCTGACTACTGGACTGGTGATACCCTCGGGGACGAAACGTCAACCAGCAGTGGCATCGACCCAGTGGTGTAAATAGTTATCAAAAGTACCAGTATTATAATTTAGTACGCCAGACGTGCGTTTCGTCTACATAAGGCTCATCAGTGACGCACATATTAAAAAAGTTATAAAGCCAAACAATACAAAGTTGAAGAGCATAGAGGATCCAAAATTCCAAAAAGTTGTGCCAAATACGGCTAAGGTAATCTATTCCTGGGACAAGAAAATCCTCACTTTTTCGAAAAATCAAAGTTTTGTATCAGGAAATTTATAAAAATGATCACATAATTGATATTCATGTCAACACCTAAGTGCTGACTACTGGGCTGGTGATACCCTCGGAGACGAAACGTCCACCAGCAGTGGCATCGACCCAGTGGTGTAAATAGTTATCAAAAGTACCAGGATCATAATTTAGTACGCGCGTTTCGTCTACATAAGACTCATCAGTGACGCTCATATCAAAATAGTTATAAAGCCAAACAATACAAATTAGAAGAGCATAGAGGATCCAAAATTCCAAAAAGTTGTGCCAAATACGGCTAAGGTAAGCGAATCTATATTCAGTCAAAATGTCACTATCGGGATTAGAATGGGAGTTGAAACCGGCACATCGTATCGATCAACCTATTCGTGATGATGACCATAACATTACAAATTGTCGTAAGCCAATCGTTTTAAGGAAAATAAGTTTTAAGCTTTTGCCACAAGTTTAGAATGGAAAACAACTCCGATTGTCATAAATCCTATGGTAAATATAGCTTAGTATGAAGTTTCCTGATTTCAAATCATTTTTTACATTAGATTTTTGAAGCTTAACAATTTTTGCATAGTGGATAGATTTTTGAAGCTAGCTTTACAAATGTATAATAAATTTTGGATTATTTATTTTTTATATAACAAACTCAAAAAATATTTCTAAAAAACTTATATATATACTTATATAAAGTATATTATCTTTTTATTTATTAATATTTAATTTCTTAATCACGAAAGCAAAAGAAATTTAACCTTGAATCTTTGATCATTACATATAATCTAAATTAAGATGTTCAAATTTAGCAAGTTAGATTTAACTTGATTTTTATAAATTTACTGTTTGCAAAAGTATGAATATATTCTAAATTTTCAGGATTTTTTTTTTATCCCAGCCATGCAAAACCGTTTTTCGGCACAACATTTTGGAATTTTGGGTCATCATTGCTCTTCAACTTTGTACTTGTTTGGCTTTTAATTATTTTGATCTGAGCGTCACTGATGGACCTTGTGTAGACAAAAAAGGGCGTCTGGCGTATTAAATTATAAGCCTGGTGCCTTTGATAACTATTAGCATGTCGAAATGTACTATTGTAATGTTTATTTGTGTATTTCTCTGTTCAGAATGTTCTTGAATTTATTTGTACTGTAGTCCTGCTATGTAATGTTGTCAGTTTGGTGTTATATAGGTTTGGCTAGCCATAAAACTAGGTTACGTTGTTTTCCTCCTATAGTTGATGGGTTTCCCTCAGTTTTAGTTTGTAAACCGGATTTGTTTTCTCTCAATCAATTTTGACTTTCGAACAGCGGTATACTTGTGTTTCCTTTATTTATTTTATCGGCAATTTATACATTTTTATTTGAACATTCTGCCTATTTTTGAGATCGCAAACTTGACGTGATACTCGAAAATAGTAGCCAATGCCATCATGTAGGCTTTTTACTCAAATTTGAAGCACATGATATTGTGCATATAAAAGCTAAATTGTGGGTCGGGTAGTAATTCATTACGTTTAACGAAAATTGGAAAACACTCATTTTGAATTTCAGTTGTTTATGTTTATCGACTCCTAAAATATTTGCTCCCTAAGTTCTTTTCCTAATTATTATTGATCTGTCAGATATGATCATAAAAAAAAATATACTGCATCCTCTGAAATTCTTATATTTCTGTATAAAGGCTTTGGTTAATATGTTTCCAAAGTGTATGGTTGCTAGGTATTTTTCTTAAATTTTGGGGTCCTAGAGACTTTCAGAAATTAACCAAAAATTGAAATCACACACTTTGGAATTCAATTTTTCATGCCATAATGATTCGAATAGGTTACCTCCGGTGTAAAAAATATGGTATCTATACTTTAGCATGAAATAAAGAAAACAAAGGTTTTATACTAGGTCACCGCCGGTTAAATTTTGACACGTCTCCCAACTTTATGAAAAATGCCCTATGGCTTTATCATGTACTAGTACCAGTGTTAAGTTATACTAAAGATAAAAAAAAACCGTCTAACTTACCTTTGTCCTGACCTCAATTTCAAAGTCAAATGTCATGGACCTTACTTGAAAAGAATAACCATCTACTATGGCTTCATTTATTTTCGTGGGTACCAATCTTCGTGGATTGAGGAACATTTGCTTTTCGTGGATTTTTGATTTGGAAGTTTTGCCGCTCTTTGTTTACAAAGCCTATAGAACATTTTTAATTCGTTGAACATTTGAAATTGTGGTTAATCTGATTTACGCGCGTCTGGCGTATAAAATTATAATCCTGGTACTTTTGATAACTATTTTGTGGTTTCTTTGGAGTTGCAATGGAAATCAAAGTAAAACTTAATACATGAACTTGTCCTTTGGTCATGAATTTAATTTTCTGGGTAAGGGACAAGAAACAAGGACCTCATATCAAAAGACTATATTTCTCTTTGACTTAAATTGTAATTAGATGAAGTGTCAAATGTTCAGGTGTTTTTCCATACGATTCAAGGTTTGCCCTATAACACATATTTATCTTTTAACATAAGAATTTATAGCTCATGAAAGATTATTTGACAAAATTTAAACCGATTTCTAATTTTCTTACTTTTGTTTTGAGACCCAGATAATATCATTGCAAATATAAGGTAAAAGTCCAAGTCAGCCTTTCCCCGCCATATTTTATAAATCAAATATCTCGAAAAGGATTTCCATGACCTATCAATATTTTTAGCTTATTTTGATCCTTAACTAATACTCTTCCAGTTTAAAGTAACAATTTTGAATTCTTGATTTATTTAATTTTACCTTAGAGCACATTAGTTAATGAGTGACCCAAACTCACCATATTGATAACGGACACAAAAAAAAGGGAAATGACGCATATTTCAGTTACAGGAGAAAAAGTAAACCGGGAGATCGGCTTCCATTTGGAAAAGTATCGATTAAAAAGGAAAGGTTTCAAAAGTGCAATAGATGTTCGACATCTAATACCTTTAATTGATATTGCGGTGAACCGAACGCAACTGCTTAAATACATTTGTAACTCTGTTCGTACACGGATTAACACATTCAGGAATTAATAAATCACAAGTTGTAAACTTACTTTTGTTTGTTGATCAAGACTGCTTTGTAAACGTGATTTGTATGATGTCCACATTAAATGTAATGTAGTAAATGTTTATTTGAAACTCTATTATTGTTTAATTAATTAAATTTCGTTTCGTATAAGTAATTTGATGTCAAATATTTTTTTTAACAAATTATGAGACAAGTCGTAGTATAAAAAAATACTCTCACAGGAACAGATGATACCGATTCTTCTTTGAACATTTTGATGGTTATAATGGAATGTTTCTTATTTGTTTTATGAACACACAACCATAAATTGCTTTTATGAATAGTTTTTAGATCAGAAACAGTGGTCCGTTATTCATTGTTCGTTTGACACAAAATATACTAGCAACCAAGGACCAAGTATTTTTGTAGTCATACAGTTTGGGTTCTGCAACAATACGTTTGTTTTATGTTAAGATGTCAAACGATGTCATCATATTATAAGTGGGTTTATGAAAGGTTATAACCGAAATACAACATCCCAAAAGAAATTAAAGAACTCACGAATGAGTACTCGAATATCAAATTTCAGATCTTTTGACAGCCCTATTTAAAATATATATTATAATGGTCTTTTTCAAGTATCAGAAAATCATTGATTAGTGTAGGAAGTTTAATTTGCTCCAAAGGAAAATCATTAGTAAAAGAATTATTCACATTTATGAAATTGGAACGTTTAATTAGAACTCATATCTTGATTTTTTTTTAAATATTTACAAAACATAGTGATGCAAAATGGAAACAATATGAACAACTTGATGATTTATACGATTAAGATTTTATGATAAACAAATAATATTCCTTTTGATCTATAGTTTATATTAATATAAGTTATTAATTCAGCCATTGGCTGTTATTGCTTGTGAAATTGGTATTCTAAAGTGATCTTTCTTTTTATTAAAGCGCACTTATGAAAAGAAAAGAAAAGAAACAAGCGTACGACGTAAACAAATGTAATCCTAGTATTTACGACGAGTTTATTTATACAGTCACTAGTCATATCTCGTTAAAGCCTTTGCATTGTATCGGTTTCGGAGACAATGTATAATAACATATTGGTACCAATATGAATGCACTAGATGCGCATATTTAATGATTTTAAGTCAATCCCACAAGTGATCAAAGTGTCTCTCGCAATAAATCTGGGAATTAAGTTGCTGTAGCTGGTAGCTTATTTATCATATAATTAAAATAATTTTGTAGATATTCATCGTTTATCTGTTCCCTTCAAAATAAGCTTTGTCTCAAGTATATACGTTAAGACTCCTTTATTTTTTTAGTAACAATACCTATTGGTTGCATAAGAAAATGAAGTAAAAGATTTTCTTCGTGTAAATAAATAATTGGTTTTCTTTATCTAGAGTAAACAAAAAATATATTTTTTTTGTTTGTTTTTGATATGGCATTAATACCAGTTAACAGATATGTCAAACTTTTGAAAAATGGAATTTGTTCATACTATATACGTCCTGATATTTTTATGTGTGTTTGGGTCCTAATTGCTCTTCAACTTTATACTTGTTTGGCTTTTTCATGTAGACGAAACGCGCGTCTGACGTATTAAATTATAAGCCTAGTACCTTGATAACAATTTGTTTCTTCTGACAGTATTTTATGAATAATGCTCCCTGGTAGAACTAAGCAGTTGACTCTAAACGATGAATTGCATTTGTCCATATACTTGTCATTTAATCTTTAGTGATGCGAATAAAGAAATAATCAGTAATCTCACTGGGGTAAAGCTGATGACCGTAACTGCATTCACGGTCATCCCAAGATGTCGGATGAAAAATTAGGTCAGTTTCTGTATTGTCTGTTAAAGTGTTTCTATATCATTTTCTTTACAAATCATACATTGAAACGACGTAAATTTATAAAAGAATCACTCGGAAATCACAAATTATTACCGAGAAATGTGCATGAAATGGGAAATTCGATTTGAAAAAATCGTTAAGATGACCGTAAATCATAATCAAAATATTTTCAAGATGACCGTAACATATAACAAGGATGACCGTGATTGGTAAAAAGATGACCGTAACTTGTAAAGGATGACCGTAATTTGTAAAGGCTGAATGTAATTTATAAAGGACGACCGTCAATTCTAAGAAATATCCGTACTTGTATTCAAAGCTTTTTGTTGAGTTTGTCGATCTCAATAGGGGCTCGGTTAGCGGATATAAATATGTTTCATAAATTTCTTTTTTTTAACTATTGGCCGTATTTTGGGTTCATGACAATAATAGTAAATTGCATATTTCTCGTAAACAATGAAATATTTATTGATAACGACGTTAAAATTTAATACAAATTGACAGCGATACGACGAAAATTTGAAAAAACATGAATGTGTCCCTAGTACACGGATGCCTCATCTACACTATCATTTTCCATGTTTAGTGGACCGTGAAAATGGGATAAAACTGTAATGTGGCATTAGAATTAAAAAGTCTAAAGATCATACCATAGGAAAAATGTGTACTAAGTTTCAAGTTGATTTAACCTGAAGCTGGACAAACGAACAAACAAACAAACGAACGGACAAACGCACGCACAGACCAGAAAAACATAATGTTCATAAATGGAGCATAAAAAACATTAATAATACATATGAATATTCCGTAATCGAGCCCAATTGTATGGTTCCAGAGGAAGCAGATTAAAATCTTAATTTGTCTTGATATATGCAGGCGGAAACCCAGTTGAAATAGAACAAAAGAATCGTAGCTCTTTATTGGAGAAGGCGATAAATGTTTACTGTAATGCTTACTATAGTAACAAAATTTTTAAAAGTTATTAGAAACAAATAAAACGACAATTTTCTTCTCAATTACGAAGTGTTTAATTTTAAAAACACCATTTGCATATCATAAGTTTACAATTTATCTATATTTTGTTTTACCACGGACGGAGCACACATCAATCAGTTCAGAAATTTTCGTGTTTGCCCTTCCATTATATGAATCAAGAAAAAATTCCCAAAAATAGGTAACGATTGTATCGAAAGGAGAAAATCGAGTGCACCTTTTTATGTTAGGGCGTGTTTGAGATGTATAGTTTGTCTTTAAAACGTACAAAGCAAGAGTATTTGATATACCATCTCGCTTCAGATTCTATAATTTTTATATATCAAAGCTACAGGTTGACTTTATAACGTAACAAAATGACAGTACGAAAAGATGAAATATATGGGTCAAGTGAAATACCCATCTAATGAATCACAAAAACAGAGTAGGTGTGTTCGAATAGCTATTTTTTTCAAAAAGTACTTGACGACAGTCTTTTAATTTGGATGATGAAAATGCATATCTTCGAAAAAAAACATTTTTTTTGTGTATGATAACTAGGGTTTATGATCTTCAACCACTGAAAATTTTTAGTCTGCCCTTCCACGAAATATTTAATCAGATTTTTTTTTAAATGTTTAAGAATTTTCGAAAATCCCATCTAACATCCGATTAGACAATAGTTTTAAGTTGAATCAATGCAGACAAGATCATTAACTGATGCTCATTATAGCTAGTAAATACATTTGTCTTTTAAAATACAACTGACATATAAGGATCGTAATGGTGCTATGTGGATAAATTTATCGGTTTTCAAGAGCAAAATTGGCAGCGCGTCATCCCTACAATGGCTTCCATTACTACGATTGTGAACTGCCTGGCGTAATGGGGAGATAATTTTGACGAAGTAGATTCATGACTGTATGAATAACATTTCTGTATATACAAATTGACAACGTTCCCCTTGTGATACGCTAATCGTACAAGACTATTTTAAGGATCTACTTTGCTGGAGCTCACCATCCCTAGTTTAGTCGTATGATATTTTCAAAATATTTTCTGTTATTATATTTGCACGACAAAATGGAAGACGATATAATATCAATGGGTGTACATGCATTGGCATTTTTAAAAATGTGTATTTATTAAACCTCATTAAAAGGAATCCCAGAAATAAAAAAAAAATCGTTTGTCTTATAGTTGGAGGCTGTGCACCGCATTTTTTTCATTATACTTGTAAGGTGTCATTTAATCGCGCTTTTGTTGCATGGTTTCCCCACTTGTTCATGTGCATGTCTTGTTGCAAATTTATTTTAAAAATTAAATCCTCTACTGTAAAAAAGATACATAATTATGGTGAACTATGCATTTGAAGCACATTTTAGTTTCTTCTACTTATAGGATAATACTCTCATATTAATACGTTTATACCGACACGATTAACTTTATTGGATACCAAAAGGTAGTTAATAAATACGGATATTTCTTAGAAATTGTTGTTGTTATTGGTTTTGGTAGGCGACTTACTTATGTAGTAATTGCGCCTTAAATTCATATAACATAAGTATTATGTATATATACTTTCAGTCCTTAATTTATTTTAGTAATACGTTTTGGCGAGTTTTATGTCAAACTATGGCGAATATGGTTGACTGAATTACTTAGAAATATATATCATATATGTTGAGAGACAAAAAACAAAACTAAAAAAAAACACATAACAGAAGATACATGTAATAGGAAAATGAAAAAAAAGCAAATGATAGTCCCTAATGAAATGCTTTATTTATTGATAGGTGTCATAAAATTGTTTAAACATGTAATCTGGTTATTCACCTTTGTGTCGTCTGTGATATACTTATATAAAAAAAAAGTATATTTAGAAACATGTAACAAGACATGTGCTAGTTAAATGCAACCAATGTTAGGACGTCTCCCTCAATTGATGTAGCAAATAATGACTCCTTAAAGTAAGCATTGGTTGAAGTTATTCCTTTTCCATAACGGCAAGTTGCATCAATGTATTCCAAATAAATTTCCAAAGACATACTGGTATTTAGTGATTCCTCATTCCCTGACGAGAAAAAAGACACTTCCGTCATTGAACGAGGAATCACCCCTACCTACACCCTTAATCGCCTATTTAAATATATATATATATAATATATAAATGGAGCAAAAATAGAAAAATATGAAAAAAAATTATACCAGTATATTATTAAAACAATGACATTGTTTGATTTTGTTGTAAGTACAGAGAATTTCAGCGAAACAGAAGTGCTGGGATGTGCATATATATAATTATACAATAATCTGTGTGTGTTTGTCTAACTGACATCCTCTAGTACAAATTTTAGATTTTATCATTTTATTGTTATAGAAAAGGATTTAACTCTTGTTACTATTCTAATAATGTATGAGCGTAGTGATTGTGTTTGTGTTTGTTTATTTTTCTTATTTTCTATCAATATGAATATGACTATAGTTGTCAGTTTATGAAAATCGGAGAAGACATATTGTATTTTCCTATAATCTTTAAACATATAACATTAAATAATTAAGATAAATGTTAGTGGCACTTTCATAAAGAGAAAAGCCTGTAGCAAATGTTTCTATTGTTAAATATCTGAGCATAGTGTGTTGTGTTTGTTGTCTTAAAAGATATGACTGCAATTTTTTTCATTGTATAGAATTTTAAAGTGATGTTGTATTATCCCTCAATATGCACTGTTAACTTATCTAGTATACTAATCTTCAATAGATCAGCGTTAAAATTGAATGTTGATACTTGTTAAAATTAAATGCGTGCATTTCATGGTCAATTAGTACTGGTGTTTGAAAGGTGAATGATTTACTGATGTATGACACAGGTAGAAAAAGTCTGTTTGATTACGCTCAATGGACTGACACAAAGGTGAAGTGTGCTTTGCACTTGTGACTTGCTTGTGCTTATTATATATATATTTAAAAAGGAAATTATTTCATAATCGGGTGAGTTTTTCATTTATCTTTAATCTTGCTGGTTGTATACTGACTTTATGAAATAATTTAACTTAGGGACCGTCCGAGAAATAATTCATATACACTAGTTCCAAATACATAATTATTTGTTTTATAATCTCTAAACTAAGGCTAAATGACACTTATACATGTAGTTGAGAGTCTTCCTATTTTCTTATAAGTATATTAGTTTCCCGTAGATAGTTATGCACGGGACTAAAGGTGTGTTTGTAACCGGATAGCAGGTGTTTCAATGAGAGATCTACGACTCCCTTATTTTTAAGCTGATCAAACATATGTTTACGTTGCGCATCATATTTTGAGCAGACTAATAGAAAGTGTACAACATCGTCTGTGACTTTGCAGTTTTCACAAATTTCACTCGGGCTTTTCCCTATTTTGTGAAGATATTTATTTACATTAATAGAGCCAGATCTTAATTTGTAAATTATTCGTTCATTTTCTCTATTCATTGGTGGAATAGTAATCTTGAATGATACATTATTTTGGAAGGAGTGTAGTAATCTTCCCTTTGTGTTATCTAACCACTGTTTTTGCCAAATTTGTTTTAAAATGTTTTTTGTTAAACATTTGATGTCTTCTTTATAAAGGGGAATATGACAATCTACTGTATCTTTATTAAGAGCCACTTTTGCAGTCTGGTCTGCAATTTCGTTTCCTAAAATTCCGACGTGGCTTGGGATCCACTCAAATATTACGTTACTACCTAGTTTGACTAACTGGTTGTATAAAAAATATAATGTCATACAATAAATAATTTTTTACCTTAAATAAATTACTCTTTAAGGCACGGAGGGCTGATAAAGAGTCGACAAACACAATAACATTAATTGGTTTAAATTCTTCTAACCATATAAGAGACAGAAATATTGCCATAAGCTCACAAGTGAAAATTGACATATTCTTAGGCAGTTTGAAACCTTTTTTTATTCCCATTTCAGGTATTGCAAATGCACATGAGGTTTTATTAGAATTTGGATCTTTAGATCCGTCCGTATATATTTTTAAAAACTGGCGGTACTGCGTATCAATCATGAAGTTACTTTCACTTCGAATTAAGTGTGGATTATCCTTTTTCGAGATGAGATTCGAGAGTTGTGTACATACACGGGGTTTAGTCAAATGCCAAGGGGGTGTTGGGAATTGTTTGTATTTGTATATTTGGTTAATATCTACATCATGTTGATTAATCATATCTTTTGAAACAATAAAATATGGTTTTTTATTCTGTTTTATTTCACTGGAGTAGCAAAGAAATGTTGCTTTTTTGGCCAAACTTTCCTTAGTTGGATGGTTGTCTTCATGACTAGATATATTTAAAAATGATTTTGTAATAAGGCACTGCCTACGTTCTTCGTAGGGTGGGTCACCCATTTCTACTTGTAGTCCACTTGTGGGTACATTTTTATATGCACCAGTACAAATTCGAAGTGCTTGACTTTGCACCCGGTCCAGTATTTTCTTTACGGAATGTGAGGCGGAATTATATACTTCACATCCGTAGTCAATTTTAGATCTTATAAGTGCAATATATATGTTTCTAAGAGAATGGCTGTTTGCTCCCCACTTAGTACCTGTTAGAAGTTTCATGCAATTTAAGACTTTACTGCATTTTGCCTCTATATATTGTATATGTTTTAACCAAGTCAATTTACTATCAATAATTATTCCTAAAAATTTCACCTCATTGACTACTTGTAATAAACTGTTACCTAAAGTTAATACTAATTTCTCAGTCTTTTTCTTTCTACTAAAGACAATAGCTACAGTTTTAGAGGGTGAAATGAGAAATCCCCATTTATCACACCATGATTTGATATTGTGAAGATCTTTCTGTATTCTCCTTTGAATATAACCAATATGTTTACCACATAGCCATATTGCACTATCGTCTGCAAATTGAGAGATAGAACAGTTATTAATACATGAAGGGAGATCGTTTACCATAATATTGAATAATGTCGGGCTGATGCAACTTCCTTGAGGGGTACCGTTTTGGATCGTGAGAGTATCAGAAAGAGTGTTATTTATTTTGACCTGTATTGTTCTGTTAGTGAGAAAACTATTAACCCAACCGAGCATGTTACCCTTTATCCCAATTTTAACCATTTTGTTTAGAAGTCCAAACTTCCATATCATATCAAATGCTTTCTGGAAGTCAATAAATACTCCAACTAAATATTCTTTCTTTAAAAATGATTTTTGTATATCGTTATCAAGTCTAATTATTTGTTCCATCGTACTTCTATTTTGACGAAATCCACTCCGATAAGGTGAGTATATATGATTTTTCTCAAGGTACCACCTCAGTCTGTTATTAATCATCTTTTCCATAATTTTTACAAAATTAGATGTTAAAGCTATTGGTCTATATGCATGTGGGTCACTTGAATCTTTCCCCTTTTTAAAGCTTGGAATTATTATTGAATGTTTCCAAGCCAGAGGAAGATCTTGTGAGAACCAAATTCTGTTATATAATAAAAGAAGTACACCAAGTGATTTATTACTAAAGCTTTTAAACATACTATATGTAACCTTATCTTTACCAGGAGATGTATCTGATGTATCAGCAATAGCATCCTGTAATTCATTAAGTGTAAATGGTTCATTATAACTTTGGGAGTTTTCAGAAAAATAATGTTTCATGTTTTCAGCTTCTATAGACTCAATATGTTCTTTATGTGATATAAATGCTTCTGAATAGTTACTTGAACTACTTACATTGGCAAATGCTTCAGCTAATATATTAGCCTTTTCTTTAGTAGATTCATATATTTTATTTTTGTAAATCAAAGTAGGCATAATTAGAGAACTAATTGTTTTACCCATCATTCTCTTAATTGTATTCCACACTTGCCCTATATTATTATTATTATTCAAGCCACTGCAGAAGGTTTCCCAATATTTTTGCTGTGTTAATTTAATAGTATTTCTACATTCCTTTTTTTTTCTTTGTATAATAAATAATCATGTCCACCCCCCGTATGCCTGGCCTTGTTACGAGCTTTATTGCGTTCTTTTACCACCAATGTACAGTTTTCATTCCACCAGGGGACTTCTGGTTTATTATTTTCCCTTCTTTTCTTAGAAGGGATGTGCTCACCAGCAATTTTAATGATAGTGTTAGTGAGATGAGTACATGATTCATTAATATTGTCAGTAATCATGCTCTCACCAAGTTGTTTATGACATGAGCTGGCGAACCCATCCCAATCAGCTTTTTTATAGTTCCAAATCAACTCGTGTTCGCTGTTTGAACAAGATGAGGTTTGATTCAATGTTAACTGTATTACAAAATGATCACTACCATATAAGGATTTATTATCTACTGCCCACGTTATCTGATGTGCTAACTGTACACTGGACATTGATATATCAATACATGACAATTGTTGATCGGAGGGGTTTTGTCTAGTACCTGATCCATCATTTAAAACTATAATATTATTGGTACTAATAGCATTGTGCAATGAGTTACCTTTAGTGTCACTTTTGTTACTACCCCATAGATAATGATGAGCATTAAAGTCACCACAGATAATAAATTTACCTTCAATTTGATTCAAGAGATTTATATAATCATATTCTTTTGTGTCTGTTGATGCATCATATAGGCTTATAATGGTGACCATGTCACTGTTTATTAATATTTGAGCAACAGAAGTTTCAAATTTTGAAGTTATTTCTTTCTTAGAGTATGGGATGTCTACTTTGACATATATAGCTGTGCCACCCCCCTTTATGCCATCTCTAACTGAAAAATCTGCTACTGTGTAACCGTTAATTTCAATGAGATCATTTTCACTTTTAAACCAAGTTTCTTGTAGGCATATTACATCTGGATAAGTAGAGGAATTTGATAAATTCCATATATATTCTGGACCATTGCTATGAAAGCTATGGCAATTCCACTGATGTATAACAAATGAACTAGTCATTATAGTTATTAATATAATTATAAAATACATTATGTTAGTTATGATGTTCTTCAAATTAATACTCTTTAAGTATATATATATATGAATTGATTATTTAAAATTTTAAATACTGATGGACTGATTTTTTTCAATATAATGATTCATTTGATCTGTGTCAACATTACACAAGTTTAGAGTTTTGGCCACTTCACTGATGTACTTTGCTACATTCTCTACTGTAATTCTCTCTTTTGGAGCATTAATTATATGAGTAATTGCAATAGTCATTATTGATACCATTTGGGAAGCAGAAGTGTTTACTTCACCCAATATAGGTTTTTTGTGGGGTTTAGTTTTACTGCTAAATTGCATATTTAATTCTTTCTCTGCAACAAAGGTCTTCAAGTTAGTGTCTTCACCTTTTACAATTTTGGTGGCTTCACCAACAGATATTTTTAATTCCTTGCTCTTTTTGAGAGCTTTTTGTTTTTCCACTCTTTTAGGACAGTCTTTGGAGTTTGCCTGATGAGGACCTTTGCAGTTTACACACACTGCTGTATCAGTATTACACTGGCCTTCATGTCTTAAACTACACTTAACACATGCTTTATCCCTTTTACAATTTGTGGCAACATGGCCAAACTGTTGGCAATTGTAGCATTGGATTGGCTTGGGTACAAAAAGTTTAACTCTGTACTTTAGAAACCCAATGCATACAGATGTTGGCATTGGTGGTATGCTAAAGTACAATTTTATAGTTCTAGATGGTGCTCTTTTGGCTTGTTGTTTGTCATAATATGTAAGCCTTGTGGCTTTTGTGACCCCATATTCATTTAATGTATATTTAATGTCTTCCTCAGAATATTCCTGAGGTACATTATATATGCATCCTTGTGAGCTCAGAAGACTTTGTGGTTTAGAGCACTTGACTTGCCATTCACCTAGCTGAGTCGCTTTCATCAGATGTTTTAGTTGCATACCATCCATACAGTTTACAATAATGTTACCAGATCTTATTGGTCTAATATTTTTAACAATGCCATACTCCTTTGAAATATTTTTTTGGATTTTGATGGGATTTTCTTCTGCTAGGCGAACACCTCTAGCACTGATAATAATATGCTGGTTGTCGGGGACAGAGGGTCGAGGGGCATTGCGTAATGGTATATATCGGACTGTGGCTGGGGTTTGGATTGCATGTGAATAACTTTTATTTGGACTAGGGGTTGCAAATTTGCGTTTCTTGCTCTCTCTTTCTATAGAATTATCAGACATACCTCTTGTGGAGAAGTCAGACTCATAGCCTCTGCCTACTGAAGAGTTTTCTTCAACAGATTCAAAACAGTCGGAGTCCGCCATTTTGTTTTGTATTCACAGAATACAAACAAGAAAAAAATCGAAGTTTTTACCACTAATGTAATAAAAAACTTACAAAAATAGCGATAATATACTGAATAGTTGTCTAAGAAAGACGTACAATCAATTTCATAAATGAATACCTCAATAGACTATCAAAAAATTGATTTCAAAACAGATTCTTCTCTCAGTGAAAAAAAAAAAACCGCCGATTGATCCGGGACTCGCCGACCCGATTTCTTAGAAATGACGGTCATCCTTTAAAAGTTACGGTCATCTTAAAACCAATTACGGTCACCCTTGTTATGAATCGCTGATTCTGTTACGGTCATCTCGATTGTGATTTACGGTCATCTGAGCGATTTTTTTAAATCGAAATTCCTGTTTCATGCACATTTCTTGGTAGTAATTAGTGATTTCCGTGTGAATCTTTTATACATTTACATCGTTGAAATGTATGATTTGTAAAGAAAATGATATAGAAACACTTTAACAGACAATATAGATACTGACCTAATTTTTCATCCGACATCTTGGGATGACCGTGAATGCAGTTACGGTTATCAGCTTTACCCCAGTGAATTTAAAGGTTAAGAACATTGTGTACACTAAAGCATAAATAACAAATAGTTTGGAACAAATTATATTATCATAAATGCTATGATATATTGATATTATATTTTGTTAACCAAACACTATAACAGTTATTTGTTAAACAAGATTTTTTTTATAAATCTAATAAGGATTATCACCCTTCCTTCATGTTCATAGTGTTAATATTTATCTAGATTATACCAAATACAATGAGGAATTATATAGTAAAACAGTTCTGTTCATTCAATTGAGTTTTGTTTTATTTTTCTGCTTATATATTCTCCTTACTAAACGGTAAGCGAAATGTTAAGCATTTTTTAGAGATTTTTTTTTCAAAATGATTTTAATCATATAGAAAACAGTTAGCTGTATACATTTCAGTGAAACAAAGATCGCCATTAATTCACACATACATTTATAGATAAAATATATTTCACTTAAATATGTGAATATTTATTTGATTTTTCTTTTGAAAATACAGATCCAAATGTGTTCTGATATAAATGCATCTCTGGTTTACAAAGTATTGAGATTTACTTATGTCAACTCATCGAAAAAGGCGATACATACACATTAACTATATATTAACGTATTTGCCTTATATGTCACATCAAATATCAAGACAGATATATGTTCACATGAAATGAACATATATTTGAATTACACCGTTGATACCAAAATCGACAACCAAATTTAAAACGATTTTGCATTAATGAGACAAATTACATTGAAATGAGGAGATTGCTATATTTTTTGTTCAATTTCGAAAGAAGGAAGACCTCTGCAACATCGAGTTATGGAGTTTCACCTTGCATAAGAACTAGGATGATTAAAGACAAGTTGTGAAGCATAATTATGCTATGACGCTATCAGATCACGATATTAGAATGTTCCCTTTGAATCTTCCGTCTCTTTTGTAGGACTAGTTTACAAAATACTATTTTGAAAATATTGTTTCTATATTCAGATATACATTGTTGGGTTGATGTTTAGACGAGTCTAAATTGAAAACTACGTTCAAACCTATGATTGCGTTGGATAAAAACCGCAATTTGTATACGTGTGCATTTAAAACAGATTTCGCTGTAAAAGGGTCTAAATACAGCACAAACAACATTTTCCTAAAGACCAAATAAGAGAAAAAGTATATTTAAACAAAACGCATTTGACTAACAGGTCGAACAACTGATGTTCTTTAACCCTGCTGACTGCCTTTGGAGACTGCCAAATAAAATTGATCACAAGATGTAACAACATGGATCTTAATATAACTTTAATACTAAACAGAAAACAAATTAACTAGTGGCCAACATGTTATGCCACAAACATAAGGTGTCAATATTTTTTTTGTACACCAGATCCGGATTTCGACAATAAATGTCTCTTCAGTGATGTTAGGGATCGAAAGGGTATTTGGAAGGCCATATATAGTTTACCCTATATATACATATATAGATTAAAAATTTTCAATTCGCAAACTACATTTCACATCAAATAATAACAGTTCGTTAACATGTTGTCACTAGCGCTTTCATGCCTTCTGGCAATCTCCAGGCGTCGTTTTAACAGTGTCCTTGACGACACTACCGTTGGCAACGTTTATTAAGTTACAATAACGGTAAGGGAAGATTAATCAAACGTGTTTACGTATATCCGTTTAATTTTTGCTGAAAGTCATTTATAAAGTGTGCTTCCTTTGCCAGTCTTTTATATTTGTTCGATTCGTTCATTTTAGAGAACGGATATACGGTAAATTTTCCACTACTGCACGTTTCGAAATGTTCGCTCACATCTTGCATTCGTGTTGATGGATCTCGTATCTGTTGTCTGTGAATACGGACTCTTTGACAAATTGAATAACCAGTCTGTCCGATGTACCATTCCTTGCAAGTGCTGCATACAATACAGTAAATTAGGCTTACCATTTTGCAATTAATGTCTGCATTAGGAACAGATGGTTTGGCCGTTTATTAATGTTATTTGCAGGCCGTTTACCATATATTCACAAAGACTACATCTAGGGTCATTACATTTTGAAACTTTGTATTCCATTTGGGTCATAATATTTAGCCCTTGTTATATTAGATTAAAAGGCTGTCTTTTACTCTTCATGAATTTTTCTGTAGGGAAAAGCTTTTTTTTTTTTTTTTTTCGTTTTTTGTAAAACCGGCAAATTTGCTTTTATGACATTGAATATGTCAGGATTGTTCGGGTTATGAGCGCTAACAAACGGAACAAGTTCTGTATTACTTTTTTTACGTTCTATGGACCTAAGTTCCGTCATTGGTATGTATTTGTCTTTTCTATTTCCTAATCTATTAGTGGGTTTGGATAGTTTTGTTCTTTCAAAAACACCTTTAATTCATTCAAACGTAAATCCTTCGTGAACTCATCACTTACAATTGTACATACACGTCGTGCAAGACAAAACGGGATGTTTCGTTTTGTATGTGAAGGATGACATGAATGAAAATTCAGGTATTGGTGGATGTCGGTCTTCTTATAATATATACATGTGTTTGAGATTGTCCCATTTTTTTATATTAAAATATCTAGAAATGGCAGCCTATCTTCGCTTGATTCCATGGTAAATTTAATTGACGGATGTTATGTGTTTATTAGATTATGAAATTTCTCTAAATTGTGACTTTTGATTAAAATGATAAAACAGTCGTCTACGAATCGCTTCCATTCCGATTGTATGTACACTTTAAATTCACTTTCAACTTCTTGATACATTTTATCCTCTAAAAATTCCATCCCGAGAGTTGCGTATGTTGGAACAACTTTTGTTCTCATAGCTGTACCAGAGATCTGTAGATAATATTTTCCATCAAAGAAAAAGGTGTTATTATCTAGTATGATTTTCAATCCCTCCAACAAAAAATCATTCGGAAATCTTTGGTTAATAATATGCCTTTATGACTCTAGCCAAAATCTAATCCTAGTTTGTGCGGTATATTGGTGTAAAGACTTGTTACGTCGAAGCTTACCAATATTGCATCTTCTTTTACTTCAGCTTGTAAATGATTTAAAAAATCAAAATTATCACGCATAAAACTAGGTGCATATTAGCTCAATGAAATGGCTCAATCTATGAGTTACACACTGCGATCCAGCAACAATAGGCCGAAATTTGAAATCTTTTGGTGAATTTATTTCGATATATGCGCAATTTTGATGTTGAACTGCTGTTTCTATTTCCTTATTTTTGTGGATGGTATGTAAGATCTGTAAATTTGCTTTCACAAATTTTTTGTTCTTCCCTCGCCGGGATTCGAACCCATGCTACTGAGATATCGTGACACCAAATATCCTGCACTGTAACCGGCGCGCTTGACCACTCGACCACCTGGGCTTCATAAAAATGAAACTTTCGGTGGCCGGAGGTTCCTTTCCACATATATATATATATTTATAAACTGAAACTCAGTAATTTGATATCTGATTATTGGAACATAATAATCATAAAAGAAGTCTGATGTGATAAAAACATAAACAATGTAGAAAATATGTATATGTGTCATATTTTGCATTTGCAATTTTATATTTACGGGCCAGGTTTGATATCGGATATGTTCCTTACGTCGTAACTACAATCCCCTTCCCTTTCATGAATGTGACCTACCGAATTATAGTATTTACCGGATTTGTAATCATATAAGCAACACGACGGGTGCCACATGTGGAGCAGGATCTGCTTACCCTTCCGGAGCACCTGAGATCACCCCTAGTTTTTGGTGGGGTTCGTGTTGTTTATTCTTTAGTTTTCTATGTTGTGTCATGTGTACTATAGTTTTTCTGTTTGTCTTTTTCATTTTTAGCCATGGCGTTGTCAGTTTGTTTTAGATTTATGAGTTTGACTGTCCCTTTGGTATCTTTCGTCCCTCTTTTTTATCATTTGTAATTCAATTAACGTTACTGTAAATGAAAATGGCATAAACGCATGCATCCTTCTGTTTGTAATAGCTTGCGAATAAACTCATAGATACCAGGACTAAATTCTTTTATATACGCCAGCCTTAGTATTTCAAAAAACCAAAATTTTGTAAACAGTTAATTTATAAATATAACCATATTAATGATAATTCATGTCAGCACAAAAAGTGCTGACTACTGGGCTGGTGACACCCTCGGGAAATAAATCTCCACCAGCAGTGGCATCGATCCAGTGGTTGTAAATAAACTCATCATAGATACCTGGACTAAATTCTTTTATATACGCCAGACGCGCGTTTCGTCTACAAAAGACTCATCAGTGACGCTCGAATCCAAAAAAGTAAAAAAGGCCAAATAAAGTACGAAGTTGAAGAGCATTGAAGACCAACATTCCTAATAAACAGCTGCGCCTTGAGCTCATGATACGCCCGACGTCTTGTGCGGAAGTTTTATGCAATAATCATAAATAGTTTCTGAGAAAGTTTAAAGCAATAACCATATATTGTTTTTGAGACAAGGCGGGACATGTGAAACCTCCCAACCCTGTTTTTAAAAAAAACTAAATATCATTAAAATAAAATTTTGAATAAAAACCAAAAAGTATACAGATCTTTAGATTAATATAACAAAGAAGTGTGTTAAGTTTTAAGCAACAATCATATATTATTTTTGAGATACGGCGTGACATGTAAAAAAAACCCATCCCCTGTTATATCAATACTCAATAACTCAAAAATGAAATTTTGAATCATCACCAAAAACAGATCTTTAGATTAATATAACAAAGACATGTGTAAAGTTTTAAGCAATAATCATAAATGGTTTTTGAGATATGGCGCGACATGTAAAACCCCTCCCCCTTTTTTTACAAAATACTCAATAACTCAAAATTTGAAATTTTGAATCATTCCCAAAAAGTATACAGATATTAAGATTAATATAACTAAGAAGTGTTTAAAGTTTTAAGCCATAATTAAGAATCGTTTTTGAGATACGGTGCGACATGTGAAAATAACACACCCCTGTTTTAGTTACAAAGTGCCGTAACTCAAAAAGTTTTAATCTTATTTTCACCAAAAAATATACAGATCATTTGACCATCATAAGAAACAACAATATTAAGTTTCATGAAATTTGGATAAGTCATTCTCAAGTTACGGTGCGACATGTTTACACCGGACAGACGGACGGACAGACGGACAGACAGACAGAAGAACAGACGGACGGATGGACAGACGGACTGACGGCGGAAATTTGTATACGATAATACGTCCCGTCAAAATTTCGACGGGCGTATAAAAATGAATCTTTGCTAAAGTGACCTTATGATAAACTTTTAATGATTATTAGACAAAAGTTATAGGTATATGAGCACTTTTACTGATTTTTATTGATTCACGATTCAATTAGAACAATTTCTTTTAATGAGCATACGTACATATTTAAATAGTACTAATGATCAAAGTTGTTTACGGTTTTGATTCAGTTTTGTTATATTGTTTGACAGTTATGTTATATCAATTAAAATTTAACACATAAACCGATCATATAAAGCGATCGCACTCATCAGAAAAGTACATTCATACTAAGTCAGACATACAGTACTACCTGTATACCAAGAATATGTATCATACCAGTCCAGCACTTCCTACAATATAAATGTACACAGAAAAAAATGATTTAATTATAATAGACCATACAAGTGTAACCATGTATATAAGTGTATTTTGTCAAATTTTGGCTTTTAACTGACAGATATCATATTTAATAAGTTCACAATTGTTTCAAAAAGGCAAAGCAAGACAGTTTTTTTCTTTAAATATTCTTTTGGAAAATAAGTCTCTTCAACATGTCCATTATGTTAACTCCTGATTTCAGATTTAAAAAAAAGATAGACAAAAATAGTTTTTTCCTATTAAAACAGTATAATGATATTTGTAGTTTTCCAGAATAATAATAGATGTTATAAAAATTTATTACAAGAGGATTGATCATTTTTATTTTGTTAAGAAACAGGCTTGCTAAAAATTACTTCCTTCATGGTTTCTTTAAAAATATCATTTGCTTAATTATTAGTTATTATTAATGATAATTCATTAAATAATGCAAATAAACAATTGGATAAATGAACTTCATGTACATAAATCATTTTTTTTTTTACTTTAAAAAAAAATTAATTAAAGTCTGTTGTCTTTCAAATGCTAGTCAATAACTTTATCTTATATATGTTTGTCTTTTTGCTTCTAAAGATTCTTACTAAGAAGACATTAAAAGAAAAAGAAACAAAATCATACAAAAATGAATAAAAAAAAAAAAAAAAAAATTTGAATAAATAAAAAAGACAGAAAAATCAAAAATAATATTAATTAACAAAGACTAAAAAAATTTCTTATTCTACATTTTCAAAAAAAGGTGAAATGTCAATTTTGAAAGAAACCTAAGTTACCTGTACAGGTAAATTTTAAAGAAACATACAAGTTGAAAACTTCAACCCTGATTGATTACAACAGGTAACATTATTAGATAAAACATCAACCTATGTTTTATGACCCCAATAAATGGCCAACATCTCAAGATTGAATACCCCAATAAATGGCCACCACTGGATGTTGACCATGCAAGAGGGTGGACATAATTAAGAGAATGTCACAGGCTGTACTGTAGCCTTGTTTAAATAGGGACAATAAGATAAAATATTGATCAGAGATAGTATTAATCAATACACAGCGTGTACTTGTCAAATAGGAAAGTGAAGATTGAACCTACACATACATTTGTTGCATTTTAGAATAGAGACAATGTATCAAGGGGGAGGGAGCTCGGTGGTCGAGTGGTCTGAGTAGTTACTACACTGAGGATGTGCACTCGATTCCAATCTTAATTGACTAGGATTGTCAGTTTTCCTATCAAAGGTCGTTGGTTTTTACCGGACACTTTGGCTTCCCCACCAAAAACAAATTGCCGCCACGAAATAGCCAAAATGCGTTGCTTCAAACTGGCACTAAAACAACAAAAAATAAATCAAATCTGTATCAATTAAGGAGATATTCAAATCTAACAAATCGTAGAGGAACTGATAATGTTAATTCAAATAATAAGAAAAATATGATGTTGCACACTTAACAATTAACCGACCGTGTATAAACCCTGTTATGTCTCTTACAGTCAGTGTATTATAAGATTTTTGGATGTGATTTAAATCTGCTTAGTTTATAGATAAACTGAAAATTGTACGTCTTTAATATAGAACGACTGCATGTGATTTACAAGACAGATAATCTCTTATAGCATGATTAGAAATGGTATATTTTGTAAAACTTGATACAATTCTATGCATTCTCTTGATCCCAATACCCATATCAATGTAAACAAGAAAAACATGCATTTATCCCATTAATATCATAAAAACTAATATGCACATCATTTTGAGAAGAGTCTGAAACAAATTCTTAAGCAGTGTTGCTCATAACTGAAACTAACAACTTCATTATCTTAACGGTATTGACTTCAATGAGGTTTAAATAGCATCCAATTTTGAATTTGATATTGTAAAACTATGGTATACGTGAGATAATGTCTAGTTAATGGAGATTAGTCACAGATTAGCAAGAACAGATATGTTCTATTTACATTATCACGACAATTCCCGTCCCACCTTATTTTTTTAGAAATCTCTATGCGCTCATACAAACATAAATGAACTATATTAAAGGACGCTTTCAGTTTCCCAAACATCACTACTAATTATTTATTTTTTCGCACAAAAAGTTCCAAAGATTGTTTTGACCAAACATAATTTTTGCGTCAAAAACTAGATTATACGAAACAACTTAATGAAGGTCACAAAAAGGCTAATGCAGTCACTATAGTAGGTACATCGCCTAAAAATAGCTACTAAGCATCTAAATATTGGACAGGAATGATTAACAAGCAATGCCTCATGTGTCATATCTAATTAGTCTTTCTTTCATAGTAAAGATTCTTTCAAAAGTGTACCAAGTTTGTTTATTTAGTATACAGAAACAAGACATCTCACACTGGTATTTCAACCAATAACCTATAAAGTCAAGGCAGTTCACTAACTATTAATAATATCTATTACTGACCATTGGATGGGGTTATTGTTGTAATCTCATGACTGTCCAGTTGTTTATTTATTTTGGACAATGGTAATTTATTTAGATAAATTATCACTCACCATATTTACATATAACTATAAATCTTTGTATAAACGACTAAAAGTAAATAACAGGTTCGACTTTATATTCATAACAAAAACATTTTTATAAAGTACTGGCTAGGTAAACAGTTGAGTTGTCTGAATAATAAAAAGCGAAACACAATAATTTAGTTCATGCCTAGTTTAATGTAATGTACCCTTTTAGAATTGAATTTCTGTGACTGTATTAGATTTGGCTCTTTTAATTTTCATAAACGTTTGACAAAAAAATAACTAAGACCTTTTGAAAATGAAATTTTAAATTTTAAGAAGTTTGAACAAACAATTTATAGAAACAGTTCTAATGAATCTACAGCAATTTGGATCATCGACAAGATTGATAGTTTCTTTACTTTTCATATGGGATTAAAACGTTCATCAGATTTTTTTATTAAGAGTGTTCTGTACCACTGAGGGCATTTATAATCATTTGTAAAAGCAAGGAAAATGTTAGAACCATATGTTTATATAACACTGAGGGATAATATAAATCGCTGTTAAGATTACAACACAACATATAAATGTTCTGATTGGTGTGGAATAAATAAGGCAATTTAGTAAAAAGACAAAAACTATGCAATTTAGATATAAGACCTTAACTATGCAATTTAGTTAATATACCAAAACTATGCAGTTTAGTTAAACCTTAAATATGCAATTTCGTTAAAAGACCAAAACTTTGCAATTTAGTTAAAAGACAAAAACTATGCAATGACCAAAACTAGCAATTTAGTTCAAAGACAAAAAATATGCAATTTAGTTAAAAGACCAAAACTATACAATTTTATTAAAGGACCAAAATTATGCAATTTAGTTAAAAGACCAAGACAAAACAACTTTATCAAAAGACAAAAACTATGCAATTTAGTTAAAAGACCAAGACTATGCAATTTAGTTAAAAGACCAAAACTATGCAAGTTTGAAGTGTCCTGTGTTTTGCAGTAGAAGTAGACTTGAATCTGATGTTCAGTAGTTGTCGTTTGTTGATGTGGTTCATAAGTGTTTCTCGTTTCTGATTGTTTTATATAGCTAGACCGTTGGTTTTCCTGTTTAAAGGGTTTTATTTTTTGAGCCCTTAATAGCTTGCTGTTCGGTGAGAACTAAGGCTACGTGTTGAAGACCGTACTTTGACCTATAATGGTTTACTTTTACAAATTGTGACTTGGATGGCGAGTTGTCTCATTGGCACTCATACCACATATCCTTTTGTCTATTTGTAAATTCGGGTGAAAGATTAACCAATATTGTATAAGAAGATATGGTATGATTGCCAAATGAGACAACTCTCCGACAGAGACCAGTTGGAATACATAATTTGTAATGTTTTAAATGTAACTCACGCTGTGGTAAGCCACGAATTGTTCCTTTGGACAACGGTGTCCAATGAATGTTCCTTGTAGTTGTGCACACGACTCGCTGAGCAGTTTTCGTCACTCAGAAGACAGGGGAAAGTAACACGGATTCCTACACTGTCCTGTATAAAACTCCTAAAACTGGAGCATGTAAAGCAATTTACGCAATGAAACATTAACAATATAAAATGATGATCAAATGAAGAACAAATGATGAATGAGTTCCAGAACAACTAACATATACATTAGTAAGTCATATCTATATTCAATAATTATATATGTTTAGTTTTGACAACTAGACATGAGTAATTTTATATAGATGTAACGTGATATCTTGAATTTCTTTTAAAAACGACAGTTTAAAACATCAAATAACAGATATCAGTTAGACACCATTTTACTGCTTAGATTCACATACATAATCAATGTTAGATCGAAAAACATATTACGGAACCCTGTTAGTGCCATGGAAATATGAATATTTTCGTTTGCCGGAGATTTAATCTGGTGCGCCATATGTTTGAAAAATCGTACGCACGGCTTTCAAACTGGTGTGGTGCGCACGATTACATATCGACGTGATTAACTGAAAACTGTTAAACTGCAAACATTTTTAAATTTGTGATTATCTTTTCAGATTCAATCATTAAAAGCTGAACTAAAGAAAAGCTATTGTTATAATGTATTACGATGATACTTTCCGTCACGTGTGAGAGTTTGGGAGGTATCAAAAGTTTTTATATTTTCTCATATGCTTACCACAGATTTTTAGTGGAATTCAGACATTTCTACCAGTGTTCATTCTACATGTTCCTGATCATCGGTAAGTTATCAGTAAAAATGTACTTTATGTATAGTAAACAACATGTTGTTTATAAAATGTCTGAACTACTAGTACTTAGTATTCATAAAGACCAAATGGCGTAGATATGAACAATAGCAGGTCACCGTACGGCCGACAACAATAAGCAAAACCCATACCGTATAGTAAACCAGGAAAGGAACCAATATGACAAAAGGCCAAACAATTCATAAGAGAATGTCTATTTATTAATTTTCATATTTTTTACTTTACTTTAAGGCCTTAAATCGAATACAATACAATATAAAACAAAATGATATTAATGAAGTATATATTTTTAAATCAATCGCATTTTATGACATTTACATTTTATTCTAATTATAAGATAATTCTTTACTTTAGATGTGCATCGCCTATGGAAAGCCAAATGTCGTGTGCATTAAACGATCCAAATGCCTTTACAAACAATAATTATACGATACTATAAGGAGAAGATAACAATAAGATAACTACATATTTTCAATGTGACATTTTACACGAAGAAATAGATGTGAATAATACATCGGATGATATTGAAAATGCTACGACATATAAATAGGAAAAATACGTGAATATATGATAAGACATACTTTGATTTAACGTTCGCATTGCAGGTACGATTTATGTAAAGGCAAAATGTAATTTGAAGTGACCAGGCTGAAATGACACGCAGAAAGCTAACTTTAAAAGAAAAAGAAAACAAATGCAAAAAAACAAAAACTACATCAAGCAAATACATCATTATACAAACGTACAAAAAAGGATAAGATTTAATTAAAGCAAGAAACTATGTTAACTAGAAATAAGTCACCTAGTTATAAGAGTGCTGAAATTGCAAAAAATGTAAAATTATTCAGTTGTCTAACACCTATTTTAAAATTCTATTGATAAATAGATTTGATGATATAGCCTGGGCGTTTAAGTACTAAGAAGAATTGTTGGTTTTGTCACTTTAACCTGTATCGAAATTGCCAAAATGTGTGCTTAAAGTGCCGTTTATGTTTGGAAAACGATCAAGATCATAATTTCAGTTTGATAAAAATCATCTAACTGATGAATGATATTAGTTATCTGAAATATTTAACATTTGTTCACGATTTATTTTTTTGGATATATTGTAACCTTTTAGACTTGTTATATACATGGTACATATCACATGATTTACTTTCAACATATATGTTATAATATCATATTGTACTTTGTAATTAGCTATTTATAATTATTTATTCAATTATCGAAATTAAACAACGAATAAGATAAAAATAACACGTGAGTGAACAACATTATGATCCAATCATCTTTTAACATATACCAAACAAACATTTATAAGGACTGTTCGACCCGATTGTATCCTAAGTTTAACAGCTTATATATTGGTGCAGTGTTTTTTTTTATGTCTTTTGTCTTATGTTTGACTTGTTTGACTGGTAATCTTATTCTGAATCGGATTGATAGTCTTGAAAAGTCTTGTAAACTTCAGATTATAAATTTGGGAAATATTTTGTAAGTACAACATAGTATTAGTTCTGTTTATATTTGCAGCAATTAATTGTGACTATTTATGACAACACTTTAAAAATGAGTTATATAATGACTTATATGATTCTACTGATATATGTAATTGTTATAAATAAGGTGGGGAGTGAATAATATTTGTCATTTTGTTCTGTAAACCCATAACAATTTTAAAAATGCAGATTTCCATTGAAATGATACATTAAAAAGTTTAAGTCATCCAGTCGATTTAACCAATATTAAAAATCAAGAACCTAAGTTGTGTATAAAAGTCTCAAATTATCATAAGTATTTAAAACAAGAATGAAGTTTATACTAAACAGTGTAAGCTTTTGTAGTGTTACATAATCCGAAGCTTCTTAGAATTAGTTCCTGACCTATTTCAGATTCATAAAAAACACTTCATATTTTACTGTATTTACTTATTATAATTAAGAGAGTATTAATCGAACGATAGTTGTGTATCCATAATTATAAACATAATTGAAGCAATGTACAACTCCTTTTTCGTCATTTAGAAAAGTGGCATACTTGGCATATTTCATATACACGGATCACCGAGCATTTTCTTAATATCTTGCTTTGCTTGTAAAATTAAATTAAAAGTTTTAATTCAGAAGTATGTTGGATGAGCTGTTAATGTGACGATAGGGAAACAAAATAAGAAAACACTATTAAAGTTTTTATGAAATTGGTTCCTTTTACGCACAATTTATCACATATTCATATAGATCTTTTGGATCCTTTTTATACCAGACAAATAGCTTGGAGATTACGTAAGACAATAAAATTATTAACATGCCACGCTGCAAAAATAAGGGAGCTGTGATATGGCATCAACTAAATTTTCTTAGCAAGGAAGTCAAGGTGAATTGCAAATAGTAGTTATACAAAAGTAAACATTATGATATATACTACGATGTATCATAGACTCGCTGGTGTTTCCTATTTTATCTTCTGATATTAATGTCCGTTTAATCCTACTTTTGTGTATTTAAAATGTTATATTCACAAATTGCTTTTTCTTTTGCAATTTATTTATATCTATATAGTGAACTTTCGACCAATAATCCATACATAGTAAAGCTTCTTTTGTTTGAGCTACTATCTGTGTATTTAATGATAATGCATTTGACCTATAGTTATCTAAAGAGAGAAAGGGTCATTTGTGAAAGTGAAAAAAACCTTATCAGTTAACTTTTTTTTTAAATGAGATTAAATGTTTTAGCAGCAAACGCTCTCAGATTTTCCAAGAACATCCTGTGATAATTGTCACTCAACCCATCATTATCTTCGAAATTTTTAACTTCCATATTAAATTGAGCTCCTGTTCATTCAGAAATATTTAGTTTACCTTCAACGTTAACATTATCTTTACTAGCTCATACCCTCGGGTCCGTGATTGAATAAAAAAACCTTCGTCTTATTTTTAGATGGAGTTTTAGAATTCGTATCGTCATTTTGTAAAGCCACGCTGAATATAAGGTGCACAGTTATTCCCTGTATAAAAACCACGTTTAGATGTGATTATTACACGTTTTCATAGCAAGTCCTGAATATACCGTTTATTGTGAGCCTGAGAGAGAGATAGAACGTACATATAAGGTAACAGGGATTAGGTAATTTTGTAACATAATTAGATTTGTTTTCGGATTCCTACTGAAACTTAATAATTATTGGTAATATTAATTACGTGGAAAACCAAAGGGTTGAATGGTGTTATTTGAAATTTACGCTTTTGTCCTATATTTTTTTATATACAAAATGAAATTCTGCAGGCAGTACGTCGACTGACCATACTCGAAAGATTGTATGACACGATAAAGGTCTCTGAATTCAGATATTTTCTTTAAAAATGAACGTTTTCTGTGTTTTAAAGACAAATTTAGGAAGTGCAAATCACTATGTTATACGTTATATCACAAATACTTTCGACTCCGTATGGTTTCAGATGAGTTGCGGCTCAATGCAATCTCGTCCATTAGTTGTATCGATAATCAATACTTGATCAGCTTGATTAAATAACGCGCAAGAGAAAATACGATTCAATAAAACCTGTTCTCATTTCATTGCACTGGTTACCGGTTCATTTTCGTTGTCAGTACAAACTCCTGCTGTACATTTTTAAAGCAATTCATGGTAAGGCACAATCATACCTACAGGAATTAGTTGAACATTACAAACCTGGTAGAGCCTTGCGATCGGAGAAAAGCATGCTGTTACGACTACCAAACGATGTTAGGACAAAACGCTATGGTGAACGACGGTTCGATATTGCCGCACCAACTCTTTGGAACAGCTTACCTTCATCCTTACGAAATGAACAATCTTCTGACGTTTTTAAAAAGGATCTTAAGACATATTTTTTCCGAAGTGCTTTCATTGATTTTTTGTAAATTTTGAAATTTTTTTTTGTTTTACCAGTTGATTGTATTGTGAACTTTTACTTAATAATTTTTAATACTTGAGTCACTGTGGTTTAATGATAATCATTATTTTAAATTTATACAGAGGAAATTTTAAATTTTTCTTAACTCATTTTTATTTTTTGAAACTTTTTTACTTTTCTTTCATTTTGATTAATTTTAAATTTTTGATATTTTTTGTGTGGGTTGTACATTCTTTTATATTATTCTATTTAACCGACAATCAATGTTTTCATTTTACACGCCACTGATCAGAAATTGTATTTATGTGATTGTCTATTTTGCTTTTACCTTATGTATCTTATTTTTTGTTTATTCATGTTAAGCGCTTAGGGTAATTTTTCAAATTATATAATGCGCTATATAAATATTGTATAATAATAATAATAATAATAATAATCAGCTTCTATATTCAGAATTATATCTTTAACATAAGTTTTATAGTGGTTTGTACTTTTGTATTTTCTTAATAACATTTGATTTGAAGTTGAAATTTTTTTGAAGGATCTCTTAATATATCTCCCCATTTTTGTCTTTAAGATGCTATTGGTTTTCTTGTTTGCCTGGCCTTTTCTAATCATGAAATCCTACTTTTTATTATTGATCTAAATGGGGCCCTTTTAATTTTTGATTCATATAAACTACTTAAAAAAGTAAAATCACAAAAAGACCGTATTAAAAAAAATCCAAAAAGTTAAGTCCCTAATCAAATTGCAAAATCAAAAGCTCACATACATGAAACAAATGAATAACAACTGTCATATTCCTGACTTGGTACAAAGCTAGCTAAACATCTCACTTGTATGACAGTTGTATCCAATTCCATTATATTGACAACGATGTGTGGACAAAACAAACATACATAATAGGTAAGCATTTCAAAATAAGGATACAACAGTCAACATTGTGTTATAATCTTAATCTGCTTATACTATTTTTTAGTCTTATTTGTTTACATTCCATATTCATACATTGATTCAACTTTCTAAGTTTATTTTTCAAAATGTATTTATTTTTACCTTCCTTCTAGAATGCTATTGTGTAGTTTCGCAACTATAATTTAAAAAGATTCCATTGAAACCCAGGTTATTTTATTGGTAGCATTGGTAAGTTATACTTTCATCATGTTTTTATTGGATTGTTTATTTTATTTTGATACTCATCATTTAGTTAAATACTTTTTCAATTTGTTGTGATTTACCTTTTTTTTTTTTATTGATAACGATATTGTTTGATGGTCTGTATGGGCTGTAATGGCTTCTCATATATTAGCTGAATCTCTTTGACTTCGTATTTCAGGACGGAATAAAAAGAAATCAATTCTTGATGCTTCATTGATATCATTTTCCCGTCTCCATTTGAATTGCATTTATTTGTCTGAATGTATCACTATGCTTATATTTAAAAGAAAAATAAACAACAACAAAAAACCGCAACGAAATTCGAGGAAATTCAATACGGAAAGTATAAAAGTCCCAAATCAAATTATTATTTTTGAAATTGAGAATACAAATTATTTATCAGTAAGGTCTTTGTATTTGATCAAAATTCTTAGAAAAAGGACGAGACGTTTTTTGACCCAATGCTGGTTTATCAACTTACCGCTCAGACACTGGTGACGTTTTACAAAGTCTGAGCTGCAAGCTCTTGAATACTGAATGAGTTGGGAAATGTATATCCTATATTCAGTTGAAGAAACAGACGATCAAATATCGAGAGATTTTGAAAAAAAAGAGAAGGGAGATGCAGAGGAGACATCCAGGCTAATAAGTCTAAGAGAGATTGACAACGTCATGGCAACCGAAAAGGACAACCTAGTCTACAATAACAATCCAAAATAAACTAGAGTCATTGCACCAAACATACCCCTAAAACAAGGTGTTTTCTTTGGTTCTTCGGAAGGTTATCTTATCATGCTTCACATTTGATAGCTGTCGTTTAAAAATAGATTCTTTTTGCACACAATTATGAAAATAACTTTTTTTTTTTTATCTTTGGTCAATATTTACTATAGGATTACACAGTTTGTTTCTAAAAGATAGTGACGTGTAAACTAGGTTGATTAATCAACAAACAGGGTTAAGTCCGAATAATGTTTATGTAAAGATTGTGAAGCAGCGGTCCAATTAACAAATCAATTACATATCTCTATCAACTTGTGTTTATTTGTTATGTGTCTTAGCGAAAGTATTCCCAATTTTGTATTAACGATGTTTTTGTTAACCGTCAGCCTAACATGTGTTTTAATTTGTGACGAGAGTATTTCGGCAACAAGGTCTTATGAGGTGTAAACCCGGTATTGAAAAACAAACTTAAACACCAATCCTAATTAATATGTTCAATTATTTGAAGATAAGCAAACTATCGAAGAATTATTTTCTTTCGTTGTCTTCTTTAAAAAAAAAATATGATAAAAGGTTTTATTCCACAAATTATGAACGCATTTTATGTAGTCTAACATCTTTTTTTCTTTCAATGGTACACACATTTATAGCTCAATATAATGAAATTTTATTTTAGAATAAAGATATGAAATATGTCAAGAGATACATGTGATCCGTGCAAGTACAATGAAAAATTTAATAAGACGGTTTTATGGTGTATGCAATGTGAAGATTCCCTATGTCTGATTTGTAGCCATAAGTTGTGTGAAAAAGTTCAAACAGTTTTGGGATTATTAAATTTTAACTTGTACAATGTTCTTAATATTTCAATCGTATTAAGAACTTTTGAAATATCTTATAGTCTTAAGGAATAAAATGTGGTATTATATTAATGTTTGTGGTTTCCAATCAAGTTTAATTTTAAAGTAATTGATGCCATGATCGTGTGTGATCCCACACGCCAAAATTGTTACATCAATTACAAAAAAACCCTCTTACTTTATGAACACCTATGAGCTTCTATCTGTGTATTTAATGATAATGCAACTGACCTATAGTTTCTAGAGAGAGAGGGTCATTTGTAAAAGGGAAATAACCCTTATATTTGCAAATCAGTTAACTCCCTTTTTAAATGTAATGTGTTAACAGAAAACGCTTTCAGATCTTCATGAACATCCTGTAATAATCGTCACTCAAACCATCATTACCACCGACCTTTCAAAGTTCCATATTAAATTGAGCTTCTGATCATTCATCAATATCTAATATAGCTTCCATGTTAACATTATCTTTACTATTCCATACCCGCGGGTCCGTGACAGAATAAAAAACCCTACGCCTTCTTTTGCTGGATATTTAAAATTCGTGTCGTCATTTAGTAAAGCCACGGTGATTAAAAGGTGCTCTTGTAACCTGTAAAAAGACAAAGTTCAGATATCTCCCCTTTTTTGTACTTTTTGGGATGCTAATGTTTTTCTTGTTTGCCTGGCCTTTTGTAATCATGAAATCCTACTTTTTATTCTTGATCTACATTACACTTTTTGATTCATATAAACTGCTTAAAAGTAAAATCACAAATATACCGTACTTCGAAGAAAATTCAAAATGTAAAGTCCATTATCAAATGGCAAAATAAAATGCTCACACACAAGAAACGAATGAATAACAACTGTCATATACCTGACTTGGTCAAAAGCTTGCGAAACCTCTCACTTGTATGACAGTTGTATCCAATTCCATTATATTGACAACGATGTATTAACATAACGAACAGACATAATAGGTAAACATGTCAAAAATAGGGTTACAGCAGTCAACATTGTGTTAAAATCATAATCTGCTAAGATTATGTTTAGTCTTATTTGCTTTACAATTCATATTTAAACATTGATTCAACTTTCTAAGTTGATTTTTTTAAATGTGTATTTATTTTGTGCCTTCCTTCCAGAATGATATAGTCTAGTCTCGCAACTGTGATTAAAAAAGATTCCAGTGAAACCCAGGTAATTTTATTGGTAGCATTGGTAAGTTATACTTTACCTTTATCATGTTTATTAGTTTGATTATTTTATTTTGATACTCATTATTTTGTTAAATTCTTTTTCAATTAGTTGTGATCTATCTTTTATTGATAACGATATTGTTTGATGGTCTGTATGGGCTATAATGGCTTCTCATATTTGGGTTGATTCTATTTGACTTCGTATTTCAGGACGGAATAAAAAGAAATTCATTATTGATGCTTCAATAAGATATTATTTTCCCGTCTCCATTTGAATTGCATTCATTTGTCTGAATGTACCACTTAGCTTATATTTAAAAGAAAAATAACAACAACAAAAAAAAAAAACCGAACGAAATTCTAGGATACGGAAAGTATAAAAGTCCCAAATGAAATGACAGAATCAAAAGCTCAATTACACCAATCGAATGGTTAACAACTGTCATATTCCTGACTTGGTAGAGACATTTTCTCTTGTAGAAAATGGTAAATTTAACCTTGTTTTAAAGCTAGCTCTATCTCTTACTTGTGTGACTGTCATATAAAAGTTCATTAGATTGACAACGATTGTGAACTAAACAAGCAGAAATAATAGGTATAAGTGTTAAAATGAGGGCACATCAGTCAAAATTTTGTTATAAACTTTATCACTAAAAAAAACAATCAAATATGTCAACCGAGCAAAAATTCAAAAAGCATATAAACAAAGCACTTTAGCTAAACCGAAAGACATGAACAAACAAATTAACCATAGCACCATAGCACCGAACCATATCAAGTGGATATTACCAAATGAGACTTAACAGTAAAAGTAATCAATTACAAAGACAAATAAAAGAACACTATAACACGTTATTAAGATAATAAACAACGTAAGCACTTAGCATATATACTTCAAGACCATTGTTTATCATTTGTGAAACTCATACGGAATATTTATCAGCAAAGTCTTGGTATTTGATGAAAATTCTTAGAAAAAGGACGAGACGTTTTTTGACCTAATGCTGGTTTATCAACTTACCGCTCAGACACTGGTGACGTTTGACAAAGTCTGAGCTGCAAGCTCTTGAATACTGGATGAGTTGGGAAATGTATATCCTATATTCAGTTGAAGAAACAGACTATTATATATCGAGAGATTTTGAAAAAAAGAAGATGCAGAGGGCACATCCAGGCTTATAAGTCTATGAGAGATTGACAACACCATCGTCAACAGAAATCGACAACCTAGTCTACAATAACAATAAAAAAAAAATAGAGTCATTGCACCAAACATGCCCATAAAACAAGGTGTTTGCTATGGTTCTTAGGAAGGTTATTTTATCATGCTTCGCATTTGATAACTATCGTGTAAAGATAGATTCTTTTTGTACACAAACATCAAAATAACTTTTGTTTTTGTCTTCAGTCAATGTTTACTATAGGATTACACAGTTTGTTTCTAAAAGATACTGACGTGTAAACTAGGTCGATTAATCAACAAACGGGGTTTAGTCCGAATAATGTTAATATATAGATTGTGAAGCAGCGGCCCAATTAACATATCAATTACAAATCTCTAGCAACTTGTGTTTATTCGTTATGTGTCTTAGCGAAAGTATTCTTAATTTTGTATTTACGAAGTTTTTGTTAACCGGCAAATGCACAGTGGATATAGTCGTTAATTAACAGTAAGCCGCCATATTGACCTCCCGAAAATCATCAATTCTCTAAAATTTACATTGAAACAACACCTTTCTCTAAAACGCATTGTCTATGAAATTATATCCAAGTTTAAAACCAAAAAGAACCTGAATATCTTTCAGCCTAAGAAAATGTCAATTCCATGATGTCATGCTTTGCCATGACATTCATGCACAATGATTATTTGTGAAATTATGCGGATTTTTTTTTTATATACATTTAATTTAGATTTGATACATTTTCCAAGCTTTATGTACTAGAATAAGCATAATATTTTTGTAGTTTCTCTTTCATTTTTATTTCCAAGGACTCCATGCATGTGTATCGAATCGGGCATTTATATCTCCCTGTGAAATCAACATAGTGTTTTAATAGGGGACGAAAGAGAGACGAAAGATTCCAGAGGGACAGTCAAACTCATAAATCGAAAATAAACTGACAACGCCATGGCTAAAAATGAAAAAGACAAACAGACAAACAATAGTACATATGACACAACATAGAAAACTAAAGAATAAACAACACGAACCCCATCAAAAACTAGGGGTGATCTCAATTGCTCCGGACGGGTAAGCAGATCCTGCTACACATGTGGCACCCGTCGTGTTGCTTATGTGATAACAAATCCGATAAATAGTCTATTAAGTATGTCACATTCATGAAAGGGAAGGGGATTGTAGTTACGACGTAAGGAACATATCCGAAAGTAGTTCGGCAACATGGTCTTATTGAAGTGTAAACCCGGCAAGGGAAAACAAACTTAAGAACCAATCCTATTCAATATGTTCAATTATTTGAAGATAAACAAATTATCAAAGAATTATTTTCTTTCGTTGTCTTCTTTAAAAAAATAATATGATAAAAGGTTTAATTCCACAAAATATGAACGCATTTTATGTAGTAGTCTAACATCTTATTTTTCTTTCAATGGTATACAAATTGATAGCTCAATATAATGAAATTTAATTTTAGAATAAAGATATGAAATATGTCAAGAGATACATGTGATCAGTGCAAGTACAATGAGAAGCTTAATAAGGCGGTTTTATGGTGTATGCAATGTGAAGAATCCCTGTGTGCCGATTGCGCACAAACCATAAACTTCCGAAAATTCTTCGAGATCATAAGCTAGTGAATATCAATGAGGCTCCGAATTTTTCCAGACCACTGAATGTATGTCCATATCACGGAAACCTCGAGCTTGATTTTTACTGCTTTGATCACAAAACTTTGTCTTGTAAAGAATGCCTGATTTGTAGCCATAAATTGTGTGAAAAAGTTCAAACAGTTGATCTTGCTGCGTCTGACATACAACAGACAAAACCGTTTACTGAGCTCAACGATCGGATAAACATAATACAAAGTACTCTTCAAACAATGATGACGAACCGAACAAAAAATGTTGAAGATATCGAAATCGAAATTAAAGAAATTAAAGAAAAAACAAGTGCAACAAAGGAATCTTTTATCAAACACTTGGAATTTCTCGAACAACAATTATTTTCCGATCTAGACAAAGCAAAAGATATACATATACAAAAGATTAACGCAGTCATTAAAAATACAAAAACAGATATTAATTCAATAGAAGAGAAGAGCATGGCTTTTGAATGGACAAAGAAAAATGGTTCTGATAATCAAATGTTCATGCTAATTCATACTAGTCAGGAAGACATCAGTGATATAGAAGACAGAGTAGAGAATTTGACATCAAATGTAGTCAGTATCAATTTCACGCCATCATCAGAAAAAATCACCACAGAACAGTTGTCAATTGGGTCGTTTGAAGTTAAGAAAACTCTACAGAATATTGCATTTAAATCTAAACGACTACACCAATGTCAGTCTTTAGGTATGTAAAATTAAAACAAATGATTGTAAGTAAATCTATTATTAAACAAGGATGAATTAGGATGCCTTAAATTGATCATGGATTAACAGGTGTCTAAAGTAGCACTATTGGTAACCTATTTTAGGATAAACAAAGTTTGAACTTTGTATGTGAATAAACTCATCATAGATACCAGGACTGAATTTTGAATATACGCCAGACGCGCGTTTCGTCTTCAAAAGACTCATTAGTGACGTTCGAATCCAAAAAAGTTACAAAGTTCAAATAAAGTACGAAGTTGAAGAGCATTGAGGACCAAAATTCCTAAACATTCTGCCAAATACAGCTAAGGTAATCTATCCCAGAGGTAGAAAAGCCTTAGTATTTCAAAAATTCAAATTTTGTAAACAGTTAATTTATAAATATAACCATATCAATGATAATTCATGTCAGCACAAAAGTGTTGACTACTGGACTGGTGATACCCTCGGGGAAATAAATCTCCACCAGCAGTGGTATCGATCCAGTGGTTGTAATGGATAACTACCTGCCTTAGACCACATATATTCTACGTCTAACATAGGCCAGACTTTCAGTTTTGTTTACATCACGTACTAGTATATCCAGCTAACCTCTTTTAATACCGTTATCGACACACGTTTCAATATTTTGTCGTTGTACGTCAAATTGATTTTATGCTTCTGTTAGCATCACCCGTACAAAAAAAAATATAAGAGAAAAATTTACCTGAAATTATCGTCCAGCAAATTTCCTTTTTTTTCAAATTACCACATGTGCGATTAAGCATTTGGACATTGCATTGTGAAATGAAAATAACGTCATATAAGATTTTGACGAACACTAAGGTTGATGCTTGTTCACTTACATAGTGTTGTATGCTTAAAATAAATTTGGTAAAGGTTAATTGTGACCAATAACTGGCTTGCTTGAAGATAGAAGACGCGACCACACACTATCTAGGCACCAGGTGCTATTCTTTTGAGACAATTGTGATGGTGTGCAATGATCAAAATGGTGGGCATAAAAATCTAAGCACTACTACACATTCCTTTTGAATGAAAATAAGAATATAAGAATATTGCATTTGCATTGAATATTTTATATTTAATTGATTGGTGTCTAACGACGCTTTCAGAACTATTGTGCTATTACGTGTCGGTAATTTTTTTAAAGGAATCTGGAATAAAAGGACCCTCAACAGGAACACTAACAATCCTGGTCAGTTGAGATTAGAGCCGAGTTCAACTGGCGATTCGCTGACAGGCACTGGCAATTTACATTTCTACTATTTTCCCCGAGGCCCTAGAATTAACAATTACACATTCCAATTTGTGTGCAGTTGAATGATGTTGACATCCTCAAATATTTCCAGCAAATGCTTACTTTTCTGTTGTCTGCTTTGGAAAACATATAGATGTATACAATCAGAAGTAAAAATAATTTGCCTTTTATTTTGTATTATCATAAATTCTTAATTTCTGTATTTACAGCACCTTGTCACATTCAACAATACCTTTTAGAGAATGTTTCATATACTACAATGTTTACATCAAATTCTATAGACATACAATGGTACACATATTCGACAGATGACTCGATTATTACCTATTTAGTAAAATGCAAAAATGGTGAGACAATGGTGGAATATATTCAAACAGAACAACCTAGGGTAAAATTATTACACCTGGAACCAAACACAAAATATCAGATAGAAATTGGTGCCCAGAGAAAGAATGGAGATCGTTTTACACTCTTGCAGACCATTATTTCAACAACATATCCAAAGGTTATAGAAGAAATGCTCAAATGTACCAACATTTCAGGAGATTCACAACGAGAGGCGGAAAACAAAGAGGATACCGATCCAAAGACGTATTGTTTAAAAGTAACAAAAGAAGGACATATAATAAATTCTAAAAAAGTAAAAAAGAGCACTATGCGTGAGTTGTAATCATACTTTATAACTAACTTTTAAATATGCAATTTATTAATATACCATATCAAAATAATATTTATCATTCAAACGTTTTTGGTTTTATAAAAAAATCAGTTGATAATCAAAATTTGAAAAGTGAAATAAATTATTTTAACAGAGGCTGGACATTTCATAATTAATACTTAAACTTTATTGCATTCATAAAACAAAGATAAATTCATCGTCCATTATACAAACATTTTAGGCAATTCTGAAATTGTGGTGAAATTTACCATAGAAGACACCAACACAAAGATTTATTGTTTGAAGCCAATAATAGAGGAATATATTACAGATTCTGAAAATGTTCGAAAGTGCACCATGAGTGAGTTTTAAATTACGTTATTACTAGCTTTTAAATATGCAGTTTATCAATATAACATAATAATATTCAGTTTTCATTGTTTACCCATTTTGAACTTTGTACAAAGACGAAGTTGAAATATAAAAAATTAGAAAATGAACTTATTTATTTTATTCATAGAAGACACCAACCCAAAGATTTATTGGTTGAAGCCAATAAAAGAGGAATATATTGCAGATTCTGAAAATGTTCGAAAGTGCACCATGAGTGAGTTTTAAATTACGTTATTACTAGCTTTTAAATATGCAGTTTATCAATATAACATAATAATATTCAATTTTCATTGTTCACCCATTTTGAACTTTTTACAAAAACGAAGTTGAAATATAAAAATTTAGAAAATGAACTTATTTATCAACAGTAGACAATTAATTAAAAACTTATTCCATTTAAAGTACAAAGTTAAATCCGTTTTATCTAATAACTTTGATTTGATTTTTTCTCCCTCTTATACCAAGAAGTTCAAGACATGTCTTTCATGTTATTGTAAACTAATTTCATAAGAGAAGACCGGAAGAAAATAAACCTCTTATCAAATAATCATATGAACCCTGTTCTGTAAACATAAGAAAGGTTAGACAGTTATGTTTTTTTTAAATTAGTTCTCCAATGCACCTTTCAGTCATTAGAGGTGCCATATATTCCCTATACGTTCACAAACATGCCATTTATTTGTTATGAAACTCCTTTATGGTGGCTAAATTGAAGACAATTATGATGTTAGCCCTGTATAGGTTATCCGATGGTGCACATCTGCCGTACATTTTCGTTACTTTGAAGGTATAGTTTGACATGCAGGTCTACACAACAAAAAAGTAAAATCCCTAGATTTTTTGTCTGCTTATTTGTTGACGAGTTTTTGCTTGCAAGGGATTTGTATTGTCTGGTTTGTTATGCATCTCATTTTAGGCTCACTTTGGACAAGCGTACTTTTCTCATCACATGGCGTCCGATGTCCGTGGACGTCCGTTGTCATCCGTCGTCATCTCTTAATCTTTAAAAAAATCCTCTCCTCTCCATTACCTTGGCAAAATTACCTAATATGATAAAAACTATAATAGATATATAGACACTTTATATCAACAAAATGAACAGCAAGGTAAGATCTATTAACATGCAAAGTTGCCGATATAAAGGGAGACTGTCACTTTTTATAGGAGTGATTGCCTTTAAATAGGGATTTTCTGTACCCTCTTATGTGTCTTGAGAAAAATTGAAAGAAGATAGAGAGAAACAGATCAATCGATCATCAGTATAAGATCAACAAAATAGATATTTTTGTCATGAAACCCATTGTCGTCTTCAATGTTGGAGACTGTCTTTTGTTGAATATGCACCTAGACCAATATGACTGACACAGAATCTCTCGAGCCTCTGGTTTATTGTCTCCATGGATAACATGTGGTTATACAGAACTTGCACCATGGTTGAAATATACATCGTCGTCTCAAAATGATTCCAGCAATGTTAGATCTGTAAATTTGCGTAACCAAGTGGCTCAATATCTTTAATTGTTTTTACATGGCGGTAATGGTAACGTTTTTTCCTGTAGCTCAGTCCATATCGTAAACTTGGATATGTATGATAGCTCGTTTCGAAGCTGTGACATTTTCACATATGTGGTTAAATTTTCGGGGTACGAAGTGAGATTACTTTTTCCGTAAATTAGCAAACACCGAACATCCTTTTGTGATGCGTCTCCTTGTGGTAAAATATCCCCTTTTTAACACAATAAGTTCTTTGAAAATTTAATACTTTGAACACATTCAATAGCTCCATAGTTTTTACACATTTATTCTATGTTCCTCTACTTTCCTAATCACCACAAATAATTAAGTTCAGTCATTTGTTAAAAATAGAGACATGTCCAATATCACTACACAGAGATTTTTTCTTTACACGTGACTTTTGAGTTCCTCATTTCGAGGCGCATTAGGGATGTTGTCCCAAGTATTTATTCTTACCTCAAGGAATTCGTACCCCCTACATTTGGGACATCGTGGTTACATCTCCACCAATATTCAGCGCCTTAGACTACAAAACCTACCTACTAAGTTTTATAGAGATATTACTTTCGTTAGTTGAGTGACACGTGCTTTCTTCGGCGTTATCTAGGGTCGTAACAAAGTAAATGAAGTTTTGGGGTATGTATATTGCAAGCCTTGGATATCTTTGATCATGGTATTTTTGTCTGTCGTAAAGTATAACATCTTTTCTTGCAATTTATATATAGAAAAAAAACATTGATTTTCCGTCGTCGTCTTTGCTTCTGTGACATCATGCCATCTCGACCTGGATGCTAGACACAGTGCAAGCGTGTTTGTCACAATGTCACAGAACAAGGGAATCAAACCGAGGAGTATTTTTAAAGTATTATTTAAGTTTGAAGTCAGGAGATGTTAGAGAAGACACATGTTCTAAGCCGTTCGATCACTCAGTTTGAACAAAAACAAGATGTCGGTCATTTAGTGTTACCTTACCTTGTCAGTAGAATCTTGAGTTGTGACATAGGTCATGGTATATAAGTCATGAAGATGAAATTGATTACAGATTTGCTATATCATTTGTCGTAAAGATTCGTAAGATGCAGTCACAATATGTTCTTTTAAAAGAACGTAAAAATAATAATTGTCATCCATTGGATCAACTATGAAGGTGATACACGACTGAAAACACATATTATATTCATAGCTATATGTTTTGGCTTTTCATAGAGTTGGGAGTGTTGTATTTGCCAAAAATCCTTACTATCATATCTTTGGGTTTTTTTTAATTTTTCTTCATTTGTACTGTGTCTGTTGTTTAGTATTCTCAAGAAACAAATAATTTATCAAAACTTTAAAACACGAACTGTATGCATGCCAATAATATCTATTTTGAAAAACAGATTCATATTTCTTTTCAAAATTTAAGTTTCAGATATAAGCAAGACAGCAGAAAGCTTGCAAAATCAAAAGACAATAATTGTAATGGGAGCATCCGGATCGGGAAAAACAACATTTATCGACGCCATGTTTAATCATATGATAGGCGTATCCCACGATAGCGACCATCGATTCAAAATTGTAAATATGGCAGAGTCTGAGAAGAAAAAACTTAACAAACAGGTAGGATTTTCTAATGTTTGACATATCATTGACATTGGGACGATTAATTCATCGATTACTCACAATCATATACTACACAATAAAGGTTATAAATTATATCTCTATGTTGTTTCCAAAAGTTGTGCATATCTACGTTACTAAGTCACCGTAGAAAACTTCATTGTTTCATTGTTGATTATACCATATTTTGATATTGTATAGATACGTTAATTAAATCAATAGCTTTGTACATATATTCTTATTTTAATGTATTAATTATAATGGGAAAATTGAAGATAACTCTTACAATTATATTGAAAGTCATAGGTGTGGATTGTGAAACATTTACTGAGCCTTTATGTATATATATATGCCGTTCATGGTGTTGTTTTTTTAAAATAAGAATGATGTCGCAACATCAAAGAAAATTAGACAAGTTTAGTCTATAGAGAATGATCCTCCGGCATGTAAATTGATTTTTCAAAAATCAACACTAATACATAAAAAAAAAAATGGAACATGCAATAGTTCTAATTATGTTCAACCCCGATATTAGGCAATGATTCTTTTATATCAGATCTTGGAAGGCTGTTGAACAGTTGCCTGTTTCGCTCACCTGATATATTTATTTACATATGATGCATGACTTAATGCAACAGTTATACTTTTGCTTAAATGTCAGATATATATGTTAAAAACTGCATTTAAGTTTAACCCCCTAAGTTCTATTTTCAGCCATGTCTGCCATGATGGTTGGCCGGCATGGTCATTGAACACATTTTGTTTGTTTACACTAGATACCCTAATATTGATTGTGGTCAAGTTTGGTTAAATTTGTCTTAGATGTTTAAGGAGAAAACTTTTGTAAAAGATTACAAAAATTTATTAAAAAGTTGTAAACTTTGACTTTAAAACTCCTTATGGGATCTACTGACCATTTTAGGTAGAACCTAGGGGCTCCAAATAAAAAACATTCCAGGGTTATATGGTTAACTGTTTATGAGTTAAAAAAACATACCGACAAATTTATTTTTTTAAAGGTAGATAGCTCCTATAAAATTTTATCGGATCACTTCGATCCAAATGAGCCAAAAATTACTGAGGATGTAATGAAAAATTTGTAAAAGGAATTTTGTCGCTATCTTTTTTTGTTACGAAGAAGATGCACACAGATGATAAACAGTGAATAGGGAGATAGCTCTTACAAAGAAAATGGTTCGCCTTAGCAGGGTGAAATTTAAAAGCCCATAAACTATACGATACCATATGAGAAATATCTAAGCCACATATTGCGAAACAAACATTTATCGCAAGAACAAAATTTGATGGAAGAAAAAAATAAAAATAAATAAAAACCAATTGTTCAGAGAACAATTGAAAGTCTTTCCACATCACAGAAATTTTGATTAGAAAATAGTTTTTTTCATACTGATGCGTTAAATAATGGTTTAATTATATTTTAAAGTGATATAAGGGAGATAATATGCTACTTCCGGTGAAATGAATGTCACTTCCGGTCTCATATGATAGCTTCTTTCACACTGATTCTAAAATTATATAGTTTCTATATACTTTTGTATGTAGAATGGGAGAAAATTGGCCACTTCCGGTTTGTAGTTTATGTATCTATATGACAAAATATATGGATTCTGAGTACTTTAATATGAAAAAGTTGCGCGGTTTTCTCAAGGTCACTTCCGGTAGTAATTTTTCAAGGTCATTTGTCACCTAAACTTTTGTACAAGGTCAAATGCCTTTATAATGAATTAAGTTGAAGTTATAATCAAATAACCTCATATCAAGACATTTCAGGGGCACTAACTCCTATAAGATGCCATTAAATTGAATCAGACTAAACGTAGCATATCTTCATAACAATAAAGCAGACATTTTGCACTTGTTCTTTTATTTGTATCTTTCAAAATGTCAGAGATAATGCAAAATCAAGCAAAAGTCATTATTGAGAACTTGACCTTGACCTTTGACCTTGACCTAATTTTCTAAGCTAGGACGTAGGGGACTCAAATAAAAATATTCCAGGGTTATACGGTTAATGGTTTATGAGTTAAAAAAACATACCGACAAATTTATTCCATAAAGGTAGATAACTCCTATAAAATTTCATCCAATCGCTCCGATCCAAATTAAATTCCTGAGGATGTAACAAACAATTTGTAAAAAGAATTTTGTCGATATCTTTTTTTGTTACGAAGGAGATACACTCTGATGGTAAACAGTGAATAGGGAGATAACTCTTACAAAGAAAATGGTTCGCCTTAGCAGGGTGAAATGTAAAAGTGCCTTAATTATACGATACCATATGAGAAATATCTAAGCGACATATTGTGAAACAAACATTTATCGCAAGAACAAAATTTGGCGGAAGAAAAAAAAAAAAGATAATAATCAGAAGAGAAACAATATCTTTCCACAGAAAAGTGGAAAGACTTAATAATTAAAGTTCTCTCTGAACAATTGAGGGTCTTTCCACCCAAAACAATGTATTTTAATATGAAATTTGTAAAGTTAAGTTTAAAATGTCATTTCAATCGTCAAATGATAGCTTATTGTACGCTGATTCCAAAATATATGGTTTCTATACAATATTTTTTAAATAAGGGAGATAATTTGTTACTTCCGGTTTGAAAAATGTTACTTCCGATAATATTTGAATATTTACTTGACACTGATTCCAAAAATATCTGATTCTATATACTTTTATGTTAAAAAAGTACAAAAATTAGCTACTTCCGGTTTACACAAGGTCACTTCCAGTTGTTTTTTTTCAAGGTTGAATGCTTTGATACCTATTGCCAAAAGTCGCATGGATTTATCATGTATACATATGCGGTAAAAGCAAGGGTCAAAATCTAGAACGTCAAATTAAGAAAAGTGGAAAGACCTATAATCAGAAAAAATACAATAAGTCTTTCCACAGAAAAGTGGAAAGACTTAATAATCAGAAGAAAAACAATAAGTCTTTCCACAGAAAAGTGGAAAGACTTAATTAATAAGGTTGCTTATCCTGCTTCTTATATTTCTTTTTTCGTTTTAGTACGAATCACAAACTGAAGGTGTGACATGGTACACTTTTCCAATGTTAGGAGAACCACAAATGAATGGCATCATTAATATAATAGATACTCCAGGATTTGATGACACTCGTGGCAAGGACTATGATGAAGAGATTCCAAGAATGATTGAGATTCTTTTCAGTAAAGGCGAGGGTATTAGATCGTTGGATGCGATATGCATAGTAGAAAAATTATCAGCCAATCGATTAACGGAGAGACAGGAAAACATATTCAAAAGTGTGACGAAGATATTTGGAAAAGACATAGCAAATAATATTTTTCCGTGTTTAACTTTCGATGATGGAGGAGAAGCTCATGTTCTCAAAGCATTTAAAAAAGCAGGCATGTTTAACCTTGACAAAGTCCATTTTCGATTCAACAATTCCAATATATTTAGTGGATACCAAGACTTTGAAGTGTGGAGGAAAAGGAGACAAAGTTTTGGGAATTTTTTTAAAGAAATTGATAATGTACTAAAGAAATCCTTGCGTTCAACCAAAGATGTTTTAAATTCTAGAAGTAGTCTACAGTTACAATTATTGAGCTTACAGCAAAATCTAAGAAACCAGGTACAGAATATATCGAACGTTGAAAAAAGACGAAGTATCATACAGGATTGTCAAACGGATATTGACAAAAACAAAAATTTTGCATCTGTATGGCACATCAGAAGAAAAACAAAAAGAGCCAACAGGCTAATTTGTTTAAACTGTCCAAAATGTGAGAAAACGTGCCATAACAACTTTAGGAGTTGGTCAAAATACATGTGCGAGGTCATGCTTTGGAATGGTTGTTGTAAAATTTGCGATTGCTCTTACTCTGACCATATAGACGAACAATTTAAATATCATGAAGTATTTGAACAAGTAAAAACAACCGCAAATCACATTTTCAAACAATACAAAAGAGCACTTGATAAGAAATTAGACGAAACGGATATTCTAGGACTTGAAGAAAATTCGTTAAGAAACTCGTTTAAGGATTTGGCAGAATTGTTTTGCAAAATTCAGAATTTGATCGAACAACTTAATAAAATAGCACTAACGCCCGCTACATTCTCCTTTGAGCATTATATAGCTGCTGTCATTACATTAGAAAAAGACTCAAATGAGCCAGGATCAAAAGAAAGAATAGCTTTGTTGCAAAACATCAGTGAAGTGGTAAAAAACACCGATGAAAAAAATTGTTTTTTCAACAACCTATGTGAAGCCTTCAAGATATCACCATCTTCGCCAAGCAAAGAAAACTGTCAATAAGGCACTCGTTAATGACGTTAGAGGCACCGCTTTTCATTTTTCATGATACTTATATCCTCTACTACTTTTGTTTGCTAATATTCATTTGAGAATTTACTGATCACGATTAACTACAAAATAACACAAAATGGGCAAAATGGATTTTATTAATTTGCTTTCGGGTTCACTGTATTTGAATTACCTTTACTGATTTGTGTTGCTAAATATATGCAAGTAAACTTATTTTATTGATTGCTTGAGACTTTTTGTAATACATATTGCTATAAAACAATGTTCGTTTGGTCTTAACTGCAAATGTAAGCTATTGTCATCACTTAAAGTCATCGTCCGTCGTGTGTTAAATAATATACTAACATCTTCTCTTTTGTCTTTATCTAATTTTCCCAAATTAAGTCTCAGTCATGAGTACAGTATATAGTTTTGATCTTTAGCACATGATTTTCATATGACTTTAGGAACTGCTACATATTTGCTAATGTTCTTTGTATATATTACTTGTCTCTCTTTAATACATATGACGTGGCATCCAGTTTTTAAGTTATTGTTCTTTGATAATTTTTGTATTTTTGTCTTTACTTTTTGCTTATGTCAATATTGCATAGGCCTTTTTGTGTTTCTTTCATACATATGACGTGGCTATGTATTTATACATCTTGTCATTATGTCATTGTACTATTCTTGTAATGTTTGTACTCTTGTCTTTCATTTTTGATATTGTGCTTTGTATATGTGCCTTTTTATAGCTTCTTTGTTCCATCTTTTTTTTTATAGTGATTAAGATTAAAACAAAATGTTGACTGTTGTACCACAATTTTTTTACATTTTTAGCTATTATGTCTGTAGGTTTTGTAAAAATAATGGAATTTAAAAAGTCAGGAATATGACAGTTGTCATCCCTTTGTTTGATGTGTTTGAGCTTTTGATTTAGCCATTTGAATAGGGACTTTCGGTATTGAATTTTCCTCGTAGTTCAGTATTTTTTTTCTTATTTGGACGAATAAAAAGTCATACATTTTTTTGATGGGTAAAATGGCTTTTACTTTTGCCATGGATTTCAATGCTATATATTTTTCCATATGAACAATGTAAATCACTAGGAGCCATTAGTTTTACAGTTTGAGATTAATAGGAACAATAGTTGACATTAAATACGAAATACTTTCCATTTATTTGAATTGAAAGAAGGAGTTATATGATTTTTGGGTTTTATTAACACCAAATGATAACGAATTTACAGTAAACATACGTATATTAACTTTGAGTTACACCTATACAAGATAGTAAGATATAAAATGCCCGTATAGAAAAATGTAAACAATCCTAGATAAAAGCCATTGACCGAGTTGTAACGGAAATTCTTCCGATCATGCATCCGACCTTAACCCTGGAAGTCTTATGTCACAGGACATATCTGTTGTATTTTTGTAAACGTTTTTTCGGCCTGAACTTACCTGAAACATTTCCAACTGGAAATTAAGCAACAAACTATGAATTATTAAATCTTTCTTGAACGAATTTGTGTTTTGATCGTTTGAATAGATAATTGATTTTGAAATTTTTTTTTTTTTTATTGACAATCTTTTGCCATGATGTTAGGCATGATGTCACCAGCTTTCGTATTCATGACACATATTTTCAAAAAGTTTACGGTTAATGCTTTCCAATGAGTTATAAAATTACAGCAGCATTATAGTACATATGCAAAAGAAGTGCATTTTAGAAATATAAAAAATATGTGTCATAACATTTTGTAAGAGCTTTGAAAACAGATAAAAAAAAACATACCCGCCTCTCTTTTCTCAATTATTTCTTTCAATCCTGCATTTAAGTATTTACGATTTACGATTTTAAAAAAAATACATTAATAATACCAAAACGTTGAATTTGTTTTTGACAGAAATAAACATGACGCAGACAACGATGAGTACTCCTAATTTAATAGTAATATGGAAACAACTCTTAGCTTACAATAGAAGCAGAATAATAGGAGACTATCAATGTAAACTTTACGTTTATCGTTTCATGGTTTTAGTTTGATCCTTTTGGCTTCTCCCGCATAAATTTGAATAAAGAACAAAACAGATATAAACAAGGTCAATTGATTATTTTCTGAACCAAACTATTTTAAACTGTCTGTTTTTCTGATAATTTACCAACCAGAAATGTATGTGCACCTTATTTTTTGACATTTTAATTCAAAAAACCATAAATTATCTGTCTAATATTTAATCCCTTTACATTAAAGCTTTTACTTTTAAAGGGATATTTTACTTGATAAATTTTAAAAAGATAATTATAGGAGATACAGAGTAACTTAAGTTATTACTTATTACATATACATGCTTTCTTTATATACAGTCCAAGTATAACTCTTTATCTAAAATATAGTCTTTTGACTGCAGTCTAAATGGAGTTCGACCAAGGAAACGTGTTTTTGTTGTTTTTTTCCGGACCAGCGGGATCGTCGATGACATAGCAGAATATATTTGAACACAATTTACTAATAATTCTTCTAAATTTGTTAATGAAAGTTAATTCATGATACCATGCTTTATATATATTGTGCTTATCAATTATATTTCTATTAATAAAATATGAGGTCCACTAGTAATGCTGGCCTATTGGATGAATATATAGTGTTTAGTATTTATTGAGATGCCTACAAAAAGTAACTAGTAAAGTTGATACCAACCCTTATCGTTTAAGGTAATAATTACGGTGTTTTTTGGGGCAAAGAAGAGACTAAAAAAAGGGCCGAAAGATACCAGAGGGACAGGCAAACTCATAAATCGAAAATAAACTGACAACGCCATGGCAAAAAAGAAAAAGACAAATAGACAAACAATAGTATACATGACACAACATAGAAAACTAAAGAATAAGCAACACGAATCCCACCAAAAACTAGGGCTGATCTCAGGTGCTCCGGAAGAGTAAGCAGATCCTGCTCCACATGTGGAATCCTGTCGTGTTGCTTATCTCATAACAAATCCGGTAAATAGTCTAATTCGGTAGGTCACATTCATGAAAAGGAATGGGATTGTAGTTACGACGCAAGGAACATATCCGACTAATGTGCTTCAGATCAATTGATTTAGAGATTTAGAAAGAAATTGCATACACATCTTTGAAATAAGAATTATATATATTACGATATAGAGACGATTTCCTGAAAGGACTGAATATTTGAATAGGAATTCATGCCAAATTTTCTTTTTCATAACGTTTTATTTATTTTCTACTCATTGTTTGACAGTTAAAACGACCCAGATAGTTGAAATACTATTGTAGTACGAAACTAGATCATGTAAATAGTATAAAAATCTAACAGAAGTGTATATACAAACACAAAGATAACCTAGATAAACCAGGGAGAACACGACAAATAGATGGTGTATTGCATGCGATAATAAACTGACAAAGTTCAGAGATTAATTTACAGATTATCAATAAATCAAGGTTTACTGTAACGCGTTCAAACATTAGCCGCGAATAACCTTTAGTAAAGAAATTTTATTTAACATATATGAATAAATTTAAAAAATAGTTTTTTATTTTCGTTTTGATAACTTTTAAATAACTGAAAATAGAGATAAAATGTTTTAATGTTTGAATCCTATGTGTAGTTATAACTTAGATTTGTTTTCTCTCAACCGATTTTTGACTTTTGAACAGTAGTGTACTTATGTTACCCTTTTTTTTTAATATAAATGTAGATGAACTAGTTCTTTTTTTAAAAATTCTTTCAAAGTATTTTTTTTTATAAGAAATGCTTAATCATGCAATATGTTATTGGACCAATCGACTTAAACAAATGCTATATACTAATTAAAACTTTTTATTGTTCCATTCATTATCCACAACTTTGTGTATTCATACAAAAATGTTGAATACCAAATCTGTGCAGTGCCAAAATTTGTACGACTAATACTACATTTATTATTAGAATGGTTGCTAATGAAAATAACTCCGGATGTACCATCACTGAAAAAAACAAGGGAAAAGACTTTCGTGTTTTTTTCGAGGTCTGGCAACAACTTTGTTTGAAAGTGCATATTATAATGACAGTTTTAAGTTGTGCTCTTATCCACATTGGTGAAGAGGAGAACAAAAACATTAATTGCTAATGTTTGTATAAACGAATTATCTAATAACTTAATCGTTAAATAGTTTCCACTATAAAGAAAACAATATTTATTATTGCATAGCATTCCAAAATCTGCTATTATTAGGTCTAACGGTTTTTCTTAAGTAAAAAAAGAAGATGTGGTATGATTGTCATTGAGACAACTCTCCACAAGAGACCCAAATGACACAGAAGTTAACAACTATAGGTCACCGTCCGGCCTTCAATAAGGAGCAAAGCCAATACCTCATAGTCAGCTATACCAGGCCCCGAAATGACAATGTAAAACATTTCAAACGAGAAAAATAACGGCCTTATGTATGTAATGGTTCTTTTGACGTTTGGTTCTGAATATAACTTAGGAATCGATCGATTGGAGATGCATACATAACTGTGCATCTTGTCATAAAACATGTAGGCCAAAAAAATATGAAGATAATAAGGTGGATTCAAAAACAACAAATAAAAGAAGAGCACAATAGTTGAGAGAACAAGAAAATACGAGTAGACATTCAGCAGCCCAAAAGATATCCCCAAAAATATAGCAGCGTGTACCCAACCGAAAACAGATTTCACTCATGTGTACAAAAAGAAAAACCAAAATCAGCATTACGTCTGATATCCACCATATTGATCATGACAGATACACAGCCGATAATAAGATGCATTCGGCAATGTTAAAAAATAAGAAGAAGAAAAAAGAGGCCAAATGACTACGACAAAGGAAAAAAATATAAGTAACCTCTGTTACTTATATTAGTTACTTATATTATATGACAGTCAATCAAATCAAGATGGCTTCGGTAGAACCGTTATGATTGTGTTTGCTTACACTATAATATAAAAAATGATGTGGTATGATTTCCAATGTGACAACTCTCCACAAGAGACCAAAATGACACAGAAGTTAACAATTATAGGTCACCGTACAGCCTTCAACAATGAGCAAAGTTATGAATGGGTTACCTTTTAGGATAAGTTTATATAAAGGATCGATAAGTTTCCCAGGATCGTTTCTAAATTTCCGGGCACGGTAAACAACATTTCCGTGAAAATGTAAATTGTTCTGGTACTACTATTTGATTTTACTTGTGTGAAAGAGAGTCGGAAGAAACAAAGGGATTTAAAAACTCATGAAAAACTGACAACAACATAGCAAAACAAACCCAAAAAAATACGAACAAACGACACGCGACAATATACAAAATATATGATTAAAAAAAAGAGACTGAGCATGAGCAACAGAATCTCCACCGAAATACCGTATGTGCTCTGTTAGGGTAAGCAAATCCGGCTCCCTATGTGTCATCTGTCGTGAGCTCAACTCTGTGATACGTTTAATGCAGTGCATTTAAGTGGATTGTGATTTCGACAATTGGAATAGAGAGACGAAAGATACCAACAAAATATTAATAAACTCATAAATCGAAAATAGCTGACAACGTCATGGCTTAATAGAGAATTTTAAGTTTTTGACGTACTTAAACGTAACAAACCTTAACATTTCAAAAATATGTTCATTGTTATCTCCCGTTGACCCTTTAACTTCTGAATTAAACAAAAATCGTATAGTTTGACGTACGTAATCCACCTTAACTTGGTCGTTGTAAAATTGTGTTTGTCTCCCTTTCTCCGTTTAGTTCAAATTTATATTTAATTTTAGCGTATTCCACGAGCGAGACTCAGAGTATACACTTGTCTTATACAAAAAGGCAAAATTTCGTTCGCATGGGCCATAAGTATATACTTTGAAATTTTCTGGCTGGAATAATAATAATTTGCGTGCGAAAATTTGAAGGACGTCGAATAGTTATTTTTAATGCATTTCTTATGGGAAAATTGAAAATGGCGGGGGTCACTGCGGCTCTCAATATATACAGTTACAAATGTTTCATATTTTCGTGCAAAACGAGTTTCTGTGGGCAACCAAATTGTTAACATGGCGTTAATTAATATTAGTTTTTTTAACATATATTTTCAAAGAAGGATAAATTTTATCAAAGATAAAGAACCTTGTACAAGTTCAGTAAATTAGGTGAATATATATACATGAAGGTTGTAATGTTTTTCTAATATTTGGGCATATAAAAATACCATGATTATCTGATTACCAGATCGTTCTGGGAGTTATTTAATTTGATTGTCTTTAAAATGAGTAAGGGCTTTACTTTTTTTTTTTGTCTTATTGATAACCCAGCTTTCCTTCTTTTTAATGAATGATCTGTGTCGTGTGTGCCATAACCAATCAAGAAAAGTAGTTTGAAAACTTGGCCAGCTGAAGGACGCCTTCGTGTTGGGGAGTCTCTCGCTGCATTGAAGACCAATTGATGGCATTCGGCTGTTGTCTGCTCTATGGTTGTTTTGTTTTCTCTTTGGCACATTTTCCATTTCCATTCTCAATTTTATTTTCCTTAGAAAGTTCATTATGGAAAGTGAAAAAAAAAACATATCGCTGTGTTATACATTTGCCATGTTTCATGTTTAGAATTCTTTGAAGGATGTAGGTTCAAGAGTGCCAACAGGAGTGTTACGAACGGACAGACCGACGGACAGACAGAGGGATTGAAGGTATCATTGTGTTACTATTGCCCCTCGAAGCATCGCTGGGGACAGATAATTACTCTGAAAAAAAGAAGACTGACTCTTGAGGAGAAAAGTTCGGCGTTTCGACAAAAAAAATCCTAGCCGACATGTAAGTGATCAAATACAAGATACGGTATCAAATTACGCAGAATGGGTTATAATATCTCTAACATTTATGTCAACGATTGATTCTAAGATTGTTAGACCCTTTTACCACGATCAGCGCATAAACTTTAGAAATTGACTGTCACATGGCATTATTGTACAAGCTAAGCTGTCAATCAAACCGATAAATTACCATGACAGGTGAACCATGCCGAGTAAGGTTTTTGGAAATAGTAATCCTTATATTTTTTCCCTGCTGCATTGCCTTAAATATTGGAACTAAGTTATGCATAAGTGACAAGCAAAGCTGCATAAAGCAGCTTATTTGATTTGTGTCTGTTGTTTTAATTCGGGTAGCTATCAGACTAGTCTTATATGCATGAATATTTTATTAGTTGTTAGTGACCTTGAACTAGCCGTCAGTACTCTTAGATCTGTTCCTAGTGTCTTTTTGTTGTTGGGATGTACAAGTACCCGACCACATCCACTTGTATTTTTGTCCATCTGATGAGTTTATATTTTTTTCAAGTGATTTATATAGTTCTTTCTTATGTTGTACTGTTATACCACTGTCCCAGGTTGGGGGAGGGTTGGGACCCCGCTAACTTAAATTGTTTATCCCCGCCACATTATGTATGTATGTACGCGTACGGTGTCTGTTCTTAGCAGCCTGTATTTCAGTGGTTCGTCGTTTGTTTATGTGTTTCATATTTGTTTTTCATTTATTTTTTATTATATAAATAAGACCGTAAGTTTTCGCGTTTGGATTGCTTTACATTTTCATTTCGGGGCCTTTTATACCTGACTATGCGGTATGGGCTTTGTTCATTTTTGAAGGCTGTACAGTGACCTATAGTTGTTAATTTCTGTGTCATTTGGGTCTTTTGTGGAGAGTTGTTTCATTTGCAATCATACCACATCTTTTTTTTCATAAATCTGCTTCACGATCATACAGACTACAAGAAACTTGGATATATAGCAAAATCGTGGTTCCATGGCGATAGATTAGTAAAATGGGCGGATCCAAAAATTTGAAAAAGACGGATTCCAGAATAAAAAAGAAAAAAAAATAGTTGTTGTCTCCTTTTCTATAATCTTCCCGTAATCTTTCGGGGGAACATATCTAATCACAGACCCGCACCCCTGGTACAGCCACTGAGTAAATTATTTGTAACTTTTCATCTGTTGTACATAGTAAGTTTGGATGGTCTGCATGCAGGCAAACTACCGAATATGACATACGATGTTTGACTTACTTCTGTTCAACTGAAATTGATGCGCAGAATTCCATGACCCAGACCTTTGACATTTTTTAGGTTTTAAGTTTATTTTCTTTTCTGAGTCATATTTTTGTTTATAGATAATACATATCATTACTGTTCAGTATATATTTTTTCTCGATGTATCTAACAATTATTGTGTTTCAAGTCATATAAGCATGAGACAAAAGTTTAAGTTATTTAACTTGTTTATTCTAAATTAAACTTGATGCACAGAAATGTTTTCGTAGTGACGATGTAAAACTTGCCACTAATTATTAATAATCATACTGAAACGACCAAATCGAACTGAAAAGTTTAGATTTTTCAGTTTATTCAGTCCAATTTGTAGATCACAGTCCTTGCTGTTATGTATATCAGTTGAGTTTGTTTAAGTCTCACTCACCTACACGAGTTGATATAAAAAAATGAAAAGGACCCGCCCTTACTAAATTAACCACTAGGACTGTAAAAATGAAAAATGGACAAAAAAGGTTTTTAGATATTGACAATTATATCTTTTAGGAACGAAATTTAAACAAATATTGCATGACTTTATTCTGCAACCGTAGGAACATCTTGTTCTTCATCAGGATCATTTATCAATCCAGCCCTTCTCTTTGCAAGTCAAACACATAACTCAACTTCACTCGACGTTTAATCTTTACACTTGTCAACCTGTCGACCTATGCATTTATCGACTTTTCAACATGTCGACCTACCAAACTGTTAACCTTTACACTTGTCAACCTGTCGACCTATGCATTTATCGAATTTTAAACATGTCGACCTGTCAACTTGTCGACCTTAACACTTCTAAACATTGTGGACCTTATTAGAGTCAACCTGTCGGCCTGTTACTTAATTTGTCAACTTATGAACTGTAACATATAAACCGATTTACTTCCTAAGTTAAACCGATTTACTCTTCCGATTTCCCGATGGAACTACAGTATCGTTTATCTTACTTGACCTGACCTTATGAGGTATTGTCAGATAGTTGAACAGCTTTCTGCACAGTTCGAAGCAGACCTACAAATTTTGTAAAGTGAGGTCGATAATTTCCTCAGTCCCGAGTAAACGGAAGACGGATAAAAATGAATGGAAAATATTGACTTTCAAAAACAAAGAATACCAACAAAACTTTGTGGTAGACCTTTTTTCTGTAAATGTGTTATATTCTTACTTTTGTACACATTTTACTTTCGTTCGGCTAAATGCATGTCCATGTTTTTGATAACGAAGTAACCCTTTTATTTTTAGGGAAAGGAGATATGGATAAATTTGTTTTATTTCTAAAAATTTTGGAGAAATTTCGATTGAGCCTATTTTGTCATTGCTTTCCTGCGTGATTTTTTCTATATTCCAAACAACATGTTTTGCAGCCATTTTTGATTTTGTTAATCGATCATTTAATTTTTTCGGGGGAGGGGGAGAGATATTGATTCGGAAATTATCTAATGGGCAGAAATATCTTCTTTTTAAATTCACAGCTAGACCCCCTCCCCCAATATCAAACGATCCTTGCTTCGTACATGAATGTTATTTAGAATTAAAAGAATAATATCCGACTGAAGTTTGACATGCTGAAACCCGCGAAAGGGAGACAACCACAGAATAATTTATGTCTTATAAGTCCGTATAATTGTAAGCCTAAGTCACTTGCGTTTACGTACGTAAGTTTCGTTTGAAACGTAAAATTCTCTAATAAGAAGAAAAAGACAATAAACAGTACATAAAATTTAAGCAATAAAACTAAAGGCTATACAACACGAACCCAATAAAAATTTGAACATATCCGTCAGATGTGTGATCACGGACAAACATCTCGTGAAGACCTTGTAAAATATTAAAAGCGATAAATTCAACTTTACCATTGTAAATTATTTTCATAATAATGATTATACCCCTGGTACAGCCACTGAGTAAATTATTTGTAACTTTTTATCTGTTGTACATAGTAAGTTTGGATGGTCTGCATGCAGGCAAACTACCGAATATGACATACGATGTTTGACTTACTTCTGTTCAACTGAAATTGATGCGCAGAATTCCATGACCCAGACCTTTGACATTTTTAGGTTTTAAGTTTATTTTCTTTTCTGAGTCATATTTTTGTTTATAGATAATACATATCATTACTGTTCAGTATATATTTTTTCTCGATGTATCTAACAATTATTGTGTTTCAAGTCATATAAGCATGAGACAAAAGTTTAAGTTATTTAACTTGTTTATTCTAAATTAAACTTGATGCACAGAAATGTTTTCGTAGTGACGATGTAAAACTTGCCACTAATTATTAATAATCATACTGAAACGACCAAATCGAACTGAAAAGTTTAGATTTTTCAGTTTATTCAGTCCAATTTGTAGATCACAGTCCTTGCTGTTATGTATATCAGTTGAGTTTGTTTAAGTCTCACTCACCTACACGAGTTGATATAAAAAAATGAAAAGGACCCGCCCTTACTAAATTAACCACTAGGACTGTAAAAATGAAAAATGGACAAAAAAGGTTTTTAGATATTGACAATTATATCTTTTAGGAACGAAATTTAAACAAATATTGCATGACTTTATTCTGCAACCGTAGGAACATCTTGTTCTTCATCAGGATCATTTATAAATCCAGCCCTTCTCTTTGCAAGTCAAACACATAACTCAACTTCACTCGACGTTTAATCTTTACACTTGTCAACCTGTCGACCTATGCATTTATCGACTTTTCAACATGTCGACCTACCAAACTGTTAACCTTTACACTTGTCAACCTGTCGACCTATGCATTTATCGAATTTTAAACATGTCGACCTGTCAACTTGTCGACCTTAACACTTCTAAACATTGTGGACCTTATTAGAGTCAACCTGTCGGCCTGTTACTTAATTTGTCAACTTATGAACTGTAACATATAAACCGATTTACTTCCTAAGTTAAACCGATTTACTCTTCCGATTTCCCGATGGAACTACAGTATCGTTTATCTTACTTGACCTGACCTTATGAGGTATTGTCAGATAGTTGAACAGCTTTCTGCACAGTTCGAAGCAGACCTATAAATTTTGTAAAGTGAGGTCGATAATTTCCTCAGTCCCGAGTAAACGGAAGACGGATAAAAATGAATGGAAAATATTGACTTTCAAAAACAAAGAATACCAACAAAACTTTGTGGTAGACCTTTTTTCTGTAAATGTGTTATATTCTTACTTTTGTACACATTTTACTTTCGTTCGGCTAAATGCATGTCCATGTTTTTGATAACGAAGTAACCCTTTTATTTTTAGGGAAAGGAGATATGGATAAATTTGTTTTATTTCTAAAAATTTTGGAGAAATTTCGATTGAGCCTATTTTGTCATTGCTTTCCTGCGTGATTTTTTCTATATTCCAAACAACATGTTTTGCAGCCATTTTTGATTTTGTTAATCGATCATTTAATTTTTCGGGGGAGGGGGAGAGATATTGATTCGGAAATTATCTAATGGGCAGAAATATCTTCTTTTTAAATTCACAGCTAGACCCCTCCCCCAATATCAAACGATCCTTGCTTCGTACATGAATGTTATTTAGAATTAAAAGAATAATATCCGACTGAAGTTTGACATGCTGAAACCCGCGAAAGGGAGACAACCACAGAATAATTTATGTCTTATAAGTCCGTATAATTGTAAGCCTAAGTCACTTGCGTTTACGTACGTAAGTTTCGTTTGAAACGTAAAATTCTCTAATAAGAAGAAAAAGACAATAAACAGTACATAAAAATTAAGCAATAAAACTAAAGGCTATACAACACGAACCCAATAAAAATTTGAACATATCCGTCAGATGTGTGATCACGGACAAACATCTCGTGAAGACCTTGTAAAATATTAAAAGCGATAAATTCAACTTTACCATTGTAAATTATTTTCATAATAATGATTATACCCCTGGTACAGCCACTGAGTAAATTATTTGTAACTTTTTATCTGTTGTACATAGTAAGTTTGGATGGTCTGCATGCAGGCAAACTACCGAATATGACATACGATGTTTGACTTACTTCTGTTCAACTGAAATTGATGCGCAGAATTCCATGACCCAGACCTTTGACATTTTTAGGTTTTAAGTTTATTTTCTTTTCTGAGTCATATTTTTGTTTATAGATAATACATATCATTACTGTTCAGTATATATTTTTTCTCGATGTATCTAACAATTATTGTGTTTCAAGTCATATAAGCATAAGACAAAAGTTTAAGTTATTTAACTTGTTTATTCTAAATTAAACTTGATGCACAGAAATGTTTTCGTAGTGACGATGTAAAACTTGCCACTAATTATTAATAATCATACTGAAACGACCAAATCGAACTGAAAAGTTTAGATTTTTCAGTTTATTCAGTCCAATTTGTAGATCACAGTCCTTGCTGTTATGTATATCAGTTGAGTTTGTTTAAGTCTCACTCACCTACACGAGTTGATATAAAAAAATGAAAAGGACCCGCCCTTACTAAATTAACCACTAGGACTGTAAAAATGAAAAATGGACAAAAAAGGTTTTTAGATATTGACGATTATATCTTTTAGGAACGAAATTTAAACAAATATTGCATGACTTTATTCTGCAACCGTAGGAACATCTTGTTCTTCATCAGGATCATTTATAAATCCAGCCCTTCTCTTTGCAAGTCAAACACATAACTCAACTTCACTCGACGTTTAATCTTTACACTTGTCAACCTGTCGACCTATGCATTTATCGACTTTTCAACATGTCGACCTACCAAACTGTTAACCTTTACACTTGTCAACCTGTCAACCTATGCATTTATCGAATTTTAAACATGTCGACCTGTCAACTTGTCGACCTTAACACTTCTAAACATTGTGGACCTTATTAGAGTCAACCTGTCGGCCTGTTACTTAATTTGTCAACTTATGAACTGTAACATATAAACCGATTTACTTCCTAAGTTAAACCGATTTACTCTTCCGATTTCCCGATGGAACTACAGTATCGTTTATCTTACTTGACCTGACCTTATGAGGTATTGTCAGATAGTTGAACAGCTTTCTGCACAGTTCGAAGCAGACCTATAAATTTTGTAAAGTGAGGTCGATAATTTCCTCAGTCCCGAGTAAACGGAAGACGGATAAAAATGAATGGAAAATATTGACTTTCAAAAACAAAGAATACCAACAAAACTTTGTGGTAGACCTTTTTTCTGTAAATGTGTTATATTCTTACTTTTGTACACATTTTACTTTCGTTCGGCTAAATGCATGTCCATGTTTTTGATAACGAAGTAACCCTTTTATTTTTAGGGAAAGGAGATATGGATAAATTTGTTTTATTTCTAAAAATTTTGGAGAAATTTCGATTGAGCCTATTTTGTCATTGCTTTCCTGCGTGATTTTTTCTATATTCCAAACAACATGTTTTGCAGCCATTTTTGATTTTGTTAATCGATCATTTAATTTTTCGGGGGAGGGGGAGAGATATTGATTCGGAAATTATCTAATGGGCAGAAATATCTTCTTTTTAAATTCACAGCTAGACCCCCTCCCCCAATATCAAACGATCCTTGCTTCGTACATGAATGTTATTTAGAATTAAAAGAATAATATCCGACTGAAGTTTGACATGCTGAAACCCGCGAAAGGGAGACAACCACAGAATAATTTATGTCTTATAAGTCCGTATAATTGTAAGCCTAAGTCACTTGCGTTTACGTACGTAAGTTTCGTTTGAAACGTAAAATTCTCTAATAAGAAGAAAAAGACAATAAACAGTACATAAAATTTAAGCAATAAAACTAAAGGCTATACAACACGAACCCAATAAAAATTTGAACATATCCGTCAGATGTGTGATCACGGACAAACATCTCGTGAAGACCTTGTAAAATATTAAAAGCGATAAATTCAACTTTACCATTGTAAATTATTTTCATAATAATGATTATACGATCATTATATCATCTTATAATTTTTCTTTAAAAGCTACGCTTGAAAGCTATTTTGCTTTGTATATGTGCCTTTTTATAGCTTCTTTGTCACATTTTGTTTTAAAGTGATTAAGATTATAACAAAATGTTGACTGTTGTACCACATTTTTTTTTACATTTTTAGCTATTATGTCTGTAAGTTTTGTAAAAATGATGGAATTTAAAAAGTCAGGAATATGACAGTTGTTATCCCTTCGTTTGATGTGTTTGAGCATTTGATTTTGCCATTTGAATAGGGACTTTCGGTTTTGAATTTTCCTCGTAGTTCAGTATTTTTTTTCTCAGTTGGACGAATAAAAAGTCATACATTTTTTTGATGGGTAAAATGGCTTTTACTTTTGCTATAGATTTAAATGCTATATATTTTTCCATATGAGCAATTCAAATCACTAGGAGCCATTAGTTTTACAGTTTACGATTAATAGGAACAATAGTTGACATCAAATACGAAATACATTCCATTCATTTGAAAAAGGATAACGAATTAACCATTTACAGTATGAGACTGTCATTAAAGTGAGAGGGTTAGCGCTATAGAACCAGGTTTAATCCACCATTTTCTACATTTGAAAATGCCTGTACCAAGTCAGGAATATGACAGTTCTTGTTCATTCGTTTTTGATGCGTTTTGTTTTTTGTTATTTGATTTTGCCATGTGATTATGGATTTTCCGAATTGATTATTTTTGTGATTTTACTTTATACGTATATTAACTTTGAGTTACACCTATACAATATAGTAAGATATAAAATGCCCGTATGAAAAAGTGTAAACAATCCTAGATAAAAGCCACTGACCGAGTTATAACGGAAATTCTGCCGATCATGCATCCGACCTTAACCCTTGAAGTCTTATGAAACAGGACATATCTATTGTATTTTTGTAAATGATTTTTTCGGCCTAAACTTACATGAATCATTTCCAACTGGAAATTAAGCAACAAACTATGAATTATTACATCTTTCTTGAAGGAATTTGTGTTTTGATCGTTTGAATAGATAATTGAAAAAAATATTTGTTTATTGACAATCTTTTGCCATGATGTTATATTAGCACCAGCTTTCGTAATCATGACACATATTTTCAAAAAGTTAACAGTTAATGCTTTCCAATGAGTTATGAAATTACAGCAGCATTATAGTACATATGCAGAAGAAGTGCATTTTAGAAATATAAAAAAATATGTGTAAAAACATTTTGTAAGAGCTTTGAAAACAGATAAAAAAACATACCCGCCTCTCTTTTCTCAATTATTTCTTTCAATCCTGCACTTAAGTATTTACGATTTACGATTTAAAAAAAAAATACATTAATACTACCAAAACGTTAAATTTGTTTTTGACAGAAATCAACATGACGCAGACAACGATGAGTACTCCCAATTTAATAGCAATTTGGAAACAACTCTTAGCTTACAATAGAAGCAGAATAATAGGAGACTATAAATGTAAACTTTACGTTTATCGTTTCATGTTATTAGTTTGATCCTTTTGGCTTCTCCTGCATAAATTTGAATAAAGAACAAAACAGATATAAAAAAGGTCAATTGATTATTTTCTGAACCAAACTTTTTTAAGCTGTCTGTTTTTCTGAGAATTTATAAACCAGAAATGTATGTGCACCTTATTTTTTGACAGTCAATTCATAAAACCATAAATTATCTGTCTAATATTTAATCCCTTTCCATTAAAGCTTTTACTTTTAAAAGGATATTTCACTTGATAAATGTTTTAAAGATAATTATAGGAGATAAAGAGTAACTTAAGTTATTTCATATACATGCTTTCTTTATATACAGTCCAAGTATAACTCTCGAGACGGTGGTCCGAGCATTTGGGTTTTGGAAACAGATTTCCAACATTTTCCACTTTATCTAATATATAGGCTTTTGACTGCAGTCTAAATGGAGTTCGACCGAGGAAACTCCTTTTTGTTGTTTTTTCCGGACCAGCGGGATCGTCGATGACAGAGCAGAATATTTTTGAACACAATTTACTAATAATTCTTTTTAATTTGTTAATGAAAGTTAATTCATGATACCTTGCTTTATATATATTGTGTTTATCAATTATATTTATATGAATAAAATATGGGGTCCACTAGTATTGCTGGCCTATCGGATGTATATATTGTGTTTAGTATTTATTGAGATGCCTAGAAATAGGAACTAGTAAAGTTGATACCAACCCTCATGGTTTAAGGTAATAATTACGATATTTTTTTTGGCAAAGAAGAGACTAAAAAAGGGGCGAAAGATACCAGAGGGACAGTCAAACTCGTAAATCGAAAAATAATCCGACAACGCCATGGCTAAAAATTAAAAAGACAAACAAACACTAGTACACATGACACAACATAGAAAACTAAAGAATAAGCAACACGAATCCCACCAAAACTTAGGGTGATCTTAGGTGCTCCGGAAGAGTAAGCAGATCCTGCTCCACATGTGGAATCCCGTCGTGTTGCTTATCTGATAACAAATCCGGTAAATAGTCTAATTCTGTAGGTCACATTCATGAAAAGGAAGGGGATTGTAGTTACGACGCAAGGAACATATCCGACTTATGTGCTTCAGAACAATTGATTTAGAGATTTAGAAAGAAATTGCATACACATCTTTGAAATAAGAAATCTATTACGATATAGAGACGATTTCCTGAAAGGACTAAATATTTAAATAGGAATATATGCCAAATTTTCTTTTTCATATACGAACGTTTTATCTATTTTCTACTCATTCTTTGACAGTCAAAACGAACAAAATAATTGAAATAATATTGTAGTACGAAACTAGATGATGTTAATAGTATGAAATCTAACAGAAGTGTTTATACAAACACAAAGATAACCTAGATAAACCAGGAAGAACATGACAAATAGATGGTGTATTGCATGAGATAATAAACTGACAAAGTTCAGAGATTAATTTACAGATTATCCATAAATCAAGGTTTACTGTAACGCATTCAAATATTAGCCGCGATTAACCTTTTTTTAAAGAAATTTATTTAACATATTTGAATAAATTTAAAAATAGTTTTTTTTCTCATTTTGATAACTTTTAAATAACTGCAAATAGAGATAAAGTGTTCTAATGTTTGAATCCTATGTGTAGTTATAACTTAGATTTGTTTTTTCTCAACCGTTTTTTGACTTTTGAACAGTAGTGTACTTATGCTACCCTTTTTTTATATAAATTTAGATGAACTAGTTCTTTTTTTAAAATTCTTTAAAAGTATATTTTTTTTTATAAGAAATGCTTAATCATGCAATATGTTATTGGACCAATCGACTAAAACAAATGCTATATACTAATTAAAACTTTTTATTGTTTTCAATTCATTATCCACAACTTTGTGTATTCATAAATAAATGTTGAATATTAAATATGTGCAGTGCCAAAATTTGTACGACTAATACTATATTTATTATTAGAATGGTTGCTAATGAAAATAACTCTGGATGTACCATCACTGTAAAAAACAAGGGAAAAAATTTCGTGTTTTGTTCGAGGTCTGGCAACAACTTTGACTTGTACTCTGGTGTTTAAAAGTGCACCTTCTTATGACAGTTTTAAGATGTGCTCTTATCCACATTGGTGAAGAGGAGAACAAAAACATTAATTTCTAATGTTTGTATCAACGAATGATATAATAACTTAATCGTTAACTAGTTTCCACTATAAAGAAAACAAGATTTATTATTGCATAGCATTCCAAAATCTGCTATTATTAGGTCTAACGGTTTTTCTAAAGTAAAAGGAAGATGTGGTATGATTGTCATTGAGACAACTCTCCACAAGAGACCCAAATGACACAGAAATTAACAACTATAGGTCACCGTCCGGCCTTCAATGAGGAGCAAAGCCAATACCTCATAGTCAGCTATACCAGGCCCCGAAATGACAATGTAAAACAATTCAAACGAGAAAAATAACGGCCTTATTTATGTAATGGTTCTTTTGACGCTTGCTTCTGAATATAACTTGAGAATCGATCGATTGTAGATGCATGCGTAACTGTGCATCTTGTCATAAAACGTGTAGGCCAAAAAAAATATGAAGATAATAAGGTGGATTCAAAAACAACAAATCAAAGAAGAACACAATAGTTGAGAGAAAAAAAAATACGAGAAGACATTCAGCAACCCAAAAGATATCCCCAAAAATATAGCAGCGTGTACCTAACCAAAAACAGATTTCATTCATGTGTACAAAAAGAAAAACCAAAGTCTAATATCCACCTTATTGATCATGACAGATACACATCCAATGATAAGATGGATACGGCAATGTTATAAAATAATAAGAAGAAAAAAGAGGCAAGATGACTACGACAAAGGAAAACATTATAAGTAACCTCTGTTATGTAAATTATATGACAGTCAATCAAATCAAGATGGCTTCGGTAGAATCGTTATGATTGTGTCTGCTTACACTATAATATAGAAAATGATGTGGTAAGATTTCCAATAAGACAACTCTTCACAAGAGACTAAAATGACACAGAAGTTAACAACTATAAGTCACCGTACGACCTTCAACAATGAGCAAAATGTTAAATCGGTTACCTTTTAGAATAAGTTTATAACAGGATCCCAGGATCGTTTATAAACTTCCGAGCACGGTAAACAACATTTCCGTAAAAATGTATAGTATTGTTCCGGTACTAATATTTGATTTAAATTGTGAGAAAGAGAGTCGGAAGAAACAAAGGGATATTCAAACTCATGAAAAACTGACACCTACATAACAAAAAAAAAACACACCAAAATACGAATAAACGACAAGCGACAATATACGAAATATATGATAGAACAAAAGAGACTGAAAATGAGCAATACAACCTCCACCGAGATACCGTTGGAGTTTTAAGTGCTCTGTAAGGGTAAGCAAATCCGGTTCCCTATGTGTCATCCGTCTGTGATAAGAATAATGCAGCGATGTACATAAAGTTTTTAAGGATAAAAGAAGTGGATTGTGATAACGACAATTATAATAGATAGACGAAAGATACCAACAGAACATTAAAACCGAAAGTCGAAAATTGCTGATAACGCCATGGCTAAAAAAGAAAAATAACAGACATTAAACAATACACAAAAGTTACCATATAAAACTAAAGGCTATACAACACGAACCCAATAAAAATTCGAACATATCCGTCAGATGTGTGATCGCGGACAAACATCTCGTGAAGACCTTGTAAAATATTAGAAGCGATAAATTAAATTTTACCACTGTAAATTATTTTCATAATAATGATTATACTATCATTAAATCATCTTGCAATTCTTATTTTAAAGCTTCGTTTGAAAGAAAATGTAAAGTAAAAGGTATTCACTTTTTTCATTTTCTGTAGTCTTTTGGATTATATTCGTTACTCATATCCCTACGTAAATGACCATTCTGCTCCAAAGTCTTCAGATTCATACAAACAGCATCGTTTGCAGTATAACTAACTTAATTATCATAAATTTTATTCAAGTTGAATGACTTTATATAAATTCAAGGAAAATCATAATTTTCACCTAAGGATATTAATACATAAACTCTACCAATATTTCTTCACAAATGCAATCTTCATCAATTAATGTCTCTTCAGTGATGCTTGAGGTCATAATATTTAAAAATCTGAAGTATTGAACAAACGTTGAAGTAACTAGTTATAAGGAGATGTGGTATGAGTGCCAATGACACAATTCCGCTGTGAGTTGCTATAGTGAACAACCGTTCACCACTTAAAACTGGTAATGAGGTGATTTTTATGAATCAGCTTTTAATAAATGGATTTAAGGGCAAACTTTAGCACTTATGTAGTAGTAGTCAATTTCAAAATTTATAGACCATTCTAAAGAATCATACAGTATACGATATGATAGTTCAAAAACGAAGGGTTTCTTAAAAACATGAAAAGAAACAGTTTCTTTGCCGTTTTTTACATTATAAGTTTTTCTTTGGGGGGGGAATAAGGCCAATGCTTATCACAAAAGTCAAATCAATGGAATTAGTTTTGTTTTGGAAAATATGCATAATTTTTCTGATAGTAGTTTGATTATTAACAATGTTGATTGTACACATTTAACAATTGTTCGACTCAGGCTATCTATTTAATAGACATATTGAATCCAGTAAATGGTATATATATATTTTTTTTCAACCTAAACCTAAATTACTATGTTTATAATAAACCATAAGTTTAAAACATATTCAATATTGGGATTTATTTTAACCGACTCATCTTTAAGTAAGGTAAGCAAAAGGGACAGAAGATACTTCAAATTAAAATAACAAAATACAGTCCCAAGAAAATTTAATACGGAAAGTCTCTATTCAAATGGCAAAATCAAAAGCTCAAACAATCAAGCGAATGGATAACAACTTTCATATTTATGACTTGGTAAAGACATTTTCTTACGTACACAATGGTGGATTACACCTGGTTTAATAGATAGCTAAAATAGTAAAACTAACGTATTCCAAGGAGAAATCGAAGTATGTTAGCAATAGCAAAATAAAATCAAAAGCTCAAACACACAAAAACGAATACAAAACAACTGTCGTATCCCTGACTTGGTACAGGCTTTTAATTATATAGAAAATGGTTGATTGAACCTTGTTTTATAGCTAGTTAAACCTTTCACTTGTATGACGATCGCATAAAAAAGAGCTTAGCCAAAAGAATATAACAAAATCATACTAAGCAGTAAAGTTTAAAAGTATACATAGACAATAAAAGAACACTTAAACACATACTTAAGATGATAAACAACATCAGTACCATGCATCTATACTTCAAAACCATCATGTACTACTTGTGAACTGGAAACGGACTATTTACTAACAAGGTCGTCTTATCTGTAGATGAAAACACATTTAAGAAAAAAGGAAGATACAATCTTTGACATAACGCTGATTAATTATGTTTGTGCGAAGACATTTTGTTTAGTTTGAGTGGTAGCTGCTAGCTCTTTAATACCGAATGAGTTTTACATATTTTTAAAAGCAGAATCCAACTTAAGTTGGCGTTGGTGGTCGAATGCTGGACATTTCATAACAAATGTGTAATCAATAGATAGACAAATTGACGTATAATATCTCTGCCGAAAATGACACAAATATCGTACAAAAAATGGTCAATTTTCTTTCTTTTTTGCGTTTTTCTTTATTCACGGTTTTACAGATTCATGTCAATGTTTTCTGATTGTTGGTTTTTTTTCATTTTCATTTTTTATTTTCATCAATTTGTCCAATTTTTGCAATTTAAAGAATATACTTTAATTAATTATCTTTAGCAATATATAATTCAATATAAATTTCGTAAACATAAAAAAGTGAAAAAGCAATCTTAAAATATTGCATTTGAATATAGGTAATATGCAGCCAATGCAGAAATGTTCGTAGACTCCAATTCCATTATATTTTTAAACGACTTGACAATATTTTTTAAAAAACCTTCTTTGTGTAACAGTAGAAGTAAAGATTATGATACTTCACAAAATGTCTGTCAACAAATCAATTTTTTGTTCGAAACGCTTACGTTTTCAGAATTATTGTTTAGTCCTTTAGTGAAATTGATGATGTGTTAGGGAAATATCATTACTCTTTGTCTAAGACAGATTTATGGATTCATATAAAACCACTAGACAACTTTTTGACGCCTTAAACAATTAAAATCCGAAACAGTCAATGATAGTGATTTCCCAATACACCGCTCATACATTAAAATGTGTAAGTGTTATGTAATATATACATGTTTGAAATTTCATTATCCCCCTTTCAATACGAAACAGTCGAGAAACAATAATTGCTGTATAAAACCAAAAATGTCAAATTTTCTTAATACTGAAGACAACATTAAACAATAAAATCAATAAACATCCCGATTTCAATAATTTCCCAATCGGTTTTTATTTTGATAAACAATCAAAACATATTTTCAAATGAATGGTATAAAAACAAACTTACGATGAAAACAAACATTTGCAAGATGGCGTTGAAACTTACAATTATCTTTATGATTATTATCATTGTTAAAGGATTTTCAGGAGCTGAAAATCAAACCTGCTCCGACAGAGAAGATATGAATTTAACTTGTACAGATTTTCCAACAGAATTATCAACAGATGGTAAGTTTTACTGTTAAATGCTACACGTATGCAAGATTTGCTTACCATTTTGAAGCACCTGAAATCATCCATAGGTTTCTTTGGCTCAGCCTTTAGCTTTCTATGTAATGGTTTTTTTTATAATATTTTTCTGTTAATCGTTTCTCATTTGATGCCAAGATATTGTCAGTTATTTTTTTACTTTTTTTAATATCTCTGGTATTTTTCGCCTCGCATCTTTAAATTATTAATTTGTCACTTAAAGTAAAAATATCAATTCGACAGCAACTCTACGATACACAAAAACACATATGAACAAATACAAGAAAAAAATATGTAGAATTCAGAAGAAGAACAAGGAACAATAAAAGTCCTTTTTGATATAGCATATCATGTTTCGATGTATTTCATTTTTGCCCCATGTTTAGATTGGAATATAACAGCTGGAGAAGTTAAATTCATTGAAGCTTTTCGGTTGCACGAAATATTTCAGGTGTAATTTAAAAGCACTGAGTGGATACCACTTTCGGTAGATTGGACTGTTACTCGAGTGTATAACCAGCTCAGTGTTCAATGATGCGGTACTCTAATGATTTAGCCCTTTTGATAAATGAGGAAAATATTTAAAAAAAAAAAAAAGGTTTCAATTTCTGCAGGCAAAATTATCAGGTGACGAATAGCTCTGTTTTTATGTCCTTAGCTCTTACAGTTTCTTCGTTTCTATAGATTCCTGGCCTTTAATGTTAATCAAACCATCTTTTACAGAAGGAAATTCCTGTACCAAACCAGGTTTATGACAGTTGTTTTACATTCGGTTGTTGAGTTTGAGATTTTGATTTTGTTATTTCATTAGGGACTTTGAAAATTCGCATTTTGCTTGGTTTTTTGTTATTTTACTTTTAGATACTTTTTTCAGTCGTATCTATGTATATCATTGTTTTAAGTTTGTTTTTTTTCTCGTGTAAATAGCGTGAAAAAATAGGTTTGACCTAAGCATTTTCAAAACATTTGACTATGACAGTGTTGTCCAAGTCGTTTCATTGTTTGATAACGTTTTATTTGAGGAAATTTTCGTAACAAAATTCAAATGTTTTTAGTTTTACATGAGGAGATCGATAGAAAAACATCGACTAATTTAAAATACTATTTAATTGACAAGATGCAAGGACAATAATGTGAGTTAATAAAAATAGAGAATAATGGTTTTTTTTTCAATTTAAAGAATAGAAAATAAATGACAAAATAAAATAGAGAATAGGGTATAAAACACTATAAACTTTAAATAAATCCAATTCAATACCCTTCTTAATGTTATCACAATAGCACTTAACCATTTCATTGTCCACATAAAATGAGAATAACGTTTTATAATTTTCCTAGTTCTTACGCGCTTTTTGGATTTGCTGTCATCAGAATCGCTCAAACATAATCAATTGCAAGGAATAGATATTCAATAAAAATCATTATAGGTTCAAAGCTTGATTTTTTTTTTAAACCAGACGCGTTTAGTTTACAAAAGACTCATCAGAAGTAAACTACGCAGCGGTATAGCACTGAGAAACACAATTTGAAAGATGTTCCTTCCTCGCTAAAAACGTTGAAATTTTTTTTAACCATTTTATTAGTACATTATAGATTTAGAAGAACAATTCATTGAAATTTAACATATTGATGAAATTGTGAGGAATTCTTAAATCATGATGCGGATTGCATTCCCAAAGTTACATTCTGTAATATATGCATTCCTTAACATATATAGTTTTCTTGATATGTATTTTCAAAACAAAATAGTTTGCACATTTAAAACTCTTAGTAATTTTTCACTTCGCTCCTGTAATGCGTAACTAAAGTAATTGAATTCTGCATTTATAATATCACTTTTCTTGTAGCGATTAAAATTATAACACTATGTTGACTGCTGTACCCCTATTTTTTTTTACCTAATATGTCTTTTTGTTTTGTTCACGCATCGTTGTCAATAAAATGGAATTTGATGCAACTGTCATGCAAGTGAGATTTTAGCTAACTTTAAAACCAGGTTCAATCCACCATTTTCTACATTAGAAATGCCTGTACTAACTCAGGAATTACAGTTGGTATACATTCGTTTGATGTGTTTTATCTTTTTATTTTGCCATTTGATTAAGGACTTTCCGTTTCGATTTTTCCGCGGAGTTCAGAATTTTCGTGATTTAACTTTTTTTGAACTGTATAATTTCAGATTTTCATTGTTCAAAATTCGATTATGACGTCCAAGTGTTTTGCTGTTGTCTAAATTTCCTAGTTAGACTTTACGAAAAAGGAGACCATGTTTGATGATGTCACGTGGAAAAAACACACCCAATCAAAAAAAAGGAATAATATGATCTGCATATTGATTAAAAATCATACGAGAAACATAGTTTACCATTACATCTTGTGCATTACAATATTTATCAACTTTCAACAATATAAATATCTAAAACGCTAGGCAAGCCTTTCGTTTTAAACTATATAAAAGTTAACTGTCCCGAGTGGATAAATATCGTATCACACTTTATGCAGAGGTAGAATCTATCTTTTTTCTCGTTTTTTTTAATTTTAATTCGTTTTCGTAACAATCTTTGTGGCACGATAAACGGTAGTACTAATTGATGAAAAAAAATGCTTTGATGAATATCTAAAATATTTTATTGCTTTTCAGGTGCTGCAAATCGAGAAGTCTGTGAGATCACAAATCTAAATGAAGTGGTAGCTCCATCTGCGCAAGCAGACGTTTATCCACTCAACACAGGAAGTTCATCCTATTTCGTGCGGTTTGACGATTCAAGCATGTTTTCTATAAGTTTAATCAAAAACTGTTCTCGTCTTCGTACCGAAATAATGAACATTTTGGTATTTCATTTGGTAAGTGCTTCAACTATACAGGAGATTCTGAACTATTGTCCGAATGGAACATTCATTCTGAAACTATTTTGCGATCCGTCTGTCGTCTATAATGTTACCTTAGTTACTAAGCCTTCGATATCATACTTTTCTGGTGTAGATTTGTATTTCACAGATGAGTTTTACTATTGTACCAAATGGTTTAACGATTTTATTCTCAGACATAATCGAAAAATAAATAATGTCGATGCTAGCATTTTTCTCACTAACGTTACTTCTTGTTGGGAAAAGATGTCTTTGATAAATCAACAAAACATCGTGTTTACCTTTTTGGAGGCTAATATTGATAAACGAAAACAACTCTTACCGGCTTTTATGGGAATTTGGAAATATAATTACTTTACCTATAAGTTCGTGTTTCTTTACTCAAAACTGGAGTACTGTACAGATAAATTTACTCGATTCATTCACAAGTCTGGCTACAAATTGAGTGATGATGAGTATTCTATGACAGGATTAAGTGTTCAAACAATATTAAAATATATAGATAACAATATATGTTTAAAAATGCATTACAAATGCCGCGAGGATACTTATTATGTATCTGAAGAATTTATACAAGGCGAACACATATCAACTTTAATGATGACTTTAGCAGCAGGAATAACGGTTGTAAATGTTTTTGTTATTTCTATTTTTCTTAAGAACGAAAACCGTTCAGCGTCAACAATTCTTCTATCATGGTTAGCCGTTTCTGACACTTTGACTGCGCTACTCAGGTCTCTCCCTAATTTCATAGTTTACCAGTTATTTTATGATTACATTGGCTTCATACGTCACACACCTCGACTGTACCTGATTGGTTACAGTTTTAGTATTTTGTTTAACTTGGCAATAGAAATGAGTAATGGTTTTCATTTACTATCCGTCTTCATCACCACACTACTTTGCATGCAGAAATCAGTAGCTCTTCTGTTTCCCTTTTGGAGTAGTTCACATTTGGACAAAGCTAGTAGTTTAAAAGGTTTTTGGTTCGTACTAATATTGACATTGCTCTTGTACCTGCCAATATCCTACTTTCAGATTTACACGTTTAATGATGTAAATGGTAGTTGCTGTAAAGATCAAAAGAAATTGATCGATATTTTTGATTTTTATCGATACTTTTACCTTACAAGTAACATAATAACTCTATTTGCATTATCAGTTGTTCTAGCTTGTTCTGTTTATATTACATGCAAGCTTACATGCATGAGGAAAAATCTCCCGTGGACTGATAATTTCGCTATTCGTAGAAGAAACATCAAATCCGCGATAACTGTTCTGCTCATAAGTGTCATATTCATTTTTTCAGAGTCTATGTATATTTTATCCATTATACTTTACGTGCAGTGGTACAGTGATTCTGGTGAAGCACTTAGCGAGTTATATTTTGATGTTCGTCAATATTCTGACATAAGCTTACTAATAGGATTTTCATTAAACTTTGTTGTTTACCTTGTAATGAGTGAACAGTTAAGAAAAAGAATTTCAATCGGGGCAAGAGGAATTTTAGAACGCATAAAATGTTGTTGATGCATACTTCTTTCTTTTCATTATGTTGAATCCATATTATGGTTTTGTCGCTTTGACTACAGGTCAGTGGGGTTCTCGAGAGTCCTTTCATTCATATACGGATCATAAAAGAACTTATTTTTCATGCATCTATAGTGTTTAATATAGTTTTGAGGGTTGCAAGATCATTTACTGTAAAATTAATTTTTGGACCGGTATACGTTGTAAGAGTATTTAAAATTTGGTACTTATATAGGAAATAACTATCTTAAGGTAGCACAATACAAAGATTTTTTTACTTCCAATCACTAACCTTTGAAATGCTGTAACTTTCTTATGAATGCATAGAAAATAATAAAAGAGGTATATATAGATAGATAAAAGATTTATCTTTTAAATGAATGCAATATTTTTATTATGCAATCATTATGTAATCAATTATTATGTAATTAGTGGCAAAATCTGGGTACGTTCACTTGAATGAATTTAGCTCTATCATCTCTTTAACTATACTAAAAATTTTAACGAAATCTTAATCAACACATTTTGGGCTTCAAAAGGGTGTCTCAGATTGTCTCTAAGGTATTCCATTCTCTCACAAATCTTTAATTAGTGTAAACATCCTAACCACATAAAAGAAGATAATGATTAATTAGGTGTAAAATTTGTTCTATACATTCTATCTAAAATCTGAGACACCCTTTTGTACATAATGGCCATAGGAACAACATATAATAAAATCAACCCTCTAGGGATACCTATGCAGAAGCTAATTTCATTTGAAAGTGGAAATTTGGTGAAAAATATTTTAGACACAGTTAACATTATAATTGGTTACATAATTAAAGCATAATACTAACATTGCATTTATTTGAAAGAGTAATCTGTTAGCTATCCAAAACTACCACTTTTATAAATTTTCAAGCTTTATTAAGAAAGTTACAGCATTTTAAAACTTGGGAGTTGGAGTTATAAAATCTTTGTATTGTGCTACCTTAACTTGTAAAGAACTTTTAAATACAGGGATTAATTTTTAAAATTTGATGCTATTTGCAAAAACAAAAATGAAAATATTAAAACGTATGTTCACTTCCGTATTCCTAACAACAATATCATTATCTTCAAATTTTCATGTGTACATTGTTTTTTTAACGTCATTTTTGCTCAGTTTCAGAGTTGTATATTCGGAACACTTCCTACAACATTTTTATTTCTTCATTTAACGTATATGTTCTATACGCACCTACGTTTATATTGTATTCCTTATTGTGTCATACATCAAACGTATTCAATCTTTATAGTGTGTCTTTGTATGTTGTAATGGCACACTACTGTCTGAGGTTAGGTTGAAGGTAAACGCCTGTTAAAAAGTTTAAACCCTCTGCATTTTATGCCTCTATCCTAATGGAGGAGCCTGTTATTCAGTGGGTTTCTTTTGATTGTGTAGTTCATCGTTTCTAGTTTTTATATAGCTAAGACTGTTGTGTTTTCTGTTAAAATTTATTTCCACTAGACATGTTTGGGGCTTTTATAGCTTGTTGTTCGGTTTGAGACCAATCAATGTGGTTAACGCTGTACTTTGACCTATAATTGTTAGCTTTTTTACATTGTGACTCGGATGAAGATTTGTCTCATATCAGTCACACCACATCTTCATATTTATATATGATAAAATATTGTTGCGCTATCAATATTTTTCCTGATTTTGGCTCTTTGCATGACGCTGCTGATTATTACAGCTCGGAGATATTGCAAACTATATCAACTTGTAAAAAAAAGTAACTTTTTTTCTTTGTACCTTTTATTATTACACATTTAACAAACTCAAGAACGATAACTTTGAGTCTTAAAAAGCTTATTTAGATTGCAAACAGTTTACGTTTATGCTTGATTTGATTGATATAATCCAAAGCATCACACTTTTACAATATGCAATTGTTAATCCAGTACATATGTTTCCTTTAAGGTAACACAATACAAAGATTTTTTTACTTCAAATCTCCAACCTTTTAAATGCTGTTACTTTCTTTGGAATCCATATAAATTAATAAAATAGGTAAACAAAGATAGATAAAAGATTAATCTTTTAAATGAATGCATTATTTTTGTTAGGCATTCATTATGTAATCGACTAATATGCAGTTAATGACAAAATCTTGATCCGTTCACTTGAATGAATTTAGTTCTTTCATCTCTATATAACTATACAGGACATTTTAACGAAATCTTAATCAACACAGTAGAAGCTACAAAAGGATGTCTCAAATTATCGATATCATATTCCATTCTCTCATAAATCTGTAATTATAAAATTAACGGTACTAATTTTCTTGCAAGCATCCATATCACATTAAAGTAGATTATGAAAATTTGATCTATACATTCTATCAAAAATCGGAGATACAACCTTTTGTAGATAATGGCTCTAGGAACAACATATAATAAAATCAACCCTCTAGTGATTACCATGAAGAAGCTAATTTCAAATGAAAGTGGATATTTCTTGTAAATTTTTTTTGACACAGTTAACATTATAATTGATTACATAATTGTTGTATAATACTAACATTGCATTAATTTGAAAGAGTAATCTGTTAGCTATCCATAAATACCACTTTAAAAATTTTCCAAGCATTATAAAGAAAGTTATAGTATTTTAAAACTGGGGAATTGGAGGTATACAATCTTTGTATTGTGCTACCTTAATTGGAATATACAAACCACAAAACGAAAACCTTAGTTTTGCCGAAACGCGTATATCATTGAAAGAAATTTTTGTACTCAAAACTATATTTCAATGAATTCTTGTTGTACACATAATTTCTACGACGCAGAAACTAATGGACACATTTCCAACAATCAATTGAACGACAATTTTAACAAATTCATACATCAATAATGTGTCTTGTTAAATATGTTTAAATATTTTGCAAGATGGTTGGTACAATAAATAACATGAACTTTTAAATGTCTTTTCTTGGAGTATTTTTGCGATTTTTTTTTTTTTTTTTTTTAAATTTTGGTCTCGATTTTTTTTATTCTAGGGCTAGCGGCCATACTAATTTCTAGACCGATCATTGTACTTAAACTAAAACTTTAACCAATCAAATTATGGATTTAATGTCTCCAGCTCTCATTGTATACTCAAAATACTCAGTAGTTTCATGAACGAAAGTCAAAACCTAACAATCATATTAATTTTGAGTATGCTTTTCGCAATCAGACGTAGTCATTCACCAATCAAAATACTGTATTTGTTTATCGTTTTGAATTATTTATAGCACGGTTTCAGGATAGTTATACGAACAAAAGTCAGATACGAATTCTATTTGTTACATACACACATACTGTAATCTCTGAATATTATATACATTTATAATAAATTTGGTTTTATCATAATGTCATTTATGTGTTGTGTTGTGGCTTCGTTTTGTGTCAATAAAATCTTTTTAAAACTCTATGTTGATTTCTTGATATCATTATATTATATTAACCATTCTGAATACAAGTATTTTATTTCACCTGCAATTATACTGGCCTATGTCTTGAACACAATTTTTTTTTCAATTTATTTGTTGATGTCGGGAATGTTTATATATTAGTTATTGAATAATTAATTGACCGTTAAGTATGAATGATATGTCTCTGTACTTACACGAGCAAAACGACGAGTGCCACAGGTGTTTCGGAGCATATGGTATCACCCCTTGTATTTATTGGGTCCCTGTTGCCCAGCATTAAGTTTTCTGTTTTGTGTTTAGTAAGCTGTTTGTATTTTAATCCTTTTTACATTTTTCTGCCATTCAACTGTCAGTTTGTTTTGGACTTTAGAGTTTGAATATTCATTTGGTATCTTTCCGATCTCTTTTGCTATTAGAATAATTTCCCAGGCTTATTAATGTTCATCAATGATATTTATCAGAATGTCTTGAACAACTCGAGCTAAAACGGGGGATAATTAACCAAAACATGTATCAATATATACGGATAAGGTCATTCCGATGAGACACTACAGTGAAAACTTTGAAACTATAGTAATGCAATCTGACACCAAACACAAGGTGTTAAAATACGTTATAGAAGGGAATTAATTATCTTTTCTTTTTTTTACTTTTTGAACGCCGATTCTGTACAAAGAGACATGAATTATTTCAACGTAGATAAGGCTAGTATTACCAACGGTTTGTTCCAAATGATCGGGCGGTGTTGCATAAGGACAGTTTATTTGAAAATGTGTGTGATAAGGATGATTCCCAAAATAATTATCATTACTGATTCCTATTCACTTATCAGTGTCATCAATCGTATATACAAAGATCTAAATGTATGAAATAGGACAATTTCAAAAAAAAAATGTGCACCTAATTCCAATGCTTCCTCTTCTTCTCATTAAAATATGCGTTTTGAATGAAAGAAAGGCAAAAAGTAATAAATAATGCCACATGTTTCTAAAACTCCGTTTAACAAGAAAATCAACAGCTTTATGTCAAAATTTATCTTTTAAATAGCATATACCAATTTGTGGCCTTTTGTTGTTTTCCTCTCTTTGGTCGGGTTGTTGTCTCTTTGACACATTCCCTATTTCCATTATCAGTTTTATAGTGCTTTAATAAATATATTAATCGAACCAATGATTATAACTAGACACAATTCATTCAGATCATCCCAAAACACCTGTATATAGAAGAGAAATGAAATGTACCAGAAGGACATTTGAACTCATAAATCGAAAATAGACAGACATCGCCAGTGTTAAGAAAAGAACGACAGACAGTAGTACACAAAATACAACATAGAAAGCTAAAGATTAAGCAACACTAAAACATATGGACGATCTTAGATAATCCAGAGCGGATCCTGTTTCACATATGGCACTGGTCTATGGAAAGCAAATCGGTCTAACCCCGCCAAATTAAATTAAAAGTAATGAATGTGATAAATAGAAAATTAATATTTCAAATATAAGAATATATTTCATTCTCCTTGATATCATGAAAACTTTTCGTTAAAAGTAAAAAAACTACTTTTATCATTATTATAAGTACTTAAATATACGAATTTTTTACTGCAATGTATGCACATGTTTCAAAATAATACATCATCACTGAGGATTAGAAATTCACAAACGTAAGACAATTGATGTTGCCATTGTGACTATTGTTCATTTAAGAGCAAAGGATATGAATGAACAACATCAATTGTCTTACGTTTGTGAATTTCTACTAGATAGCAAACAAGCTGCACATCATCCTTCAGTTTCAAAAACAATCTAGTATTTAAATTTAAACAAATTCTCTTTTATAATGATCAATAAGACATATAAATGATTAAATATTGCATCCGGTATTATAAGACTATGAAATGTACCCAAAGGAATTGTAAATAGTAGTTCTAACAATGAGAAAAATGTACGTACCGATTTTTTCAATGATATCACCCGCAAAACCGGTTACCTTGTTCATGCTGTTCAATTATAACTCCCGAAAACCGATTACTTTGTTCACGCTGTTCAATTGATAACTCCCGAAAACATATTACTTTCTTCACGCTCTTCAATGATAGCTCGCGAAAACCGACTACTTTGTTCCCAATGATTAATGAAAGCTTCATAAAATCGATTACCTTATTCACGCTGTTTGATAAAAAGTAAAATCACAAAAATACTGAACTCAGAGGAAAATCAATTCGGAAAGATTTTGAAAGCTGATTACTTTGTTCACGTTCTCCAATGATAACTTTCGAAAACCGATCACCTTCTTCATGCTGTTCAATAATTACTGTCTAAAACCGATTACCTTGAATATATATTCATTTTTTGAAATAACTAGCTATAGTTTTATTGTGAAATTTGTTTCTTTATTTAAATTTTCATAAAAAAATATGTTTTTTTCAAAATTTAAGGTGATGTCGAATTTGAAGAAATAGACATTATGCAATAGAACTAAAGATACCGATCATTAAAATATCGAAATTGTCGATTTAAACCTTTTGTTTATCATAGGGATTTTGTATTGGACTTCATATAATATTTTCATATTATCGACTTTTGACTCCGAAGCTTATATTTTTTAGACAGGTAACCTTCTCTGTAGAACCTGTAGGTTGCATGTCAAATAAGGGCAACGTAAAGAGGTAAAACCAAGCTTGCAATCGATATAATTTTGGGGAAATTAACTGCTTTACGTTTTCTTTAAGCGATTGAGTCATCGAAAAACAGATAGATTTCCACTCAAATGACACCTGTTTGATTTTACTCCTTTGTGTTGCTCTTAATTGACCGAGTACCTGGATGTCCTACTACAGAAAAGATAACATGTATGAAATTATATAATCTTTCGTCAGAAGTCGGTAATATGAAAATATATGGAACGCCGGAACTGTCTTATAGTGTAAATATTTAATGTGTTTTGTCGATTTGCCTTTACGTGCTGTCATTTCTTCTTTATGTTATGTGCAGATGCCTTTATTTCCTGACACGGTATCTCTTTGTTATGTAAAATTAGTAATTTGTTTGGTCAAACAATTATATGATATGTCATTGCTAAACTTTGTTGTGTAAAATATGCATTACATCATGCTGTAACTACTATATATTCTGTGAATAGTTCGAAACTTTATGATCAACCACCTTTTCATTCTCTTATATTTTATCTATGCTGTGTCTATTCTTCTTTTACGTAAGTCAGTTAATAATTGCGTCCTGTCTCAAGTGTTATTGTTATGTCAAATGTTCAAAAGCTTTTGTTTTGATACACCTTTGTTCTATGTAAATCTCATGATATTATAGTATTTTGGCATTATGTTTTGTTTATACATATGTATCTCCAGTGAAAAACCCAATACATCATGGTATAATTCATATGCGTTTTGCCGAACAATTGATACTCTCTGTGAGCATTCATTATGTCATGTGCAAATGCCTTTTACATTATGTGCAAACAACTAATACGTTTTGTGCAAACCTCGTTTACCTTATGTGCAAACATCGTTCACCCTGTGTGCAAACATCGTTTACCCTGTGTGTAAACATCGTTTACTCTGTGTGCAAACATCGTTTACCTTATGTGCAAACACCTATTACGTTATGTGCAAATACCTATTAAGTTATGTATAAAAACTACATCATTATGTGCAAACACTATTACGTTATGTGCAAATACTGCTTACATTATGTGCAAACACCATGTAAGTTATGTGCAAATGCCTATTACATTATGTCCAAACATCTATTACGTTATTTGTAAACACCTATTACGTTATGTCCAAACACCTTAACGTTATGTGCAAACACCTATTACGTTCTGGTAAACGCTTTTTTGACACAGATTAAAACAAAACGCATCAATGATATGCATTTTGAAAATGAAGAAAATTAAAAGTTTGACCTTTTTAACAAACTGTGGATTTTTATATTAATTATATTGATTGGTGTAAAAATGCTATATACATACAATGTATCAAGTTTGATGGGAAATTAACTTGCTCTTCGCAAGAGTGTGCGTTATGCATCCATGCTTTGAAAATTTGTTTACTATACTTGTTGAAAATTATAACAAATATACAGACACGACTTTAGTTTTCAAGAGGTGCAGCCGAAAGTAACAATACGATATAAAAAGGAAGATGTGGTACGAATGCTAATGTGACAACTCTTCACAAGAGACCAGGATGATTTGTTATTACCCTCCAAGTAGGGTTTTCATCTAGCGAGAAACGTGTACTAGATTAATGATACAAATGTAATGACGTCTCCCACGGTTCATGTATCAGCTAAGGAATCCTACAAATGTTTAAGTTTTTTTTTTCATATTAAAAACTGCATCCTGTAATTTACAAAAATGATGCATACACATATTTTCTGTTTTTGAATGAAAGGGTTATCAGCCTTGTTTCACCTTCACTGGCCATACTCGAAATTAAATCCCGCAACTTGAAACTCCAGATAATGACTTTCATTTATCCGTATTTGGTCCGGTAACTTTTCGAACCGTGTCATCAAGAACGATACAAAAAATAAATATTATAGTAAATTGAAATGTTTTCTTCTATTATTTTTTTATAAGTGATATGCATATCGTTTATTTTGTTGTGTATAAGAATAAATAAATAATTTCGTTGCTAAAATGGTCATCTTAACATAATTTTCCTTTTGAATTTCAGAAAAAAACTGACTATCTATAAAAAAGATGTGGTATGAATGCCAATGAGACAATTCTCCACGAGAGACCAAATGACAAAGAAGTAAATAACAATATATAGATCTTCGTATGGCCTTTAACAAAACACCCATACCGGATAGTCATCTAATCTATTTATTTTTCTACCCCATTTAATTTTTCACCAGTTTAAAAAAATGGTTACAGTTAAGTAATTCGCTTTTATCCTGCAATTAGCTAGTTATTGTATACAAATAACAGATAAACAAAATTTTGTTTGCTTTGTTTGTACATGTACAAATAAATTTTCCTGCTACCCGTTTCCATGTTGATCAATCGGTAATATATTTCTCTCTGGGTAATCTTCATTTTGGGGTTTTCTTCGAGTCCGCGTTTCAATAATTGTAAAAATCAAAGACAATGGTTAAGATTTAAACAACTTATGCTCAAATACCAGGTGTAAATTGTAAACAATATATGTACATTGTCAGAAATATAAAATGTATTAGTTCTCGCTGCGAAACAGGAGAAAATTCGGTAAGCCTCGCTTTTCGTCCTGTTTCTAAAGCTCGTACAAATAAATTTCACGTTTACCGACAAAGTACATTTATAATCAATACATTATTCCACAGTTGTTGATATATATAAAAGAAGATGTTGTATGATTGCCAATGGGACAACTATCCACAAAAGACCAATATGACACAGACATTAAAACAACTATAGGTCACTGTACGGCCTGTTGATATAAATTTATCTTTTTGTTCAATATTACAACGAATATCGTCGTATAAACTAGAAACATCAACCTATTTTCCGAACGGAGAGTCATAAATTCAATGAATATTATTGCGGGATATACGGTATAAACGGTAAACTTCGATGCGTTTAGTTATGAACGCGAATGGTTCGATAAATTTAGCTAAATACACAAATAAGCCAAATGTTCATAAAAGGGATTTGCTGCACATCATTATTTAAGAAATCTTCTGTTAAAAAATATAAAATTTCATAGAAATATATTCTTTTGGATCTAAAATATGTTTTGACAGTTTCCGTTAAATATTGCCATATTTAGAAATATCGGTCCCTCTTTTCTCGGCTACTATTAAAGCGAAACGTTTTTTTTATTAATAGGTTGCGAGGCATGAAGTTCATATGATTCAATCCAAATTATCTTCAAAGTGCGGTTACAATCTTGAATTGATGCAATCTTGTTCGCCTTGAAATCGACGTAACATATTTAGTTTAAATTCTTAAAATAAAATCACCTATATAACGAAAAGAAAACCGTGAAGACTTTCACACGAAAGGGAAGGCTTAAATTCTACTGTAATTTTCCTGCTACCAATTATAAATTAAGAAAGTCATGTTTTGTATTGTTGGCATTTCGAAACCCTCTTATTCATCCGTTTAAAGCACCATGACATTGCCAGCTAACTCCCAGTTTTCAAAAATCGTTAAATGTGCAGTATGTCATTGATACGGTTTGAGTTCTCAAAATGAATCAAGATAAAATAAAAATAACAAGACATTTATAAAAAATATAAAACCCTTGTTATGTTTTATCAATTTTTGAGAACATCTTTAGGTTGAAGATATTAATCAAAGTACTGAAGTACTGAACATCGGATGACCGCAAGTTCTAGTGGACGGTCACAAGCACTTGTCTAAGAAAACCAAATCACATCTCTTTACCTGAAAGTGACGTTAAAGTACAGATGTATATTTTTTCTGTGCGTGGATGATAAATTCAACCTCATCGAAAAGTGATACCAATCAGTAAACTCTGGTTTTTTTTTTTTTGTTATACATTATTTTAATTTTTGTAAATTACAGTAACAGGTATATATAATTTTTATCCATTTGTATATCATTCTATTGCACTATATGAATTATAGTGCTGTGCAAGTGTATAGTGGACACTCTGCTGTAATAATTCGATTTTTCTGATAGATTGAATTTGAGTGGGCATTCATATTTTCCAGTAAAACATTCAATGTCCCATGCAGAGAGAGGGAGCAAAGACCGATAATTCTGCATGGGAGATTGCAAACGTTCTTATAAATATTAAAGATGTTTTACTCTATTTATGTTTCTAACAAGTTTAACGACATTTTCATATCATTAATTTATGTTCAAACCAATATATTTTTAAGAGTATCCATTTGAAATGAATTAAGAACAAGTGATAAGGAATGTAATTTTGCACTCGATAACGTCCGCGTATTTATTGTTATCATGTTTATAGATCGGTTACAATCTCAAAACGAAGGTTACGTAATGAAAATGTTAGGCGACAGCAATACACATTAATGCCCTCACGGTCATCCGATGTAAAATGAATAGAGAAGTTGTTCATTAAGATATCATTAGATAAACAAACACACGGACCTATTTTTTTTCTCTCTTTTTGATTTCTTATTCAATGACCAGTGGCGGAACCAAAATTTTGAAAATGATGGAGCTGCGTTTGTTGGTTCTATAAGCAGTTTGATTAAGAGGGGGCTCTGGGCTCAGTTTTGCCACAACTCCCTGCTGATTCAAAAAAACAAATACATTGTCAAGATAAGAGGTGGCGGGAAAATATCTTCGTCCTCGGTCAATAACATCTGAATAGACACATATATAATGTGTTGACCTTGTCAATAGTCTATAATTCATAAATGTAATTCGGCGCCTTCTAAAACCAAATGTTATGAATATGTATGCTTGGTGCAGATGAAAGAGAACATTACATAAATAAAGCCGTTAGTGCTCTTGTTTGAATTGTTTTACATAATCTTTTCGAGGCCTTTTATTGTTGACGATGTGGTATGGCGTACGGTGACCTCAAGTTGTTAATTTCTGTGTCATTTTGGTCTCCTGTGGAGAGTTGTCTCATTGGCAATAATACCACGTCTTCTTTTTTAAATCAACACGTTTTCCGTAAAGAAATGAGGTTGCATTTTGTTTTTTACATGTAGCCTTTTTTGCTTCGAATAACAGGACAGAGCTTTTAGTTTCAGTCTATACTAGAACACACCGGCGAAATCACGGGCATTCAGAGCGTTACGGTAGTTTAAAGTATGTAAAGTGTTGTTGGTAGAATTTTGTAAAATACAGAATGACTGGAGAATTTCAGCAAAAGTATCATAAGTCATAGGTTATTTGGGACAGGAAAATGTTTTTATTTCCCTCCACCTTTATTTACAAAGTTTCCATTTTTTGGTTTTCTATCAATTTCAATATGAACATACATTTAGATTGTTATGAACATTTAAGTAAGGAGCCTGTAATTCAGTGGTTGTCGTTTGTTTATGTGTTACATATTTGTTTTTCGTTCATTTTTTGTACATAAATAAGGCCGCTAGTTTTCTCGTTTGCATTGTTTTACATTGTCATTTCGGGCCTTTTGAAGCTGAGTATGCGGTATGGGCTTTGCTCTTTGTTGAAGGCCGTACGGTGACCTATAGTTGTTAATTTCTGTGTCATTTTGGTCTCTTGTGGAAAGTTGTCTCAATATGGCAATCATACCACATCTTCCGCTTTTTTTGTAATCAATGAATTTTGTAAAAGATTTAATGACTGGAGAATTTCAGAAAAGGTATCAAAAAATTCACATGAATAATTTTAGCGTTTACAATCTGTATATAATGAACATTCATTACTATATAAATAAAGCGTATTTACTTCCAATTCTAAGTTAACTAATCGATCCATGGTGGTCATTGATATAATATACAGACCCTCTCTATTTAATACCCTCTGTGACCGCCGTGGATAGTAAACTTGAAAATGATAGCAGATAAAAAAAAAAAATTATGAAAATACACTTCATTCGTAGTATATGTATTTTCAAACACAGGTGCTTGAGGACAGGATCCTGTATGAGCCCCATATAGTCCCTCCCCCTTATTATCATAAATCTCAGATTTTTCGATATATATCACTTATTTGTACCATATATATACTAATATACCATATTTATACTCAAAGTATGCATGTGTACTATCAACGTGAATCTCGACTATAGAGCGACAGTGGCGGATCCAGAAAAAAATTTGGGGGTGGTCCCAAATGAATATTGAAGGGTATGAAAAAGGTTAAAAAATATCTTCGACGTTATGGAAGATCATGAATTTGGACAACACCATGCGATGCACATATTCCTAGGTAAAGGAATTCAAAGACATGTAAAACTGATTTTTATTTAAGACTCTATACAATATCTTGCAATCTAAAATAGCACAACATACAACTGTCATCTGAATAAGGCAAGCTGTAAGAAAGGTTTAGCTTAAATGTTCCGAATCGGTAAAAATAGTTTTGCGTAAAATTGTTCAAATTTACTAATTTAACAAACTTAAGAGTCGTTTATCAGGTCATTCAACATCATGCTTCGCGGGGTTTCCTTGCAAAGTTATCTATAATTTGTTTTATGTTTAGTTCCAAACTGTAGTGCACATGCATCAACGCAAGTCCGTTTAAACGCGATTGTCCCATAGTTGTTCTCAGGTAGGGTTTTAGAAGTGATAACTCACTGTTGGATCACTCACATCATCTCGTCACCCGGGCCCATGGTAGCTATGATTTTTAAGATAACAGAAATAATTGGAAAGTCGGTTTTGCAATATTCTTTCAGAGCACCGGCTACAGTTTCTGGTTTTGAAAGCATTGACTCGCAAGTCTTTTGCCACAAACGCAGTTCGGAAGGCATTGTAGATGGACTCGGCAAATCAGTATGGTAAAAGTCTACAAAATGTTTAATTTCATCAAATGTTGCGCTTTGTACAAATGCCGCTACCAACTTCAGTGCTTGAATTGCTGTTGATGTTGGGGGGAAAGGGGGGAGGGGCTCAAAGAGATAGATAAACAAATTTTAATTAATTCATTCATAATGATTGTTTTTTTTTTCAAAATGTACATAAATGAAATTTAAAACCGAGACTCCGTTAGTTGGAGAATGCAATTATATATGGAAAGTTCACTTAAAAATACAAAAATAATTTGTATATACCTTTCAAAATAAGAAGTCAACTTCTTCATATTGACGAGCTGTTTTGACAATTTAATTACATGTATACAGGTGAAACGCATTGATCCGTATTCTATCATTGTGACACCTCAAGGTATCCAGGTAATCCATAACCAATTAGTGCGATGAAAGGATTAATCTTAAGTGTTAATTTGTTAATTGGCTAGGTATTGAAAAAATAGACACTTAAAAAAAAATTGAGGTTCGTCATGGGGGTGGTCCGGTGCGCCGTGGGACCACCCCCTGGATCCGCCACTGAGCGAAAAATCTCAGATTTATGATAATAAGGGGGAGGGACTATATGGGTATCATACAGGTCTGTCCTCAACAAGGAATTGTATACTTAAATATACAATTCCTTGGTCCTCAAGCACCTGTGTTTCAAAGTATTACAGAAAACCGGAAGTCTAATCTGACTTAAAATTTCGTCCAATGACGGGACACTATCCAGAGATGGGTCCGATTACTTTCAATGTAATTGATTAAATTACAATTACTTTGTCATTTGTACGATTAAATTAAATTAATGATTACATCATTTCTGAAAGTATCTGATTAAATTAATGATTACATTGGCAAAGTAATCATGATTACATCTGATTACAATGAATTTAAAAACAAAACATTTTGAATGATGTGGATGAATAAACGTTTAATATAACTATAGCATTTTTGAGAACGTATTTTATTTGGTTCAATTATAAAATGATAACTTCAAATTAAACGTCATCTATTTAAATAAACACCAAATTTCACTACATATATATACATTACACTTTATCACCAATGATCTCTAAATTATTTTGAATTAAATTTAATAAAGATATATCATAATCAAGACTTTTTTTATTTGTCTTCTGACCTCTTTCATAATTTATATGTATTCCAAGTTGCAGTTCATGGAAGTTTAAATATGGATGAAATAAAGTTACATTTGTACCAGTTAAAACTATGTTAAATTTTAATAGAAATGTTTAATCAAATTGTAAACAATATGTATTAAAGTACTAAAAACCATTGCATTTTACACGTCCAGTCCAAATACAAAAAAAAGTTTAAACAACATATTTGTCCAACTTTTAATTTAGTTTGTGCTAATTAGATAAATTTTCATGTCTGATTTATCTTTTATCATATATATTTCCCTACAGCTATACTCAATTGGTAATTGCAATAAAAACAAACCTTAATTAGTCTCCTACCTATCAATTCAAAGTTGACAAAAATCACAAAAATTAACAAAAGATTATAATTCAGGGTTAAAGAAAAGTATTACTTGAATATATAACAGTTATTATCAAATATTAATATGAAGATCATTATAAAACGATGAATATACATGTATGTACAATATCTTTTACCAAGATAGAAGGTATATAATTATATTATATGTCTCTGCTTAGGCTAATGATGACTTTTCAATACTGTAACAGTTTATTTTTTACTGAAGTAGGCAAGCTTAAAGTAACCAAACCATTTTAGTATGTTAAAAATTTATCAAATATGAACAAAGAGGTTCATTAATGACCAAAAACACAATTTTAGATTTTTTTCATTGTAATCAGAATGTAATCAAAAAGTAATCATGATTACAGGGTATTTTGAAAAGTAATTGATTAAATTAAATTACATGTAATCAGATTTTTGGCTGATTAATGATTACACTGATTACTTGAAAAATTGTAATCAATTACAGCTGATTAACGATTATAATTACAATTACCCCAAGTCTGACACTATCCGGATGCCTTTTTTCTCGTTTTTCTCCTAAAATAACTCAATCTGAATAATCATATGAATGAATGACAAATGCGACTATGCACTGTACCTATAGGACACAGAGGCATGTTGATTAATTTATTGTGGAAAGAAGAGAAGCGACACACAAAATGAGGTCTTCTCGTTTAATAGTATAGAATACACGCCATCTTGAAATAATAAATTGTCACATATAAATTCTGTTTGTTTGCCTCATGATGTTGCTGATATTTAGCAACAACTAGTGACTTAAATGCGATAAATAATTACAAACTGTTCTCTTCTGAGGATATTAAGCCATCAAATGCCGGAAATTTAACTATGTGTATTATATTTCAGATCAAATGCTATTAATTCATGGTCGTTTTATTATGCATTTATATTACACACTAAAATTGAAAATTGAAATATCAATCGTTAATAAGTGTTTATTTCCATTGCTAATCTGCAATATGCACGATTTGTTTGCTAAAAAATGTTCCTGTACAATGTTTTCAAAAATACATTAAATGTATTTTATGACTTTTGTCAATCTAGGCACTACTCCAGAGAGACACACCTCGAGAATCGTGTCTATATATTTGTAAATATTTTAATTTTCAACAAGTAAAGTGAACAAAATATAAAAAGAATGGGTGTATAACGCACACTCTTTAAATAGAACAAAACACTAAATATTTATATAACATTTTTATATCACTCAATATATGAAAATACTACATTTCCAATACTAAATCAACATCCCGATGCACATATATAACCTTCAGTTCACATTCAGCATCCAATGGATATTACCTTGAAAAATAATACAACGAAGTAGTTCAGAGTTTTTTAGAAAGCTAAAACTTAAAATTTTCTTAATTTTCAAAGTGTATATCACTGATGCGTTTTGTTTTAATCTGTGTCAAAAAAGCGTTTACCAGAACGTACTAGGTGTTTGGACATAACGTAATAGGTGTTTGCACAGAACGTAATAGATGTTTTGACATAATGTAATAGCATTTGCACATAACTTACATGGTGTTTGCACATAATGTAAGCGGTATTTGCACATAACGTAATAGTGTTTGCACATAAAGATGTAGTTGTTATACATAACTTAATAGGTATTTGCACATAACGCAAAAGGTCTTTGCACATAAGATAAACTATGTTTGCACATAGGGTAAACGATGTTAGCACATAGGGTAAACGATGTTTGCACATAAGGGGACAATGTTTGCACATAAGGTAAACGAGAATTGCACAAAATGTATAAGTTGTTTGCACATAATGTAAAAGGCATTTGCACATGACATAATGAATGCTCACAGAGAGTATCAATTGTTAGGCAAAACGCATAGGAAGTATACCATGATGTGTTGTGTTTTCAGTGGAGATACATATGTATTAACACAACATAACGCCAAAAGACTATAATATCATGAGATTTACATAGAACAAATGTGTATCAAAACAAAACCTTTAGAACATTCGGCATAATAATAACACTTGAGACAGGACGCAATTTTTAACTGACCTACGTAAAAGAAGAATAGACAGAACATAGATAAAATATGAGAGAATGTAAAGCTGGTCGATCATAAAGTTTCGAAGTATTCACAGAATATATAGTAGTAAAAGCATGATGTAATGCCTATTGTACACAACAAACTTTAGCAATGACATATAATACTACTGTTTGACCAAACAAATAACTAATTTGACATAACACAGAGATGCCGTGTCAAGAAATACAGACATTTGCACATAATATAAAGAAGAAACGACAGGACGTAAAGACAAAGTGACAGAACACATTAAATATTTACACTATAAGACAGTTCCGGCGTTCCATAAAAATAGTCAAATATAGCCATTTATGATAAAATGCCGTGTTTTGTGCTTTGTATATTTGATGGAAACATTTCAGTTACAGAGGAAGTGTTCAAACTATGGTAAAGAATGTATTTTATATGTTTTAGGTTTGTCAGTCCGACAAATCAGTTATCCTCAGTTTTTTGTTCGTGCTTGAATATTGTATTGTTTGGCTTTATAACTTTTTTGATATTAGCGTCACTGATGAGTCTTATGTAGACGAAACGCGCGTCTGGCGTACTAAATTATAATCCTGGTACTTTTGATAGCTATTTGCTGTTGAGTATATAGTTCTATCATGACTAGTAACAAATCAAGTGTGGATTTTGTTCCGGTCCGATGACTGTGTGCAGAGCTATAGGCATTTGACGAAAATTATCAGTGTTCAGCATATTTTCATCATGCTTGAAAATATAACTTTGATATTGATATTTACTTTATACCATGTCTATGAATCAAATTAGCATATTGTTTCAGTACAATGATTTTAAATCGATGGGACTTATATACTGCCATGCAATACTTTGAATATTTGCTAACCTATAAACAGCAAGTCGCTAATAGATGACACATATGTATGATGGCAAATGAAATAGTCATTTGTAATCAAGAGGAGCGAAATATACCAGAGGAACTATCAAACTCATAAAAAAGATAAACTGACAACGCCATGGTTAAAGATGGGGAAAAAACCAGACAAGTAATCACTGGGGTAAAGCTGATGACCGTAACTGCATTCACGATCATCCCAAGATGTCGGATGAAAAATTAGTTCAGTTTCTGAATTGTCTGTTAAAGTGTTTCTATATCATTTTCTTTACAAATCATACATTTCAACGATGTAAATTTATAAAAGATTCACACGGAAATCACTAATTACTACTGAGAAATGTGCATGAAACAGGAATTTCGATTTGAAAAAATCGCTCAGATGACCGTAAATCACAATCGAGATGACCGTAACAGAATCAGCGATTCATCACAAGGGTGACCGTAATTGGTTTTAAGATGACCGTAATTTGTAAATGATGACCGTAACTTTTAAAGGATGACCATCATTTCTAAGAAATATCCGTATTTATATAACTACCTTTTTGTATCCACTGAAGTTAATCGTGTTGGTATAAACGTATTAATATGAGAGTATTATCATATAAGTAGAAGAAACTAAGACGTGCTTCAAATGCATAGTTCACCATAATATGTATCTTTTTTACAGTAGAGGGCTTAATTTTTAATTTTGCAACAAGACATGCACATGAACATGTGGGAAAAACATGCAACAAAAGCGCGATAAAATGACACCTTACAAGTATAATGAAAAAAAAAATGCAGTGCACAGCCTCCAACTACCAGACAAAAGATTTTTTTTTATTTCTGGGATTCCTTTTAATGACGTATATTTATAATAAATACACAATTTTTAAAATGCCAATGCATGTACACCCATTGATATTATATCGTCTTCCATTTTGCCGTGCAAATAAAATAACAGAAAATAATTTGAAAATATCATACGACTAAACTAGTGATGGTGAGCTCCAGCAAATAGTCTTGTACGAATAGCATATCACAAGGGGGAACGTTGTCAATTTGTATATAGTGATTATAATATCTTAATATCTGTCTGTAAGTTAGTTGATGAAGACAAAATATAACTTGAAAGATAAATATTTAAATCAGGCTTTCTGCACTAGGCACGAGGTTGGCATGGTGGGGTATAGGACACATCGTATAAGTTCTGTTACCTTTCTGTTTGTGATATTTTGTATTAAACTTGTAATATTTTATCCTTTTCGTAATATGTGCACTTTGGCATGTCAATTATCATTGTCCCTTGGTGCCTCTTGCAGTTGTGTCACTTTAAATAGTACTGACTCCTCTGCAACAGGCACGAGGATGACATACCAGTTATGTGAAACTTCTTACAATATCTTACCATATCATTAGTGTCCAGATACACATTTTAATATGCACCCACCATGCCATATAGCACCGTCCCGTGGTGCCTCCTGCAGTTCAGCTAGATATATTCAGCCTACTCACAGTATTCTTTTTTGTTACTTTCTAGAGGTGTGCCTGAGACGAAGGTTTTATGTACAAATGTATACTCCTATATATATATATATATATAATAATAATAATACATGAAAACTGTTGTTTCTTATTTGTGTTTGTAACTATGTATACTGTATTGTTTATTATATTTGTAAAATAATAATATTATAATGATATTATATAATGCTCCTTGTGAGCCCATTTTATGGAAATAAAGCATCTTCTTCTTTTATACAGAAATGTTATTCATACAGTCAGGATTCTACTTCGTCAAAATTATCTCCCCATCACGCCAGTTAATTTTCAAAATCGTAGAAATGGAAGCCATTGTAGGGATGACGCGCTGCCAATTTTGCTTTTGAAAACCGATAAATTTATCCACATAGCACCATTACGATCCTTATATGTCAGTTGTATTTTAAAAGACAAATGTATCTACTAGATAATGAGCATGAGTTAATGATCTTGTCTGTATTGATTCAACTATGTCTGCATTGATTCAACTTAAAACTATTGTCTGATCGGTTGTCTGGTGGAATTTTCGTTAATTCTTAATCCTTTATAAAAATTCTAATTTAATATTTCGTGGAAGGGCAGACTTAAAAATTTCAGTGGTTGAAGATTATAAACGCTAGTTATCACACACAAAACATTATATTTTTTCTCGAAGATATGCATTTTCATCATCCAAATTAGAAGACTTTCGTCAAGTACTTTTAGAAGAAAGAAAAAAGCTATTCGAACACACCTTCTCTGTTTTTGTGATTCATTAGATAGGTATTTCACTTGACCCATATATTTCATCTTTTCGTACTGTCATTTATTTACGTTATAAAGTCAATCTGTAGCTTTGATATATAAAAAATATAGAATCCGAAGCGAGATGCTTTATCAAATACTCTTGCTTTGTACGTTTTAAAGACAAAATATACACCTCAAACACGCCTTAACATAAAAAGGTGCACTCGATTTTCGACTTGATATCGTATTGTTCTGCATTACTATGTAATAGATTGAAAACTTATGCAAATGGTGTTTTTAAAATTAAACACTTCGTAATTGAGAAGAAAATTGTCGTTTTATTTATTTCTAATAACTTTAAAAAAAAAATGTTACTATAGTAAACATTACAGTAAACATTTATCGCTTTCTCTAACAAAGAGCTACGATTCTTGTTCTATTTCAACTGGGTTTCCGCCTGCATATATCAAGACAAATTAAGATTTTAATCTGCTTCCTCTGGAACCATACACATTGGCTGGATTACCGAATATTCATATTTATTATTAATTATTTTTATGCTCCATTTATGCACATTATGTTTTTCTGGTCTGTGCGTGCGTTCGTCCGTTCGTCTGTTCGTTTGTCCGTTTGTCCAGCTTCAGGTTAAATCAACTTGAAACTTAGTATACATTTTTCCTATGGTATGATCTTTTTAATTCTAATGCCAAATTATAGTTTTATCCCATTTTCACGGTCCACTAAACATAGAAAATGATAGTGTAGATGAGTCATCCGTGTACTAGGGACACATTCATGTTTTATAAGTTTTCGTCGTATCGCTGTCAATTTGTATTAAAATGTTAACGTCGTTATCAATAAATATTTCATTGTTTACGAGAAATATGCAATTTACTATCATTGTCATGAACCCAAAATACGGCCAATAGTTTAAAAAAAAAGAAATTTACGAAACATTTATTTATATCCGCTAACCGAGCCCTTATTGAGATCGACAAACTCAACAAAAAGCTTTGAATACAAGTACGGATATTTCCTAGAATTGACGGTCGTCCTTTATAACTTACAGTCAGCCTTTACAAATTACGGTCATCCTTTACAAGTTACGGTCATCTTTTTACCAATCACGGTCATCCTTGCTATATGTTAACGGTCATCTTGAAAATATTTTGATTATGATTTACGGTCATCTTAACGATTTTTTCAAATCGAATTTCCAATTTCATGCACATTTCTCGGTAGTAACTTTAGATTTCCGAGTGATTCTTTTATAAATTTACGTCGTTTCAATGTATGATTTCTAAAGAAAATGATATAGAAACACTTTAACAGACAATACAGAAACTGACCTAATTTTTAATCCGACATCTTGGGATGACAGTAAATGCAGTTACGGTAATGGGCTTTACCCCAGTGACTATAGATTTAGCATTAATTGACGAAATAAAAGGGATAAAACTATGAATAATTCATTTTAATATGTATAACTAATGGTTTACGCGTTTACCTCACTGGTATTTCAAGCAATCAAACCGAAACACGATCCGCATGATAAACAGTGATTTTACGGTGATTTCACTTTTATATTAGAATGATTTTCAATTTAGTTTTAAAAACATTCAGCCAAATTTTGACCATAAGTAATGTTATTTTTGTAACTCTATGTACATGTTGATTTGTAAAAGTCGCCAATGATTAAATGAGCTTCGGGGAAATACTATTAAACGGGTGGATACTTACATATTTAATTACTTGTTGTGACGTATTTAAAAACTACTACTAGTATTAGAAATTACAGTTATGCGATGAAAGACAAGCAAAAAAAGGAGTTAATTTTAAAAGATAAAAAAATACTTGAAATTTATTCAAAATGAAATCATTGTTCTGTGCTGTGATATTAGGAACAATTTTGTTGGTCAAGTCTAATTGGACTTCATTACACAATTCATGTAGGTATAACACCATTTACTAGTTAAGATTGTATTGGTTATATTTATCTATTCTGTGGATTCATTATTATTTGTACGGTACCATTTTTTGTTGATTTCGTTGTTAAAGGGAAACTGCAAATTCAACTGATCGACGCAATATTAATTTCTTTAAGCTTGAAAATAAAATTGCATAAAAGCACGAACTTTTAGGAAACATATTAGTTTGCATCAAAGTTTCCATTTTGGGTGATGCAACTGCTGGTGGGTTTAATTCCCCGAGGGTATCACCAGCCCAGTCAGTACTTCTGTGCTGAAATGAATTATCATTGATATGGTTATATTTATAAATTAGCTGTTTACAAAACGTTTGAATTTTTAGATACTTAGGCTTTCTTCCTCAGGAACAGATTACCTTAGCTGTATTTGACATAACTTCTAGGAATTTTGGTCATCAATGCTCTTCAACTTCGTGCTTTATTTGGCTTTTTAATTATTTTTTTTGGATTCGAGCTATACTGATGAGTCTTGTAAACGAAACGCGCGTATGGCGTAAATACAAAATTTAATCCTGGTATCTATGATGAGTTTATTTATTGCAAAGACATTTCTTTATCTTAACATATCTCACTAAAGAAATAAAGATTAAAAAAATAACATTAGCCTTCACATGATTTACCTGTACACAATCGGCGCAAATAAAAGACAAAATCGCGCAAGACAAATCAAATCGGCGCAAATGCAAAAACGCTGTCTAAGAGTATATTTAAAGAGTTTTGAATGTTGTAGCTTAAATCCGTTTTTGAAAGAAGCTTACATGAGAAACAGAAGGATTAAACTTCTGGTACCTATACAAAGTACATGAACTTAATTTAGATATTACACAACTACAACAACAAAAAAAACTAAACATAAATAATTCATATATTTGTAATGAAATAGGGAACTGAAAAATAAACTTTTCAATAAGTTTGAAAGAAACATTTCTATTCAAGATTTATCTGATAAACCAATCTTTATGCTAAATCCATAAACACATCACAAGTAAATACATTGCGGTCGGTTTATATCCGATTGTCCCACATTTTTTTAAATTTTAGGGTTCTATTTGTCCCACATGAAAATCTCTGATGGTCCAACATTGTTTTATGAAGTTACATATTCTTAGATAAACAAGGTAACTGTTTTTGTATTGCTAAGTAAACAAGAATTAATTATTGCACATTTAATATTAATGTTATAAAACTTATAAAAAAAAAAAAAATCTTTAGAATAATGCACTTTTAATTATGAAAAATATATCTACAATGTTAAGTTATATATAAAACTAATTTCAATACCGTAACTTTACATTTTCTTTACAATGTTTTTAAATAAATTTAGAAATAATGCATTCAATTCTAAAAAAAAAAGGTATGAACTCATTGACCATCTACACTATACACGAACTTATTGACGGAGAGATGTTTTCACTAGTCTTTGTAATTTTACTATGGAAGTCAGAGGACAATAATGCAACATTCCCTCTGCTATCAATGTCAGATTCACCTAAACAACTTTCTTTATATTGATTACGAAGCTGCTGTCTAGAATTCTGCCAGATCAGCATTTCCAAGTATGAGATCATATACAATTTGTGTTTTCCGCCATATAGTGCAGTCAACAAGACTCGCGAACAACTAAAAAGAACCAGACTTCCATAAAAAAAAGGATGCTGTGGTATGATTTCTGTAGACACCAAAATGACAAAGAAATTAACAACTTTATGTCACCATATGGCCTTCAACAATGTAATGAGCAAATTCACAATGGGTAGTCACCTTTCAAATGCCTTGATATGAAAAATATATAAAAAATCAAACGAGAAATACTAATGACCTTATTTATGAAAAATAATGGACGAACACAAATATGTTACACAGCAACGAACGGCAACCACTGCATTGCAGGTTCCTAGCTTGGGACAGGCACATACAGTGTGACAGTGTTATAACAGTACAGCATAAGAAAAAACAAAAACTCAGTCGAAAAAGGCTAGTCTCATCAGAAGAATACAAACAGAAAAAAGCTAACATAAACACACAGTTGAAGTGGACGGTTACTTATACACCCCACAACAAAGACACTAAGTACAGATCTGACAGTATTCGCAGTTACTGACAGCTACCACGGTAGGTATAGTGTCCGGCTAGGATCGTGGTTTTTCGAGTGATTTGATCGGGCTTTTTCGAGTGTGACCACTTTTTTTCGAGTGAATATGATCAAAAATGTAAACAAACAGACTTCTTTTCTAACAAGACGTGATATAGAAGCTTGAGTTTGATATACAAGGTTATAAATTTTATATTAGTATTTTAGATATAAAGATAGTATCATTCTGACATTGCTTTTCGTTTAAAAAGATAAATTTAGCCTTAAAATGCTTTTATTCCAAAATACCGAATAAACCAATTTTCTTACACATACCAATGCAAATATCGACGGAAATGCATACATGGAATCTATATATACTAAGATGTACAGATACTTTACAAACACTATTGTTATTGCATTGAAAATGACATTTTGAGACTAAATTCAGTTTTTCATGTCCGGGTTTTTTCGAGAGCAGTCCGGGCTTTTTCGAGTGTGTCCTTTTTTATCAGTGATTATACACATTTCTTATTGGTAAAAATATTATGTGTTTACGTTTAAAAACTATAAAATAAAGGCTCAAAATTAAGTACTTTCAAGGCACATGGTGTATGAATACTTGCATTTTATCACGAAACAAGCATCGTTCATTTGTATATATTCTTTTTCTCACATCCTATAAATTGCATGTACAGTATATATCCGTGATGTAAACAATCTAAAGTGCGTGTTCCATATAAGTATTTGGACCTCATGGGATAACTATTACTTAATGAACTGTTAAACAAGAGTTTTTTTACTAACTGACAAAAAAGTGGATATGATAAAGAGTCTAAAAATTGATACCAGAGACGGACAGAAAACAGATACACCCATATTAAGACAATTAATTGAAAGACAATGGGTTTTAACTTGTAACTTGTGCTATTTTGGGTAGCCTTTGAACTATAGAATTATTATTCATGTATTATTGAATCGTTGCTAATGTATAATGACCTATATGGTCCCAAATTGGGTTTCCCCTTGGGCAATTATTTTTTGCGCCACCTCTTTCGCCAAAACAATATATTTTTCGCCACATTATTATTTTTTTCACCAAGTAAAATAAATATATCTTTCTTTTAAAATTTTCTTTTTTGTCTAAAACCCCCACCCCTAAACCGTTAGTTTTCCCGTTTGAATGGTTTTGAACTAGTTATTTTGGGGGCCCTTTATAGCTTGAAGGCCGTACCTTGACCTATAATGGTTTACTTTTATAAATTGTTATTTGGATGGAGAGTTGTCTCATTGGCACTCATACCACATCTTCCTATATCTTTCATATGGTCCAACCATACACGTACAGTTTGACCATATGAGTATACGCATATGGTGGTGACCATACGCGTATGATCCTAATACGCATATGGTCTGGAACCTAAGCATAGACAATTCGAATTGAGACGTACATATATATATTGTATAAGATGAGATGTATGTTTGTTCTTAAAAGAGTATACATCTTAGATCTTTCATTATCTATTTGTCTTGTATCTTGTATTATGTATTTTATTGTTTAAGAAATGGAAACCGAAGATGACTAAATGCTACAACTGTTAGGAGGAGTCTGATTATGCAAATATAATAATTGGTCATACACCAACTAAACACCATGATAACTTCCTTTCAATAAAAGAAAAGTGTCTAAAAAGTGGAAAATAAGAATATTAATCAAATCATTACAATGTTGTTTCTGGTGCCGTTCGAAGCATTGGACAATCTAGCTGGTGATAGCATATAATATACACATTTTGTATTTGTCTATCATTGCTAAAGGGCGTTTTTCAATCAAACGTGATTTTTTTGTCCCAGCCACTTTAAAAAAAAATTGTTTGATCTTAACAAGTATTTTTTTGTGCAGTCAGTACATTGAATTAGATTTAACATTTTTAAGCAAAGAAACATACTAGTTTTAGATGGATAATAAGATATTGATTCCTGAATGGTTTCAAAAAAAAATGGCATGACCCTAGACCAACTGTTAGCGTTGCTAACGAAATTGACATGAAATTGACAACGTCGTCATAGGTAAATAGCGTAAACAGATTCATGATCATCTCAACCGTTGCTTCCGCTTGCCGTCCGGTCACAGAAATCAATTCGTTGATGATCACGATAATCTGTAATTATACCATCAATGTTTGTACATGTTGTAAGAGATATATCCATAAGGGTCTTACAAAAGAAGTGATGCTATTATAACGGCAGTTAAATAATTGACAAAAAAACATTGAGCACATCAAATGGACCAGAGTGATAACGTATTTTTGTTAATGTCCACTACGAAACGGATCAAATCTCCTTCAGTATCTGGTTTTAAAATTATGAAAAAAAAATATCAGTACATGTACAGCTTAGTACGTGCTTTGATGAATAGAATCATTCTTGTTACTATTGCAATATAGGGATTTTTGGGAAAAGAGAAAACATGTGAATATGTCCACATCGAAACGGTCACCTACGAAACAAGTATGGGAGAAAAACGTTTCATAGTGGACACTACCACTACCATGCAGTCGTTTTTACTCATTTTTCAATTATATTCGTGCAAAACAAATAAAAAGGGTTAGTTTCATGTAATTTTCAGTATGTTTTAATTAACATACAATAGGGTTGATGTCAACTACGAAATTTTTTGTTCACTACGAAACGGTTTTGTCAACTACGAAACTCATCCAAATGTCCACTACGTAACATGAGTTGAACCTTCATATGTGATGTACTGTCTAATCTTTCTCGATAAAAAATGGTTCTCCAACTCAGAAAAAAATGAGATCTTTCTAGCATATTTCAAGTACATAAAGTAAAAAAACTGGAATGTTTATAGGTGACATTAAAATGCAATTTAAGATTTCACTTTTTATATACAAACATGTCTATAATAGAGGTATTCAAAATAACTCTTGAAATAAAATTTTAGACAAGTTGATTTTCCATTTTTTTAGGTCTGAAATTCACACTTTTATTGAAAAACGCTCAAAGGGTCATATTTAGGCTAATGAACTATTCATTTCATTGTTGATTTTATCTGAAATTTTATTCAAATTTAGTGTTCAATGGCAATAAAAATGGGATGGATTAAGTGTGTGTGCTTTTTTATATTTTTTATTAATAGGTTTCTTTTATTAATCTCCGGAGTTCACCACAAGAAATATTATTAACTGTAAAATCAAAAGTAGCATGAAACGAAGTTAAAATGAATATGAGTTCCCTGCATAATGTTTTTTAGGATCAAGTTATTTGTAAATGAACACTGGAAAGTAGTTGTATAACGCTCTCCAAACAGAATATTTGCATTTAATTGAAAAAAGATTCATTTTGATATGTTTTTGGTGACTTATTGGGAATATATGATATTGTCCTTCACTTAATTACAGGTATATACCAGAAAAAGGTAAATTTTAAAGGCTAGAATACCTTCAAATTTTCTGTAAAAAAACCCGGACCATTTGTCTCAAAACCCGGACGATTTCACAGTTGCTCTCGAAAAAACCCGGACAATAACAAATACTGATTTTTTAAATCAAATACAAGGAAATTGAGCTTCTTTGTTGATCAAAACATATACAGTATTCAATATCAGATGGGTAGTAATGTTAAAAACTGTTATAATTACGAAATATCCGTTAATTGAACTTATCGCATGTTTTATCACTCGAAAAAGCCCGAACTAAACTCGAAAAAAATAGACCAAATCACTCGAAAAACCACGATCCTAGCCGGACACTACGCTACCGTGGCTATATGTAGTTCAAAACCAATTACTTTTTTACCTGTAATTTCAAAAAGTGGGACAATCGGGAAGACACCATTTGTATAACGATCACCATTTGTATATAGATCAAAATTAATATGAGGCAGGCATCACCTGTGAATGGGGACGAAGTCTGTATGCATTATTTTTTTAAATTCAAACATATTGATAAAAGAAACGGAAATACCGTAACGTTCCCGATTTTGGTTCTGTTGTTAGGGATTTAGCTGTGACGTTCTTTAAGTTATGACGTCATTTTCAACGTCAACAAAAGAAACGCTTTCATCAGCAGGTAACGTTTTTTTCATATCAAACAATTATTAAAAAGGAGTTTGTATTGATCTCCAATCTTATATTTTACTAGACTGATAAATATATATTTTATTCAAAGTCTCATGCAAACAAGACAGGAAAAGGAAGTAGATTTCTGTGCGAATGCGGGGAAAACCGGAACAGGAAGTAGATCTGAAAAAAAAAATTAACGACTTTGAGTTCATTAGTAGATTTAATTTTTTTTTTAATTTTTCTACCATAATTCTGGACTTCGTCCCCATACTATTACAGTGTGACTACCACATGTTACTATTAGAATCATTTGACATCTTACTAATGTAGGATAATATGAGGCAGGCATTACCTGTGAATGGGACAAAGTCTACGATTATATTTTAAATCAACAATGTTAAAAAGATAAACGAAAATAGCGTAACGTTTCCGATTTTGGTTCTGTTGTTAGGGATTTTAGTTGTGACGTTATTTAAGTAATGACGCCATATTCAATGTAAACAAAGAAACGCTGACATCAGGTAACGTTTTTTTTAATAACAAACATTTTTTTTTAAAATGAATTAGTATTAGTTCCTTTCTTAGACTAATAAATATACATTTTATTCAAAGTCTCATGTAAACAAGACCGGAAACGGAAGAAAATTTCTGCGCAGATCCGGAAATTCAATTAGTACAATGAAAAATTCGGGAAATTTTCACGATTTTTTTTTTTTTTTTATTGAATTTTCTACTGTTAATAGGGGACTCCGTCCCCATATTAGTCATCTGAAATATTTAACCTTTGTTCATGATGTTTTTGGTGAGTTCATTAGTAGATTTAGACGGGCTTCAAAGTTATTGTGAAACTGCCTATTCTAGAGGTGGCGTGAATCAGATGTGGATACTTAAAAATTCAAAAGATCTTTTAGAGTACATACAATCTAACTCTCTTTCATCTTGTAACAGTATTAAAACATTTGACTTTTCTACCCTGTACACAAGTATTCCACATTAAAAACTAAAAGACAAATTGAAAGAGTTGATATTACTTTGCTTCATAAAAAAGAATGGCCAACGTAGATACAAGTATCTTGTCTTAGGGAGGGATAAATCCTTCTTTGTAAAGAATCACTCTGATTCAAACAAAAAATTCTCTGAAACTGATATTATCAAGATGCTTGATTTCTTGATTGACAACATATTTGTTACGTTCGGAGGACGTGTTTTTCAACAGACTGTCGGCATTCCAATGGGAACAAACTGTGCCCCTCTACTCGCCGACTTGTTTCTGTATTATTATGAGGCTGACTTCATGCAGGAACTTCTTAGGAAGAAAGATAAGAAGTTAGCAATATCCTTTAACTCTACTTTCCGCTATATAGATGATGTTCTTTCACTAAACAATTCAAAATTTGGTGACTATGTGGAACGCATCTATCCAATCGAACTAGAGATAAAGGATACTACAGATACAGTTAAGTCGGCTTCATATCTTGACTTACATCTAGAAATTGACAATGAGGGTCGGTTGAAAACAAAACTTTACGACAAAAGAGATGATTTCAGCTTTCCAATTGTGAACTTTCCATTTCTAAGTAGCAACATTCCAGCAGCACCTGCATACGGGGTATATATCTCCCAATTGATACGATATTCCCGTGCTTGCATTTCCTATCATGATTTTCTTGATAGAGGTTTGCTGCTCACAAGGAAGCTATTAAACCAAGAGTTCCAAATGGTGAAGTTGAAATCATCCCTTCGTAAATTTTACGGACGCCATCACGAGTTGGTTGACCGTTATGGAATAACCGTTTCACAAATGATATCGGATATGTTCCTTACGTCGTAACTACAATCCCCTTTCATGAATATGACCTACCGAATTAGACTATTTACCGGATTTGTAATCACTTAAGCAACACGACGGGTGCCACATGTGGAGCAGGATCTGCTTACCCTTCCGGAGCACCTGAGATCACCCCTAGTTTTTGGTGGGGTTCGTGTTGTTTATTCTTTAGTTTTCTATGTTGTGTCGTGTGTACTATTGTTTTTCTGTTTGTCTTTTTTATTTTTAGCCATGGCGTTGTCAGTTTGTTTTAGATTTATGAGTTTGACTGTCCCTTTGGTATCTTTCGTCCCTCTTTTTGTACCCTTTTAGACTTGCTTAATATTATATTGTAATGCCGGCATTCCCCCCTTTTTATAGTAAACCTATGTCTGTATAGTTTCTTGAAATTATTATGGATAAATGATAAATTTTAGTGAGATGTCTAATGTTGCAAGTAATGTAAGACTTGTAATTTGTTATTTTGGCTGTTGTTTCCATGATGTATGTTAGTTTGTTAAGAAGTTTTATTTTACGTACTGATTCCGTGTTTGTGCGATAGTTACCTTATTAGACTATGAACTCAAATAAAACTGTTCTAATGGTCTACTAACAAATTTAAAGTAAAAAAACATCTTTATTGATGAAGATCAATCCATGTTTACAAACAATATAAACATTACGGGAATTTCCCTTGTTTGAAACATGGTTGCCGATTGGTAAACAATATGTAACAAGCTCTGCCATTGGTCAGTCGAAAGTATAAATACAAAAACAACAGCAGAACCGACAGACAGTAGGACAACCGGATGTGGCTTTTTGGCAAAATGTGATTCGGCGGCGCTCAGTAGTCCTACGCCGAAAATTGGACATTTTTTTTAGAGTGTTGGGTTGACAATGAATGGGAAGTGACAAACTTATATAGAAGCTGGAATATGTATGAGAATACAGACAAGCGTTAAAAGTTAACTTTGTTTTAATTTAAGATTGTCGGTGCCGGTGACGGTGCTATATACGGGTGGCGGTGACGGTGACAAATACAGTCACTGGTCACGGTGACGGTGCTAAATACGGGTGATGGTGACAGTGCTAAATACGGTTACCGGTCACGGTGACAGTACCCTTGACAGTGCTATTGAAGGTGCACATCAAGAGTTCTGTTGGCGGTTTTGACATGATTGATCATGATTAATATGTCATTTAATGTGTTATAATAAGTTGTTGTCTTCTTAGTTCTATAGGTTGCATTTCTGTATAGGAACTCCTTTTACGGCTAAAACTGTACCACTTTTACTATGAAGTTTTGAAAAAAAATCTTATCCTAGAATTGAAAGTTCATATGCACCACAATTTTTTTCAAAGATCAAAATATAGGGCTGTGCGGCATATTTTCAACGTTTATATGCCATGAACTTCTCACAGTTTAAACTTACACTAATTTTCTTAACTACCCCTACCTCGAATGAAAGGTTACCACAGATTTCAATGTAAACAATATGTACGTGTTTATTTACTGGTAACATTTCCAAGTTCTGTCTCTGCGATATGGAACACAGAGAGCATAACTGGGAACCAGTATGTTAACAAAATGAATTTTCTATGAATATTCAATTACTCCTCAAAAGAGGCGTGTTTTGAGAAACAGCTGTATTTACAAAGTGCAACCTATACAGACATTTATTCAAATAGAAAACTCTCTAAAATCAGTTTTTCTCACATTAATACTCATTTATCAGAATTAAAGTCTTAAAGAAATCACTGTGTATGCTCTAAGTTTTTCTTTACTATACATTTTATACCCCCTCCCCTGTTTCAATTTTTTAAAGAATTTGAAAACAAGACTTTAATTATTGCCAGCTTACCCTATTTGCATATTTTCTGATAAAAAAAAATGCCTAGAACCTGTTAAAAACTGTTTTGATAACATATTGAAAGCATATCAGAATATCATAAATGTAATGTTTAGCAGTCAATCATTACAACATTCAAGATTATATAAAGTATCCAATCCAGCCTCTATCTCCAGTCCACATCTTACTGTATGCCTATTTGTCAATTAAAGAACACATTTTCTGCCTCAAATGGTCAATTTAGAATTCTTGTCACAACAGTATCATCTTTAACCATATATCTGACACAATTTAGCTACTATATATACTAGAAGTGTTCAAACAAAGCCATATTTGCAATAGTTGTATGTATGCAGATACCAGTCTGAGATATAAATTCACTTAAAATGTTGTAGAGATGACTGCTAACATTTGATTTTTGCATAACTTCCCAGCAAAGTTATTGTTTTCTATATCAAGAACTTTAAAATCATAAAATCATAGCATTTACAAGTTAAATTATTTGTTTTATGACCCAGGGGGTAGGCAATTTTCTATGTTTCTTGCCCCTGGGGCCTCAAATTTCCTAAATAATTCTGCTGTTTCTAGCAATTTGGAATATTTAGTACTTATTCAGGATAGAACACACTATTGTAAGTTTTCTTGAGATATTTTTGTTTTTCTAGCTTGTATTTATTATGCCGTGGTGACAAAAAAGGAGATTTAGGTGTTGCGGCTTACTTTTGGGTTATCGAAAGGACACAAATACCCCATAAATAATATTCAGGAAGGATCTATGAGTTCAATGACTGCGAAGAGTAAATATAAGCACTTCTTAACAATTTAACTTACAAATATGCAAATATTATGATTTAATTTTGTATCCAGGACTTTAAGTAAAATATGCATACTGTAAACTGTGAATTTATGCTGAGTCATCATATTTAAGGCCCAGGACTCTATCAATCTTCATTAAATATTTGTAAAACTTCTTATTTGAGTTAATTTCTTTAAAATCTGTGAAATAAAGCAAATTTCGTTAAATTCTGAATGTTCCCCTTTTTCACCCTATATAGGTTGCATTTCTGTAAATATTGACAATGCAATTTCCCATAGGAACTCCTTTTACTGCTTAAACTGTACCACTTTTACTATGAAGTTTTGAAAAAAATCTTATCCTAGAATTGAAAGTTCATATGCACCACAATTTTTTTCAAAGGTCAAAATATAGGGCTGTGCGGCATATTTTCAACGTTTATATGCCCTGAACTTCCCAGAGTTTAAACTTACACTAACTTTCTTAACTACCCCTACCTCGAATGAAAGGTTACCACAGATTTCAATGTAAACAATATGCACGTGTTTATTTACTGGTAACATTCCAAAAGTTCTGTCTCTGTGATATGGAACACAGAGAGCATAACTGGGAACCAGTATGTAAACAAAATGAATTTTCTATGAATATTCAATTACTCCCCAAAAAAGGCGTGTTTTGAGAAACAGTTGTATTTACAAAGTGCAACCTATAATGTAGAAGGGTGTTTTTATCCTTAAATTGAGATTATAGAAAGATACAAAATAAGTGACAACCTTGTTACTTGACTGTTGAATTAAACATATACTAGTTGTGTGTGTCTATGTAAAACCAACCTTAACCGGGGACCTGACCAGACCAGTAACGGCTCCTGCAAGACTCATTCTCTCCGGCGTGGATTATTTTTGATATTAATAAAATATGAAACTTTATTTTATTCAGATATTTCATTTCATAACTGAGAATTATATATAAATACAAGTATACGTTTTCCCTTTCTGTAACGTGTTTTGGTCCGACGGTTAATAGTGGACGTCGAACCTTACACTTTAAAGATCCTTTAAATCCCTTTTTCTTTGTGACCCTGTGTTCTCTGGTGGCCGACTCTAGCACCAGGGAGGCGGCGTTCCAATATATCAGATTATAAACATACATATATATATATTGTGCTTAAATTAATAATGGATTTTTACATAAGTAAGAATGAGACGCTTAATAGGTTAAATTAAACATGTCAAGGACAGACAAAATCAGAGCCATTTGGCTGTTTCTAATGTTGATTTTAATTAAATTTTGGTTTACTTGGTTTTAGCTGACACTGATCAAACCAGAGCGGTATAGCTATTTACACTGTTGACTTAAATCATTTTTTTTTTTACTTGAATGACCCCTCATTCTTAGCTTTATGAGTTTCAAATCATAAGAATTTAAAAGACAACAATCGTCATCTTTACTAATTTAAAGAAAATATATTTTTTACAAAAATTTTTATTTTTATGTACAGATATATATATATATATCTGTATATAAAAAATACATACACAAGTAAGATAGAAACAAAGATATTGAAATAAGTTTCTAGCTGACACTTTTGAAGAAAAGATAGTTCAAACGAAAACCGTAAGGCTATCACAACTGTTGACTTAAATTAAACTTTTTTTTATACTTGAATGACCTCCAATTCTAAGCCTTACGGGTTAAAAAAATTCAGAAGAAATATAATAATTAAAAAGACAACAATCGTAACCTTTACTAAATTAAAGAAAATAAATTTATACCAAAATTATTAATTCATATGTACAGATATACCTCAAAAAATACATACAAGAGTAAGATAGAAATAAATATATTGTAATTAGTTTCATGCTGACACTTTCAAAATAACCTTAAATAATAACTTTATTAAAGCACATATTACACCCATAAGAGGGCCAAAGGCATGACAATTACATGTAATAACAAAAATATAATGATAAAATTACAATTTACATAGAAAATAAAAATAAACCAAAACATTAAACACAACAAATGACCCCAAGTGCCCCCTGTCCTCAGTTCCATAGACTGTTTAATAATGGAGCCTAAAGATTTCACTTGCTGACTAGTGGTTGGATTTAGCATATATTTCATTCTATCAGAAAAATCTTTGTATTGAGTTTTTAAATCATTAAAATGTCTTAAATCATCATTTATTTTACATATTAAAAAGACATGGGATTCATCATCCAGACCTTTTCACGTATTACAAAGTCTTTGGGGTAGTAAGCTATTTTTATATCTTCCAATTTCAATAGCGAGGGAATGATCACTTATTCGAAATTTGCATATAAGTTTTCTTGTAACAAAATTAGGGTATGTAAAATAAAAATCTTAAAGATATAAACCAAAGCCGATAAGCTATTTCAACTGTTGACTTAAATTAAATTTTCTTTTTACTTGAATGACGCCCTATTCTTAGCCTTATAGGTTTAAAACAGAAGAAATATATTCAGAAGACAACAATCGTAATTTTTACTAATTTAAAGAAAATAAATTATATTTAATAAAATTATTGATTCATATGTATAGATATACAATTTTTTTTTCATAATCTAATATAAACAATTGCTTCAAAACATTCTGTTTAATTCTAGAAAATATACTTTAAAAATGTTATCTCTATACATACAGTCACGAATCAAAGAACATATAATTTGACCAGGATCGGTACCTTTTGTACATAGCTTGTTTCTTCTTAGAAAATAATCTTTGTATAAAGTGTAATTTAAATGTGTATTTTTGTATTTCAGCTGAACAATTGCAAGAACATTGTCCCGCAACGGATATTTATGAAATAGCTTTATCTACTGTCGGTGGAGAAATTTTTTCAATGTTGAATGCCAATCATTCTATTATGGTGCGGTTTGATGATTCTAATTTTTATTCTATTAATATCAACAAAGAATGTTCTGACTTTCAATTTGAAATCGAGGTATATTTTGGCTATTATATTGATGTCCTCGAATTACAAGAATTGTTGGAACTGTGTGAAAACAGAACCGTTCTTGAGAAATTATTTTGTGATCCGTTTAGCATTTATAGTGTAAGCTATGTTAATGATCCAGTGTTTCCGTATTTTTCTGGTGTAGATATATTTTTTACAGACGAGCTCCATCACTGTACCGCTTGGTTCAGAAATTTCATCAGGCAAAAGAACTACACAGTGGCTAATGTGATTTAAACTTTTTTCTTTACAACATGACTTCCTGTTGGGGAATGATGTCATTACTTAATCAACAGAAGTTTTCATTCTATCACCGAATGAATATGATATGCAAGGATTGTTAGTACTTGGAGCGATGGCAGCAGGATTTAGTCAACCTGATTACAAAGAGGTTTTTATTGGGACACAAGATGGCTCTTGTATGAAACGTTTTGTCGAGTACTTTTATCTTAACAGTTATTATTCACCTAGTGAAGAGTACCTTCTTAGCCTTGATGTGATCATTGAATTTAAAAATGGCTTTATAGAAGTTTATTATAATTGCCGCAAAGATTGGGATTATATTTTACCTGTTGATATACCAAATAAATCACTTGCATATTTGCAGATGGTTATAGCCGGAGGAGTGACGCTTGTAAATTTTTTTGTACTATATATATTTCTTCAGAAAGCCAACCGTTCGCCTACAACAATACTCTTATCAATGTTGGCAGTATCTGACACTCTGACAGCGCTGTTTATATGTATACCAACGATTATCGCTTACCAATTTTATCATCACCACATCAGTTTCAATGGTACTGTTCTTTCCTGGAACTTAATTGACTACAATTCGTGCATTATAAGTGGCGCCACGGATTTTAAATATGCTTTCCATTTATTGTCCGTTCTGATAACAACTTTGTTGAGTATACAGAAGGCAATAGCTCTTCGTTTTCCATTATGGAGCATTAGAGGCTTAACCAATAACAGAAGTGTCAAAGTTTCGGCTATTGCATTAACACTGAGCATAATTTTATTTTTACCAAATGTCGTAATATGGAAGATTTTGTCAAAAGACGTTGATGGAAGATGTTGCATAGATGGCGACTTAATCTTAAAATATTACGACGTGTACAGAAATATAAATCTTACAAGCGATATATTGACTGTTATTGCTATATTCATTTCTCTAGTATGTACAATATACATAACTAGCAAATTGACATGCCTTAGACGGAATCTCCCGTGGTCTGACAACATGACTGTCAGGAAAAAACACCTTATGTCCGCCATTACTGTCGTTGTCATCTGCGGTATATTCATTGCATCAGAATTATTGCATATCATGACAGGTGTAATGTTTTGGATTGTGAACTATTATGACAGTGATAATAAGCTTGTAACATTACTTGAAAGTACCAAGCAATATTCTGACCTTAGTTTATTGATAGGATTTTCCTTAAATTTTGTCGTCTATCTTGCAATGAGTACGCAACTGCGAGAAAAACTTTTAAATGGTGCCAAAGAAATAACTGGATCCAAACAGCGTAAGAAAAATGACAAAAAAAAGTGTGTCAAATAGCACTACTAGGAAATATACAAATTCGAATTCGAATGAATCTTAAATCTTTACAAACACTTATCCTATTGTATATTAACAACATTACGGCTTGTACTGTGCCCAATGACATAGGCTAACTGACCAATCAGCATAATGATAATAAAAATATCAATGACTCGATTCTTAAATACTAATTACATATAACTGTGTAAAATCAACCGGCCGACTGTTTTTGTCTTTGGGGTGTCTCTCAATTTGAATAGTTACAATCAACCAAGGAATAATTATATATGAGAGTTATATATTACATCTGCTATTTTAAGAATTATATATTTATTCCATTTTTTTTTACTTTAATCGCTCATTTCAATTATGTATGGGTAATAAATCAATTGTCATCGAATTCAAAGTTTAAACTTATATTATTATATTAGATGTATGAGCATCTATTAACAAAATGAGATTGTTGTCTATTGCATACAATCATAAGAAATGTCAACTTCATTTACATGAGCAAGATTGTATCGGTTATAATCAAATATTTGTTTTTTTATTGTTCATTTTCTCTTTTCTGTCATATATATTTTATTGATAGACTATTATGAAATAGACTCATAGATACGCGGAAAGATATCATATGAATATTCAAACTTATACGTCGAAGACAAACTGACAATGACATGGCTAAAACGAAAATTACACAAAACACAACATAGAACACAAGACAAACACATCAATTATTTATCAAAGGAACCAGGCTTATAATTTAATACGTCAGACGCGCGTTTCGTCTATATAAGACTCATCATTGACGCTCAGATCAAAATAGTTATAAAGCCAAATAATTTCAAAGTTGTAGAGCACTGAGAACCAAAAATTCAAAAAAGTTGCGTCATATACGGCTAATGTCATCTAAGCCTGGGATAAGAAAATCCTTAGTATTTAAAAAAAATCATACATTAGATAACAGGAAACTTATAAAAATGACCTTATAATTGATATTCATGTCAACACCGAAGTGCTGACTACTGGGCTGGTGATATCTTTCGGGACAAAACGTCAACCAGCAGTGACATCGAACCAGTGATATAAATAGTTATCAAAGGCACCAGGATTATAATTTAATACGCCAGACGCCTTGGTTATCTTAGTGCATGTGGAAGAATAAGCCGATCTTGCGCCATATGTGACACCAGCGTGACACAAACCAGGTGAGAAGTCACAAAACGAAAACGGGTTTGTAAAAGCGACAATTGCAGCATATTCGTCGTGATCTGTGAAACATATATTCATAACAATCAAATGAATCATGATGGCATCCATAAAAGTTGAAAGAGATGGTTTCAATTTTCCACTTGAAACTCTTGATTTAATAGCTTTATTGTAAACAGCAAACCTCTTTAAAATAATTCATGATAGGAATTACTTTAGAATTTCGAATCATCTGGTTGATCTATACTCAAGATGTAGGCACAGTGCAGCTATAATTTTTATTACATAGACATTGAAAGTTCACAATTTGAAAGCTGAAATCATCTCATTTTTAATCTCTTGTATCGTAAATTCTTTTTTTGAACCAATCCTCATTGTTAATTTAGCTGTTAGTGTTATATACTTTAGTTCGACGGGGTAAATGCGTTCAACACACTTGTAACATCACACTTTTAATTATCTAGTGGGAGGGCATCTATACATCGGAACATGACGTTTAAGAATAGTTATAGCTTCCAAGTGAATTGTCAATCTTTATTCCTTTTTCAAGTAAGTCTTTTAAATTGTGATTCACACACAAAACGATGATGTTACGGGTTTTATCTACTAGGGACATCATATTTATCATGGAGATAGGACAGGTGCAAAGCAACATTTGTAGGTCTTTAAAGAGATATGTAGCATGCGTATTCATGGCTTATTCTGGTTTTTAATTATAATTTGTATCAACTACATAAAATCCCTAACTGATTAAAAAAGACCTTTGAGGAATTTTATCGGAGATTTGATCACCTTTTACTATTAAACTAGTGAGAAGTTTGGCTAGTGATAAATGATGAACAGTTAAACAAGAGTTCAACTGTTTTACTAACTGACAAAAAAGTCGATATGATAAAGAGTCTAATAATTTATACTAGAGACTTACAGAAAACAGATACACCCATATTAAGACAATAAATTGAAAGACAATGGGTTTCAACTTGTAACTTGTGCTATTTTGGGTAGCCTTTGAACTATAAAATTAATACATTTCATGTAACCTTCATTGTTATAGATAAGTTTATTGTATTATTGAATCGTTTCTAATGTATGTCTATATGGTCCCAAATTGGGTTTCCCCTTTGGCAATATTTTTTTTGCCACCTCTTTTGCCAAATCAATATATTTTTCGCCACTTTATTACTTTTTCCGCTAAGTAAAATAAATATATCTTTCGTTTATAATTTTCTTTGTTGTTTAGCCCACCCCACCATAAACCGTTAGTTTTCCCGTTTGAATGGTTTTGAACTACTTATTTTGGGGGCCCTTTATAGCTTGTTGTTTGGTGTGAGCCAAGGCCCCGTGTTGCAGGCCGTACCTTGACCTATAATGGTTTACTTTTATAAATTGTTATTTGGATGGAGAGTTGTCTCATTGGAACTCATATATACCACATCTTACTATATCTATCATATTGTCCGATCATACGCGTACAGTTTGACCATATAAGTATACGAATATGGTCGTGACCATACGCATATGGTCCTAATACTCATATGGTCCGGAATATAAGCATAGCCAATTCGAATTGAAACGTACATACATATATTGTATAAGATGAGATGTATGTTTGTTCTCTAAAGAGTATACATCTTAGATATTTCATTATCTATTTGTCTTGTATCTTGTATTTTTTATTTTATTGTTTCAGAACAGTTGCGGATCCAGAATTTTTTATAAGTCGAGGCTTAATGACTGGCATAAGAGGGGGCCCATCTGGGGCGTGAGCCTGGATGGAGCCGCCGCGGGTGCAGATCTTGGTGGTAGTAGCAAATATTCAAACGAGAACTTTGAAGACTGAAGGGGAGAAGGGTTCCATGTGAACAGCAGTTGAACATGGGTCAGTCGGTCCTAAGATATAGGGAAACTCCGTTCCGAAGCGGGGCTAATTTTATTATATCTACTGACTTTTATTACTAAAAAGCCTGTATTGTATCGAAAGGGAATCGGGTTAATATTCCCGAACCCGGCATCGGAGTTTGGTCCTCACGGGCCATGTGCGGTAACGCAAACGAACTCGGAGACGTCGGCGGAAGTCCCGGGAAGAGTTCTCTTTTCTTCTTAAGGGACAGGCCTCCCTGGAATCGGTTTGCCCGGAGATAGGGACGTCGATCCCGCAAAGCACCGCGGCTCTTGCGGTGTCCGGAGCACTTCCGTCGGCCCTTGAAAATCCGAGGGAGACACGGTGACTTTCGTGCCGGACCGTACCCATATCCGCAGCAGGTCTCCAAGGTGCACAGCCCACTTCGGTCAAGCTTCAGTGATTCCCTATATAATCAACCAAATTTTTCTCAGAAAAGGGGGGCCCAGACCCCCTGGCCCCCCTTAATCCGCCTCTGAAGAAATGGAAACCGAAAATAACTAAATGCTACAACTATGAGGAGGAGTCTGATTATGCAAATATAATAATTGGTCATACAGCAACTTAACACCATGATAAATTCCTTTCAATAAAAGTGTCTAAAAATTGGGAAATAAGAATATTAATCAAGACATTACAATGTTCTTTCCTGGTGTCGTTCGAAGCATTGCACAGTCTAGTTGGTGATAGCATATAATATACACATTTTGTATTTGTCTATCATTGTTAAAGGGGCGTTTTTCAATGATAACGTGATTTCTTGTCCCAGCCACTTTTAAAAAAATGTGTTTGATCTTAACCGATATTTTTTGTTGTGCAGTCAGTAGTACATTGAATTAGATTTAACATAGAAATATACTATATATTTTTAGAGGGCTAATACGATATTGATTCCTGAATGGTTAAAAAAAAATGGCATGTCCCTAGACCAACTGTTCAACATTCATACTCTAAAATATTGTAAAAAGGTAGAAATAAATGTTGTTTTTTTTTAAATATAAGTTCTTTAACTATTCAAACGTATGTTAAGAGCCAACACATTTTAATAAACAGCTTTTAACATAGGATTTTTAATTAAAGAATGTCCACTACGAAACGAAGTTATAAAATTTTGCCAGTAAACAGTTTTATACCATCAATGTTTGTACATGTTGTAAGAGATATATATCCATAAGGGTTTACAAAAGAAGTGATGCTTTTATAACGGCAGTTAAATAATTGGCAAAAAAGACTTGAGCACATCAAATGGACCAGAGTGATAATGTATTTTTGTTAATGTCCATTACGAAACGGATCGAATCTCCTTCAGTATCTGGTTTTAAAATTATGAAAAAAATATCAGTGTATAGCTAAGTACGTGCTTTGATGAATAGAATCATTCTTGTTACTATTGCAATATTGGGCTTTTTGGGAAAAAATAAAACATGTGCATATGTCAACTTCGAAACGGTCATTTGCGAAACAAGTATTGGAGAAATACGTTTCATAGTGGACACTACCACTACCATGAAGTCGTTTTTTACTCTTTTTTTTTCAAGTATCTTCGTGCAAAACAAATAACAAGGGTTAGTTTCATGTAATTTTCAGTATGTTCTAATTAACATACAATAGAGTTGATGTCAACTACAAAATTTTTTGTTCACTACGAAACGGTTTTGTCAACTACGAAACTCATCCAAATGTCCACTACGTAACATGAGTTGAACCTTCATATGTGAAGTACTGTCTAATCTTTATCGATAAAAAATGGTTCTCCAATTCAGAAAAATGAGATCTTTCTAGTATATAAAGTAAACCAAACTGGAATGTATATAGATGACATTAAAATGCAATTCGATGTGCGTTTAGAAGCAGTTTCGTAGTGGACAAATGTCCCCTACGCAACAGTACATAAACTATGAAAAAAATATCATTTTAAAGAGTATTCAAGATTGCACTTTTTATACAAAGACAGGTCTATAATAGAGGTATTCAAAATAACCCTCGAAATCAAATTTTAGACAAGTTGTTTTTCATTTTTTTAGGTCTGAAATTCACACTATTATTGAAAAACGCTCAAAGGATCATATTAAGGCTAATGCACTATTCATTTTATTGTCGATTTTTTCTGAAATTTTATTAAAATTTTGTGTTTGATGGCAATAAAAATGGGATGGATTAAGTGTGTGTGTTTTTTTATGTTTTTTTTTATTAATAGGTTTCTTTGATTATTCTCCGGAGTTCACCGCAAGAAATATTATTAACTGTTAAATCAAAAGTAGAATAAAATGAAGTTAAAATGAATATGAGTTCCCTGTATAATGTTCTAGACACCGTTTTTTTAAGGATCAAAATATTTCTAAATAAACACTGGAAAGTAGTATAACGCTCTCCAAAAAGAATATTATATTTGCATTTAATTGAAAAAAGATTCGTTTTGATATGTTTTTGATGACTTATTGGGAATATATGATATTGTCCTTCACTTAATTACAGGTATAAACTAGAAAAAAGTCAATTTTCAAGGCTAGAATATCTTCAAATTTTCTGTAAAAAAACCGGACCATTTGTCTGAAAACCCGGACGATTTCACACGTGCTCTCGAAAAACCCGTACAAAAACAAACATTGATTTTTTAAATCAAAATTAATACAAGGAAATTGAGCTACTTTGTTGATCAAAACATATATAGTATTCAATATAACATGGTCAGTAATGTTAAAAACTATTATAATTACGAAATATCGGTTAATTAAACTTATTGCATGTTTCATCACTCGAAAAAGCCCGAACTACACTGGAAAAAAATGAACCAGATCACTCGAAAAACCACGATCCAAGCCGAACACTATGCCTACCGTGGATATACAGTACAAATGAATAAAATAACACTAAGAACAGAGAAATACCTAAATAATAAATATGATAGTTCATTTCGACATAAAACCACAGAATATCAAAACATGCCTAAAATAATTTAGGACAATAAACACAAACAGCATAATAGAATTACAAATTAAGAAATGCGTAAAACGAATATATCAACGCCATAGAAATGACGTCACAGGTAAATATCTACAAACTGAATAAATTCGAGAAGAGGTTTGTAATTATGTTTTTTATAACAATTAAATTATGAATTTAAATAACATTTATATAAAATTGTGTCAGTAAGTGTGTAATTTCTTGAATTGTCTAACTTTGTCTGTAGTTATTCTATAATTATTGCAAAATAATTATAACTTATACAGATTTTTTTTAAAACATTACCGCTGCATTTTTAAAATTGTATGGACAAGTAATTATGATTCTGATCAAACCTCTTCTATCTATAGCTTGTATACACAGAATTCCTATGTCGGTTCAGATATCTTTATTCATTATTCTGTGTGTGTCCTAGAAGTGATATCACAAAATTGTTTTGTGTTACTATAGAATAGTTTTGAAAATTCAGGTTACACGGTTTCTAAAGCTGCAACACAGAATACATACTTGTGAACATTTGATTGGTTAATTTCAAGTGATAATTACTATCATATTTTTAATGTAATTTTCAGTGATTTTTTGTCAGAAGTACCAGAAATGATAAAAGTTTACCAATGTCAAGTATTTTTTCATTTGAAACAAATATCCAATCTGCCCATTTTTTTTTAAATAGCAAATTTAACAAAGACTTCTTTGGGAAAAACAATGGTGGTATTACTCCTGCTCTGAATTTTTTATTACATTCTGATTTCCACTTAGTTTCAATTACAAATCTTATGCATTCAAATTGTGTATTTGAACATTTGTTCTTTGGAAATTGTGTCAAATGAATTATAAACAACTATGTGCATAATATTGCAAGTCCAAATAAGCCTTTGGTCTAAATCATCCTGTGTTTGTTAAAAAACTATTTAGATCTCTTTTTCCCGTTTGACACCTCTCTTTTTCAAACTATATAAAAAACTATATAACCTGAATTGCAGCTGTTGTCGTGGGATCATGTCTGTCCCATTTTTTTGTAAATGGTTTTGTTATACTTTAGTCCCTTAGTTTCTCAATTGAATTGATTCATATATATAATGTCAGGGCCTTTTAAAGCCGACTATAGGATAAGCATTTTTCTCATTGTTAGAACCACTATTTACAATTCCTTTGGGTACATTTCATAGTCTTATAATACCGGATGCAATATTTTATCATTTATATGTCTTATTGATCATTACAAAAGAGAATTTGTTTAAATTTATATACTAGATTGTTTTTGAAACTGAAGGATGATGTGCAGCTTGTTTGTATGTTATCTAGTGGTACATCAGTTTTGCACTGTTTTTGGTAAGTTTACTTATATGCACCATAATGATAATAAATTCGTGAAATGTTGCGAATTATCTAAATATAGGTTCTTCCACTTAACCGAGTGTAATATGATATTGATCCACTCGAGACAGTTTAATTTTCAAATTCAAAACTCGAGGCTTGCCGTAATATGTTAAAAAAGTTGTCCTGTACTAAGTAAGGAATATGGTAAATGTTTCTGTTCACATCGTTGTTTGCAGTTCAGAGTTCCTGTTATTTCGTTGTTTTCCTCTTATAATTAATGTGTTTCCCACTGTTTTAGTTTGTACCTCGGATTTGTTTCTGCTAATTCGATTTTTAACTATTATACACTGGTATACTATTGTTGTCTTAATTGTACTTATGACAAATAAAAAGTACCACAAAGCGACACAACATTTGAACATTAATTTCACGGTTACATTCAAGAATTTTTGACACGCTATGTATGTGTCTCAACGCACTAGCGGCATGTCAACAAAATATTAGACCATTAGATACTAACTTAATTGTCAAGTCAAAATAAATAACAGTGGTGTTTTTATTTGCGAGTATAACTGAATGTTGATTAAATAGCATGACAGCAACTACCATTGTGATATAATCTTAATTACTAAACAAACAAACTAATATGTAAAGAAACACAAAAAGGCATAGATATAAAGCACATTAGCAAAATTGAAAGACACGAATACAAAAATATATTAATGAAATCATTAATAAAAGTGAAATAGTGAAATAATAATTGGCTTTTAGCGGGCCAATATGGTTCAATTTTGTCAAAATAAGCTAAGACTTGCAAGTGAATAATTCCACCTCATTGAATCCGTATTCATGTGAACTTCAATCTAACCCCTTAGCTAAAAATTGATAACGCATGCATTGTGCGTGTTGAGTTATTTAAAGGACAAGAAAGTCAACATTGAAAGTAAAACAAAGATTAATCATGAAATTCATTTGATGACGTCACAAAGTATAAGGAATTTTTATATTCTGAAAATAAGCGTGCAATATCACTTTTTTATTCCACGTTTCAATCCATCTTTGTAAATATAGTGTAACATTTGATTATTTCTGAACGAAAAAAATAGGCAAAAAATACAAATTAATGATATCATAAGGTATGCATATACTACATAATGAAGGCATACGATATTCCATATATGCTTGATAATAGTGAACATTTAGAAATAGTCAAGGAATAAATTAAAAACCTACATAATCGTTTGGGATATCTTTCTGAAACTATCACAATATAATACAAATGAAAAGTGTGTTCGAAAGATCAGAAACACAATAAATTTGTTAATTATTCATAAACAAAACCCGGATTTAATAAAGATCAATTTGACAATAGTCCATTTGCCAATCACCGATTTGATTCTGTTGATTCTGTAATTTCACACTTTTTAATCAAATCACTTCCCTTTGTCAATCGTAGAATGGTTCTATACCGGACAAAATTGGCTTTTGCCAGTGCAAAGCATGATGATTTAAAAGTAATGTATCGGCGGTTTAAATAATATTTCATGAAAAGTAATTTCTGATGTACTTAGCTTAAGAACAAATTAATGTAATTAAAAGATTTGAAAACCCTGAAGATTACTCACATTACGCACAGGTAAATTTGCTCTTTCTGCTAGCTCTACATTGTAAATAAAAAAGGAATCTCTAATTTCAAGGTCAATTACGGGAATTGGCAAATGGACTATTAACACGTTGTTAATGTAGATGGGGTGTCTAAATGATAATCCATAGAATGTTTTTATAATTTGCCAAAATTTAGTTTATATCATGCTTTTTGAAAAATAAATTAAAAAGAATGGGTCACGGGACTTGTTTTCACGCTACAGGTTGTGTAAAATTGACAGATTCTGTATAGATTATGCATGGAAAACCCAATTTTCTGCCATAAAACGGAAACTAAGCCATATAATTTAGAGATAAAGAATGAGAAAATAGCTCTTATATTATGATATTAGATAAGAAAAAGAAAACAAATGGGGTCACGGGACTCATTTTCTCGCCACATAATAAAAAAGGTAAATTCCAAACACATTCTATTGTAAAAGTAACTTGATCTTAATTATCTGCCCTTACATTGGAGTTGCCTACCCTTATGTGTAAAAGTGGGGGGGGGGGGGGGGGGGGGGGAATTAATTACACAAAAGGATTCTGTTGTTTTGTAAAATACAACCATAAATATGACAAAACATGTCAAATGAAAATTCTTACACATAAATTACATACTACTAATCTGTGCATTTTATTTAAGATCTAGACCGATTGTTTTCTGGTGTTTCAAAATTCAATATGGAGGAAGACAACCTATCCACATTAATACGTATCACATATCGCTAGAAACATAGACAAGTAGCATTTTTTTCAATTTTCATCTCAGAGGAACATTTGTTTTTTATTGTTTCAAAATTAATAAATTGTTTCAATAAATAATTGAAAGGACAGAATATAACAGTGAGAGAGAAAAAAAGGGATGACGGAGGAACAAATTACCTTGGAATTGCACATTTTTATTACGTAGTTAAAAACATAATAAATGTCCATGTCAATCCATTCGCTCCATTAATGTGTTTCCCCTATCACACAAAAAGGACATGATAACTTAATTGAAGAATGGTATCTCGAGCGCGCAAAATTCTATAAAAAGGGCACCTAGAGTGTAATCTACTTATTTATATAGCAGGCTATGAATGAATGAATGCTTTATTAGGGCCAATATCCCTAATGCGCCTCAAATTGAGGAACTCAAAAATTGCGTGTTAACTAATATATCTGTGAAGTGATATCAGTCACGTTTCTATCTTTAACAGGTGAATGAGCTTAACCATTTGGGTCAATTTGTATAGTAGGGGAACATAGAATAAATGTGTAAAAACTATGGAGCTATTAAATTTGTTTTAATGATTAAACTCCTTTGTGAAGCCAGTTTTAACCTTTGAACTATCCATCTTAAAGCTGCTCTTTCACCACTGAAGAGTCTTTTATTGTCGAAATGCAAATCTGGTCCCGAAAAAAATGGTACAGTTAATGTTATTATTGAAATTCAAACAATGCAAAATTAAAAATTAAAAAACAAATCAAAAGAGAGTCTGTTTCCAATTGCGTGTAATCATTTTGATGCTATATTTTAGTTATTTCTAGTTATTTTCATCCCACTAAGAAATAAATGATGGGGTTTGATAATTTTTTAAAACAACGTTGTAAATATATACAATTTTCCAAGTAAAATCGAGGCACAATAATTTATAATTGATTTATAGATATGACATTTTATATGACGTCAAACAGTAAATACATAATTAATAGTGTGCAACGAAGCTTGAGTAATAGCACTCATTTAAACATTATCAATATCAGTTGTTTTCATTGCATGGATTTTCTTATTTATTTTCATATATTGAATAAAGCTTTTGATTTTTTCACCGATTTTGGTATCGAACATCTCTGAAGAAACAAGTATGGCCGTAATGCGCATTTCATTTTTCAAAAATGTTTTACAAATCTACAAAAAATAGAAAAAAATCAAATGATTCGATTTATTGCAAAATTTATTAAAACGTTTTAGCTTCAATATCAAACCTTGATAAAACAATTTAAACTAATTCACCTGATGGCAGATTTTTGTACGGCAAGTGTTTTGCCAAATAATAGAAAAAGAGACTCGAGCTGTTACGGTTAAAAGAAAATTAGGAGAGAGCCAATTTCTATTTGCGTGTAATAGTTTTGATCCCGATTATCTAGTTATTTCTTATTATTTTCACCCCACTAAAAGATTATTAAACCAACGTTTTAGTTATAAATATATTTCCAAGTTAACTCGAAGCACTACAATTTATTATTGATGTATGAGGTATAAAATTAGCAAGGACTAATTTGGGAAACACAATGGTGTTATTACTCCTGCTCTGATTTTTTTTTTATTACATTCGGATTTACACTTAGTTTCAATTACAAATCTTATAATTTCAAATTCAGTATTTCGAATTTTGTTCTTAGAAATTTAATCAAATGAACAAAAAATAACCGAGTATTTATATAAACATCACGTCCAAATTAGCCTTGGGTCTAAATCGTCCTGTGTTTAGTTTAAAATATTATGACATCTTTTCCAACTTAATACCAATTTTTCAAAAACTATTTCAAAGTCAAGGAGAAATTATGTTAGTTTGTGTTCAGACCAATATATGTAATTCCGCCACGTTCGTTATGTGTCCGTTCTAGGTGAGGAATCTGTAGTGCATTTGTTGTCGTTCATGTCTGTACCAAATCAGGAAAGTGCACCGAGTTGTTGACATGTCTGACATAATTGTTTGTATTTGGTTTTGTTATAAATTAGGCCATTAGTGTTATCAATTGAAATAAATCATATCTTTCATGTCTTGGTTTGAACCTTTGCTAGCGACTATACGATTTTCCAATCGTTGGGTGCCGTACAGATGTATATAATTGTTAACATCTACTTTGTTCGCACTTTCGGGGATAGTTGTGTCCGTGGCATCATACTAAATCTCCTCACTTTTATAAACTCCGAGAAAATTCAAAACGGAACGTCCTGAATCAAATTTCAAAATCAATTACTCAAACACATCAAACAAATGGATAACAACTGTCATATTTCTGACTTGGTACAGGCGTTTTCGCATGTAGCAATGGTAAATTTACCCTTGTTTTATATAAAGCTTAACTTCTCACTTGTATTTAAATCGTATACAATTCCATTGCATTGACAACAACATTGGCAAAACTATTAATATTTAGAACTTATGACAATTCCTTTGAGTACAATTTTATCTTCTGATTTTACCAGATACATTATTACATTTTTACATTATTTAAAACTGTAAGTGATCATAACTCTGGAAAATTATTTTGAATGTAAAGAATAGATTGTTTCTGAAAGAGTATGAGGATGGGCTTGTTAGTATGTTTTCTATTGATACATCATTTTTTGACTGTTATCGGTAAGTTAAATATTTTGCATCACAAATAATACTAAATCGTGAAACGTTGCAAAATATTAAAAACTAAATTATAGAATTTTTTTTAATAACTTTAATGTCACTAACCAAAGTAACTTCATTTGTACAGATGATTGTCGTATTAATTTAACAGTTTATTAATTAACTGAAACAAACATTTAAAATTTAGATAGCATTTATTTTAAGGAGTACTTTTTATAACATCGTAACAATTTCTCTCGAATATTGTACTCTACACAATTATTCTGATCTTCTTAAAAAGATGGGCGAAAGGTACTAAAGGTTAATTCAAACTCATAGATCGAAAGTAAACTGACATCGCCTTGGCTAAATAAAAAGAGAAAAAAAACAAGACTAATAAAAGTGCACAAGACACAACATTGAAACAAAAGATAAAGCAACACAAACCCCACAAAAAAAACTAGGAGCTCCGGAAAAGTATGCAGATCCTGCTCCACATGTGTCACCCGTATTTTTGCACATGTTATTACAAACCCGGTAAAATAGTCTAATACGGTAGGTCAAATTCGTGAAAAAAAGGGAACTGGATTGAAGTGACGACATAAGGAACATATTTGATATCCTCTGTGAATTGGATATTCCATAACGGTCAACCAACTCGTGATGACAAGTCATGGACCTAGGCCATTTCATAAGCACTACATGACACACGATGATCAATGAATCAACATACTTGGATCAATGTCAAACAACCTCCATTAGGATATTTCACATTAGATATTGATAACGAAATAAACTAATCGAAATTGGGCATACACGAATCATTGAACCAAAAAGTCGAGGCGAACAAAACTTCTTTCTTGTATGTGTGTTACATCTTATACAATCTATCCAAATTATTTTTGTAAAGAATTCCCCACATGCCGGTGCTAGGGGCTGGATTAAAATTACAGCGAGGTCAGACTTTTTTTGCTTCGTATTGAATGCCTAGAGCTTACTGTGACTTTGACATGAAGAACAACAATATAAACGCTGTCCCTTTGATTTTTGGGTGTTTTTAGGATTTTGTGTCATAGGTGGACACCCAATGGTCTGGGTTTTCTATTATTAAAACAAACATAAAGATAATTTTTCAACAACTTTGTTTGTTCAGGTTTATAGAGTCTTGTTTCATTATTATTTTATATTCAAGGGTATGTTTGAAAATACACCTAATAAATACTTATCCGTATAAAGCACTTCGTATTTGATTTTAATGTTGACGAATCGCTTGTCTGGCGTACACAATCATAGGCTTGGTATCTTTGATGAGTTTTTTTTTTAAGTTCTGTTAATCAATATTATAAGTAATTATTAGAATGTTCTAAATTACTATCAATGAACAGTACTTTAGACCATTAAACATCTTAATTTCAAAAGAAAATATTTATAACTCGTTAAACTTGCGGACTGTTGCATTTACTTAAATTAACTCAACTGTGCTTTTATATATTTCTAAACAAATGGATGGCTAAAACTCATTCATGTTCTCAATATTTGTGGATAGTTGTTGCATTGACAATCATAGCATATCTTCTTATTTCTATAAAAATAAAAGATAAGAAGAAACAAACATTAAAACTCTTAATTGGGTTGATTTCATGAAGCATGAATATAATAAATCATAAAAACATCTGTGTTTGATAATAGTTAAGAACAACCAATATCTAAATATCTGTTTTATAAATGTTGTTTGAAACAGCCAAACATGATTTCAAAACCTACATAATCGTAATCCTTCTCTGACAATCAAAATAAAATGAAATTGAAACGTGTATACAAAATATATAGAATGCACAAATGTTTACAATTTAAAACCGGAAAAAATTCCTCCGTAACCCCTCTAATAGTCATTACGGCACAATGGACATGTTATATCTATAAATATGGGATGAAGAACAGCAAAGGTAACGTGAAAATAAAAATAGATAGAGTTCAGTATTTTAATAATTATATATGTTTTGGTATTCAGGTCGTCCATACATTAAAACAAGGAATTTCTGTTAAAAATAGTTAGGGAAATCCACTAGTTTATTCTCCAAAACTAAAAAAATAAATGAATCAAGTTAAAAATTTCAAAGAGTGCTTTGAATTTTTGTTTCTGATATCAATTTGAATATTTGTAAGATAACATTAAAATGACGAATTCAGAAATACAGATTCGTTTTATCGAGATAACGATATATTTTTATCGAGATGTCGATATATTTAACCGAGATAACGATTTAATAATCCGAGATCTCGTTTTAATAAATCGAGATAACGATATAATAATCCGAGATCTCGATAAAACAGTTTCGTTTTATCGAGATAACGATATAATAAATCGAGATAACGATATAATAATCCGAGATCTCGATGTAATAAATCGAGATAACGATATAATAATCCGAGATCGAGATATAACAATTTCGTTTTATCGAGATAACGATATATTTTTTATCGAGATCTCGGTAAAACGGTAATGTTTTATCGTGTCTCGAATTAAAAAAAATATTAAGGGGACACACAAAACATTAGAAAATATTTTTATATCGTTATCTCGATAAAACGAAATTGTTATATCGAGATCTCGGATTATTAAATCGTTATCTTGGAATATTAAATCGTTATCTCGATTTATCAAATCGAGATCTCGGATTACTATATTGTTATCTCGGTTTAATATATCGTTATCTCGAGAAAACGAAACTGTTATATCGAGATCTCGGATTATTAAATCGTTATCTCGGTTTAATATATCGAGATCTCGATAAAAAATATATCGTTATCTCGAGAAAACGAAACTGTTATATTGAGATCTCGGATTATTATTTTTAACCGAAATTCACACACACAGAAACGGACTAAGCATTAGACAAAATCCGAAGAGAATAACAAATACAAGCGATAGCTTTTCAAAAAGTGCTAAATTCGACTCTTAGCTGATGAAAATGGAAAGAGCTCTCGCTTTGTAGATTAATTCATTTACTAGAATAACCACGTGCATCAATCAACAAATTTTACCACACGTTATGAACTTATAGTATCGTTTAACGTTGTTGTTTACAACAAATGGAAGTTTTTAACGACATTGACTGGCTATACAGTCCTTGTTGTCTACTCCAGAAGATTCGTCTATTTATAGATAAAAGTTACCTGTGTAAAATCTAATTGCTAAAATAGAGACGACAAATCCGATACTCTACGGGATTGAAGGACATTGACTTGGTTTGGATTGTCCTAACCAATCAATAAATTTTGATTATTCACCTCTCGTGATATCTTCCAATCAGGATCAAGAAAAATTCACGCCCTAAGTGTCAATCGTTCAATTCTTAATCTCGACTCCTAGGAGTCGAGAATAACATGTGAATATAAAACAGAAGATGTTGTATGATTGCTACTGAGACAACTCTCTACAGAGACCAATTGACACAGAAATAAACAACTATAGTTCACCGTGCGGCCTTCAACAATGAGCAAAGACCATACCTCATAGTCAGCTATAACAAATATGTAGCACATAAACATATGCTTCTTGTAACTGAATTACTCGTTCAACTATTCATAGGATGATATATAAATAGGGAAAACATGTACTTATTGAGGGAATGAACTGACAGGGAAATCAACTGTTTCGATGTTTGTTCCATTGTATTAAGTATGATTTCTTCATTTCAATATGAAACTAACGAGGCGTGTTATGATTACCAATGAGACACCTATCCACCAACTTCACAAAAGATAGAACACGGCAGTTGAAACTTAACTTGGATTTGGTAACATTTATTTTTGAAGATATTTATATCTAAAACGGGTTAGAGTTTTAAATTAAAAAAAAAGATAAACATATTTTTATAAAGATATAAGAAGATGTGATATACGTGCAAATGAGACAACTCTGCATCCAAGTCCCAATTTGTAAAAGTAAACCATTAAAGGTGAAATTCTTCAACACCTAGTATTGGCTCATATCGAACAGCTCCAACAATGATATTCTATCATTAATGGCTTAGTCAAGAAAGCAAGGAAATTCTCATTTTCTTTATATTTTCGATTTGCAACTATCGGTAATGTGCAAATCAAAGTATCATTCCGTTGTTTTATTAACTTGTTATGTTAAAAAATGTAATCTGCACTCGTATCTATCTTTTATTTTATAAGAACAATACCTCGTAAAAATGTAGAAGCAAGCTTTGTATTGGTTAGAAGAAAATGACACTCAAATTCAGAAATATGTTAGACAGACCTAATGTTACAAATTAAAAACAAAATTAAGGTCCTGTCAAAAGTACAAAGTATATGTTCCTTTTTAAAATGGCCAATGAAACTGATGAGAAGGAAATTTTCTTCAATCAATATGACTATTGTAGCTACGTGTTTGCACACATCGTTCGGTAAATAAGGAATTGGAATTGGTTGAAAATGTAGGGGATAATATTCTTGTCGTTAATACGTCTACGCTCCTATATTGTAAATTACTTACAATTTAACTTATGATTCTATTTTATATTTGCTTATTTATTTCCTTTGTTTTTGTCATAGTTCAAACATCGATATTGACATTGAAATAAAATATCTATTGTTATTAACGATGATAATATTTTTCTACACATAGTATAATGCATATGAATATCTATTAGAAAGTCAAAATTCTAAATTCAAATTGGTCTTCGCTAGTTGCTTTGTATTTTCCCCCTGCTTTGGTAGCATTTATCCTATTTTCGGTATTTAAAGGGCATGGGGTAAGTCTTCTTTTTAAATTTTCACAAAGAATCATAATGGTCTACCCATTAGGAAAAGACCAACAGGTGACATGTCAATGTACATTCAGCTTTATATGGGATGGATGAATGGATGGATGATTAACGTAAAAACGCAAAGTAAATGCATGTTTAACACAAGAACAGGATAATGTGATATGAATAAAAACTCAGCTTTGTACTAGATCGTAATGCTGAGCTAGATTTTTGACGTGATAGTAAACATGGTAACATTCCACTGGAATTCATGTATGTCACCCTATCAAGGGATGTTATTCTGACTCCGACCCAAACAGTCTTTATTCAAACTCCTTAATGTCGCGCGCTTACCGGAGAAGATCAATAACAAATATTCACTTTGGTTTGATCCGGGTGGTCTTCAAACCAAGACTCCCCGCACTAGAGGCCGTTTTAGCCGGCTAACTTAAGTTGTGAATTTAAGTTGTCTCCTCTCTACATAAGATAAGGACATGAAAATCTAAGATCTTGCTTACGTATTGCATATGACATTAAACACCAAGTTTGGCTCACATTAGCAACACGAAGATTGCAACATGTGCAGCAAGAGATCAAGCGTTTTTTTGATGGGTTTCTTTTTCTCAATCTTTAATTATTTATGTTGTGTTTTGTAGTATGTTATTTGTCGTTTGGTAATTTTCTATCATAAGTTTGCGATCGTACGTTCTTTCTCTTCTTATGAGTTTCACTACCACTGTTGGTATCTTCTGCCTATTTTTTAACGAATGTCAGATATAAATACGCACGTCTAAATTGAAAACAACGTTCAAACCCATATATATATATATATTCATTATTTAGCGACCTTTTAATTTCATACACGTATTTTCTTACTTCAATATCCCCTATGAGTCCTAGTCTTTTAACACTTGGGTTGTGAATTTTAACCTTGCTTTGGTCTGGTGCGTTTAACTTCGTTTATCATTGACTAATTTTTAAATGCAAAACTTGAATATCAAACTTAGGGTATTGCTACATTAGTTATCAGAACGTTAATCAAATGAAAAATAGACAAGTTGTTATTCGCCCGGGGTAGATAAAAATAGTGTAAATACATTGACAAAGATCTACAATTTACCATTGGACAAAAAAACACTAAATTACAACTGGATACCAACATTGACGAAGTAAATGAATCAATACAGAGTTGGCTGATGAATTGGTCAAAGATATATTTCCACCTCTTTTCCCACTAACACCTCTCAAAATAGTATGTCGCAGTAAAATTGTCTTAATATCTGTTAAGAAAAATGTATAGAAATTTTTCCGATATTTGATAATTTTTATATATCTAAATATCTGTAAAAAAAAAATATAAAGAAATTATCAAATATCTGAAAAAATACAATTAATCAACTGAAAACCTAATACCTATAATGACATTACTTCAATATTTAAAACCTCATTTGACAATTCCTATGGTACAATTGTATTTTCTGGCGTAGTCAGGTGGAATATTACATCAAACAGATATGTTTAACTGATTTGAAATCAGGAGAAATAGTTTGAATTCAAATATATTGAGTTTTAAAAGTGAATAAACAAGTGCTTGTTGGTATGTGTTCCAGTGCTGTTATGTCTTTGGACTGTGAGTTAATATTAAAATTTTGCATCACAAATGATAATAAAATTGAGCAATATTGCTACACCTGTAAATATTTTTTATATAACCTATATTTGTATTGCTATAAAACGAATAATTATTTCAGCTACAAAGTATGAATACGGTATTTATGTAAAGGTTCACTGAATTGAATTGAATGACTTTTAGTTTTAAAAAGTAAGCAATATTTTTGAATTGTAAAAGTTTTTCAGAATTTAAAAAAAAAAGTATTTACACTTTTCTAAATTATAATTATAGTCCTGGTACTTTTGATAACTATTCTAAATATACTTCTAAAAATGGTCAAGTATCAACAGTTGTGATATATTAACATTAACATCAGAAGAAATACTTTGATAATTTGATTACTCAGATGTAATTGTATATTAATTTTCCTTGATTAATTTCTGAACACGAAAATGTAATGCTTGAAATCGTTTTCATCCATTCAATAAATCATTCTTATGTTTTTTTTTCTCATTTTTTCTAGATTTTCAATAGTTCATTATCCAATATAAGTTAAATTTATTTAGGAACTAGAATATAGTCGTGCTACTACGTTACAGTATCGAAAAATGATACTAATCAACTAAATTGAACCAAACTAATCATGAATCAAAGACACAATTGCAAAGGAACACTGTGTTCCACGTAGTCATAGTGCCAGGCATGGGGTAATCGTAATCAGTAATCGTAATCATCTGTAATCGATTACATGTTGCAGTGTAATCCTATGTAATCAGTAATCATGCCATTTCTGATTACAAATAGTCAGAATGTAATCGATTACATGGCAAAAACAGGTGTAATCATGATTACTTTTAGATTACTTTAAGATTACATTCATAAGATTACTTGATGATTACAAATCTTGCATAAATATGAAAATAGTTTTTGATAGACAAGATGAAAATAAGAAAATGTAAAGCTTGAAAGAAAAATCATGAAACTAGTAATCACAATGATGGGACCTTGTTAAATGTGATCATCTATATAACAAATTTGTATAACCAAGTGTTTTATTTTGTTTTAACAGTTTACAAAAAGAAATTTACTGTCCAATATTTCTTTGTGAAATTGAGCTCTTATGATACAAGAATATGCCTTGAAAGCATTTGTTTTCCTTGATTGAAAACTTCTGATATTAACTCCAATTTCATATTAGTTTACCCAATATTTTTACATAAATACAATGAAATTCAAATGCAGAAAACATTTTGTTCCTATTTGACTTTGATGGTTGGCATAAATATATAAGCCCACTTAAAATGGAAGTTAAAACCAGGTTTCATTTATTGACAAAATTGAATGAATTTTATTTTCCATAAATTTGTGTATAATATGTGCTTTCTTATTTTTATTCTTTATGAACTTTATTAGCCTTAAGGCTCACCAGTATAAACAAGTATATTTTGTACATGTACAGTGTATACATATGGCATAAATATTGCAAACAATATGCATAGTAAACAATAGGTGACGTCAGAAGTTTCATCAATACAATAAACTGTTGCTTAATATAAAGAGAAATGTATAATCTTTCCTAAGTTACAAAACTGTTTTGTGTTTTCACCTGACAATAATTCTATTAATTTCAATTAGATCAAGTATTAAAAAATTTCAAACAAATAATGACAATCAACCACTTTTAACTTTATTTATATCGTTATTAAGACAATAAAATTTTAATACCCAAGCCCACCCATTGTTTGTTTAAAAAATGGAAGTAGTGATTAACACCTGTAAAACATTAATGGATGTGTCAATTATGTCCCAACAGACAATAAAACTATACTTAATTAATTTTTCCTTATTTTCAGATTTTTGTTAATTAGGCAGTTGGTGACAATTTGTAGTTAAAAATAAAGTTACATCTTTTACATAGAGAAAGGACACTTGTCTATAGCTATTTTATCAAATTATAGATGTTACACTGTAACTGTAACTGTCTTGTCTATAAATTCTTTTAAAAGATGAATAGATTAAGGCTTTTAAAAAAAATCACCAAAATAAGCGGATAAAAAGTTATAAAACTTTGATATAGCAATATACAATGTAATCATAAGTAATCTAAAGTAATCATGATTACAATAAAGAAAAGTAATCTAATGTAATCGATTACATATGAAATAGGGTGTAATTGTAATGTAATCGATTACATTTTATTAGCAAAGTAATTGTAATTTAATCGATTACATTTTAAAGTAATCGACCCCATCCCTGCATAGTGCACATGTACAAACGGTACGTCAAAAAGTGTATAGATATAGAAAGATGTGGTATGAGTGCGTAAAAAAAACGGTACACAATTTTTCGAGAAACGTTGATTTATGAAGTTTGATGAATTGTAGCATTAAAAGTGTTAGTGTTATGATATAGTCCAAAAACAGAGTTTGTTGTCAGATCTTAATTGGTCGTTTTACTCATGTGGATTTTCCCTGTTTTGTTTTAGTTTAAACATATTCACCTTAAACTTCATCACATATATAAAAATATAGACACCCGAACCAGAGCACCTCAGATCACCCCAAGTTTTTAATGGTGTTCGTGTTGCTCAGTATTCAGTTTTCAATATTGTGTTTTGTGTACATGTACTGTAGTTTACTGTTTGTCGTTTTCTTTTTTATCCATGGTTTTGTCAGGTTATTTTCGACTGATGAATTTGAATATTCTTTTGGTATTCTTGTCTCTCTTCATACGATGCCACTGCTGATGGAGTTTTAATTCCCCGAGGGTTTTATCAGCCAAGTAACAAGTGCTGACATGAATTATCTTTTATATGGTCATATTTATAGATTAACTGTTTACACAACATTTGAATTATTGAAATACTAAGGCTTTTCTACCTCAGGAATAGATTACCTTAGCTGTATTTGTGAAAACTTTAAGAATGTTGGTCTTCAATGCTTTTCAACTTTGTACTTTATTTGTCCTTTTAACTTTTTTGGACTCCAGCGTCACTTATGAGTCTTGTGTAGGCGAAACGCGCGTCTGGCGCAAATACAAAATTTTATCCTGATATCTATGATGAGTTTATTTATAACCTAGTGTCTTTGATGGATTTGTTATTTATTTTTTACTATTAATTGATATTATGAGTAGTAAATCATGTAAATTATATGAAAGATAGACAAGTACCAATTTGACAAGATTTACATTTATATCGTCAAGTTTAATCATATACCAGCAATATAACCTGATATTTAGACGTACAATAAAAAATTTAAACGTACTAAACACGTCTTTTTCTGCAGCATTTATTTGATATTAGCAATTTGAATTGACTAACAAAATTTTGTTAAGTTACATCACATGGAATTAAGTATATCAAAAGTTCAATTAGTTTTAAAATAAGAACGTAAATGTTTAGTTCCCGATTATATACACCTGGAAAAAAGTATTGCAACATTTCCATGAAAATGACAAGATCGTAGAATGTGTATAATTTGCGTTTTACCGATTACTTCTAATCCGTTTATGGATTGAAATTGAAATTGTGTTATTGACTTTCATTTCAGGCAAAATTCAGACTAGAGAGACGCAGCATTTGAGCTGTATTACCGAACTAATGTTTTGGAAAAAATAGTCCTGTAAAGTTTGCATCCTTATAGCGAAAAGCGCGAAAAACTATTTCCGTGTAGCTGTTATGTCCTATCCATGTAGCCTTACTAGTAAATGAAAAGTTAGAAAATACCATAAATTCCATTTTAAGCCATAAACGGATTAAAAGTATGTGGTACATACAACCCAAATTATACACATTCTACGATCATGTCATTTTACATTATTTTCAATGGAAGTATTGCAATACTTTTTTCCAGGTGTAAATTATTAATAGCATTTGGATTTAAAAGTCATGTACTCTGTTTTTTTAGGGTTGTGGTCAAATGATATAATAATGTATCATTTTCCTAGAACAACTGAAGCATATTTATAATCTGTTACGTATACATTTGATGTTTCCTATTATGTTAAACGGTAATTACACTATTTACAAGGAAGTTAAAGTTATAGCTGTCATTAACATTGCTCATTTGCACTTCAGTTGTTTTCATTTCATGGAATAACGTTAAAAAAATCAATCAATGCATCAATTAAAAAAAAAGGATAAAATCAATTTTAGATAAGAAATATACAAAACAATTGTGAACAAAAAATAAATATATCTTGACCAGTAACCACTGAAACATCAAACGTTGATAGAAATACCTAGTATCCGTGTTTTTATAAGCAGTAGTTGTTGCAAAAAGATAAACAAAATACCCAAATTGTTTAGTTTTGACATAATTAATTTTGCCATTTAATTTTTGTCAACTTAACAATAGACAAGTATTTAATACATAATAACTCAATTTCTAATTTACCCCGGATCTAGAAAATATGTGAATAAATCAATCAGAGATTGACAAAGATCTCCAGTTTATAACTTACATACAACCTGATTCAAACATAGACGAAATTATTCGTTTTGTAAAGGCTCAAATGAAGTGTTTGATAAAAAAGATTATCCCCGGCTTAGTATATTTCTAGGATTTTGATTGGTTAACGCACGTCGTTACAAAACCCATAGCCCCTGGGTGTTGCTAACCCATATCCCCGGACGTTGCTAACCATTATCCCGGGGAACTTCACGCAAGTTTTCCTTAGTTCCATGATTGCTCCTTGTAAAATATTGAATTCTGTAGATTATCCATGATGTTTGTAATTAAATATTTAATTCATAAACGATTTTGTCCTATTATACCTATCATTTACACTCATTCCATTAAACGCATAACTTGACTGTCACATTTTTAAGGAATGGGACTACTGACCTAGCTTTGCAAATAACTCACGTTGACGTCACACCTTCTATGACGTAACTCTCACAACATTGAGCGCCAAATTTGACTCAATTCAGTTTCTCTGTCTCCGTATTAAAAACGTCTTATATTTGACTACCTGTAGGGTTCTACCAAAGGTAGTACTCTACATCCCGTAGAAACTATGTAAAATTTCCAAATTTCGTTAAAACTTCTTTAGATAATGAAAACATCGTTGTTTTCACGTTAACCTTTGTACCCGAATTTCCATAAAACTCTTCCGATTCGGACTAAGACCTGGGATAAATTCGTTATCTACGTTCATATCGGTAGATATGGATATTTTAACACCCTTCAGTACCCTGTACACCCTTCGGCGACGCCTCATGGTGTACTTGGGTACTTCAGGTTGCTTAAATATCCATATCTACGGAAATGAACGTAGATAACTTATAATACATTGATAGACATTTTTTCCAGGAAAATAACTTTAAAAAACAATTTTATGATCACAGGGCAGTTATCTAAATATATGTTTAGCACAATACATTACTGAAAACGACGATGGTATCTATAATGACTTTATATAAGCAAACTATCAATATTTAAAACTTCATTTGACAAATCCTATGTGTACAGTTTCATTTTTTGACGTGACCGGATGCAAAATTGTATATCTGTATAAATGTTTGATTGATCAGAAAACAAGAAAATTCGTTTGAATTTAGATGTAATGAGTTTTTAAAGTGAACGAAGATGTGTTTGTTGGCATGGTTTCTAGTGGTACAGTATTTTTGTTCTGTTTTCGGTAAGTTTATTTTATAATTTTGAAACAAAAATGATAATAAAATCGAACAATTTATGAGTTTTTAAAGTGTATAATTTACACTGCTGTACAATCACAATAATTAATAAAGCACAAAAATGTTTCAAATTTAAATAAGTGGTTTTTTTTGTTCTTTTTTTCATCTATCTAAAAAGTGCTAAACAATTGGGATTTATGGGAATATGTTGACATTAACATAACAGGACATACCGTTAAATTTTGACTACTAAGCTGTAATGAATATAATGTCTATTAATTTTCCTTTATAACATTCTGCAATCAATAAGAATATTGACTATTTAACAACTTATCTTACAGTAGTTATAATCAATAAAAAAATCCCACTAATATCCTTTTTGCTAAATCGTCAGAAGGTATTTTTTCAAATTTTGAATAATTCATTTTCAGTATTAGGTCATAAAGTAGGATACAATTGTATTATTATTTTGAAGTTTAGACACAAGATGTAAATGATGTAAAAAACAACTCGCGAGTCCACTTGACACTGCTAAATTAATTAAATCATTGAACTAATTGATAAAACGATATGATAAATGAACCTCACTTAAAATTGACAGAGAAATATGAGGTTCTTCGAGAAGGAGAGAATTTCCTGCTCCACTAACATTGCACATCAAGTGTATCGTGACGAGTAAAAATATAAGGTTACATAGTGATGAGACAAAGAGATGACTGAAATGATGTTATCGTTCTGTTAGAAAACAAAGTGACATAATTCATTTATCATTTTCATCAAGTTAACAGTTGCAAAATTCACCAAAGTATTAAGTATACACTATGCACTTGTCCTTATACAAGAATTTATAGGGTAAATAAGATTCATATCGGTTGAGGCGAAGCCAAACCCGATATGAATATTATTGACCCGATAAATTCCGTATTAGGACAATTGAACACTGTGTAACGAATTTATCCTGATTTTGTTATATTAGATATTATTATATTCAAATTCAATATTCAATATTAGAACAATATCAACCAAATATAATGTAGATATTAAGTTTAAAACTATGAAAAACTAAAAATATTCAGACTATATAGCAATTCAAATTTGATATTTTTTATTAGGTCAATGGTATAAGGGAGATAATTCCAATTGACATGACAAAGACTTGTACTGAAATTTATTAGAACAATATCAGCCAATAAAATTGCGAGAAATTACTGTAATTAGATCAGGATAAAGAGTTAGCTTTGTACATGTGGGGAATCAAACAAATTAAAGTCTACCATTATTACCGTATTATATCATCTTTAATTTAACTATGGAATCCAGTGTCGATGTTTCCATTGAAGCAGTGAAGCAACTATATAAGTTGTCCATTTGGCTCTGTGGGAAGTCCCGTTTGGTCGCAATTTGGTAGCTTAATCCAATGCCCTTTAAAGAGAGAGAGAGTAAAAAGCTCCTGTCATGATAAAAAACTTTACAACAATTTTAACAGGATTTATAGGTGATCTTTTGCAATAAAACATGTCAGTCCTTTTCCAGTTGCGCTTCAAATTCTTGCTCTCCGTTCTGGACAATACAATCTGCAAAAGCCATATATTGTATTACTGTTGTTGGTTTTTTTAACCTGTATATTCATGAAATTTAGTCACTCGGGATTAGACAAATAACTGCCGTTCGAATATTACAAAATTGACCCATTTCATCTATAATGGGTTGGGACATTGACCACAAATCCACATCGTGACATTTAAACCTCGGCGAGGCCGTGACTCCCAAGCTGCAAACAATTTGCCTACTAGGAATTAGAATGAAGCTATATATTAAAAATGGATTTACTTGAGAACTGACAGACAATTCAATGACGAAAGCACGCACCAGTAAGAAGAATAAGCAACAGTGAACTGGCTTTGAGGGCTCGAACGTCAAAATCCTGTTTGGCGTGTTGATCTATGAGGGCAAATAATGTTTTAGTGAATATAAACATGTTGTATTTTAGGTGAAACAAATATGGTGTTGAATTATGTGGATAGAAATAATGATGAGTCAAGACAGTGGTGCCAGAACAACCATATGGATATGATAATGATAAAGACCGAAAGTGATTACGACGAAGTAAAGAACAAATTAACATCCGAATCTGTTGATACCAGGTAGGTTTCTAGGTAGAGACCAAACAATGCTAAAATGACTGGTTTGTTTCCAATATTGATCATCTCGTGATTTAAAATTATTTGTAAAAGAATGATGTTTTTTTTTTAATTATGTAAACATATCTTTACTTTTTCTTCCATCTTTAAACGATTGTGTATTACAAACGAGGGAATACGATTGTGTATTAAGTTCACACGCATGTCTTACGTTAGAAAGATGCAATTTAAAACATTTACTATTTTTTACATTTTTACCTTGTATGGCTGTCTGTTTTCCTCCCACATTTTGTCAATATAAATGTTTATGCAACTGTCAAACATGTGAGAGGTTTAGCTAGCTATAAAACCAGATTTGATTCGCCAGTTTCTACATATGGAAATGCTCGTACTATGTCAGAAAATTTACAGTTACTTTCCATTCGTTTGACGTATTTGATCTTTTCATTCTGCTATTTGTTAAAAGGCTTTCCTTTTTTAGTTTTCCTTTTCGTTCGGTATTTTGTTATTTTACTTTTTGCAGTTTTGTCCTCTGTAAAACAGAACGTCAGTTTATTTTTTTCGTGGACATATTTCACAAAAACTGAATAAAATCGGATCTAAAAATGTTTTTCAAATTCATGTCTTTTCTAGCAATTCATGTTCTTAAAGGTTAAAAATTGAAAATCCAGTCAAATAAATGGATCTGTGATCAAATTGCAGAAACATCCAAATACACCAATTGTTCTCAAATTTTAAAAAATATATAACAAAGAACAGTTTCATAGAATCTGCCATCTTGAATTTTCAAAAATTTAAAAATTTGAAATGACGGATTCTATGAAACTGTATTTTTTCTATAGTTTCATCTGTAGAGTAAACAAAAAAACCAACTCTCTCTACTTTTGAATCGAGCTTATGTTGCTCGGTGTAACATTTCAATAAATTTGCAACCGATCAAGTATTCACTACAAAATATTTACAAATTCAAGATCAAATGTTGGCTCTATAATGACAGTCATACAAGTCATGCTGTTTTTCCATTGATGGCTATGTTCGTGTTTTATTATTGACTAGGAATCAAAATATGCTAGTTTTTTTTTTTATTTGACTCTTATTAAGAGACTCTACTAAGAAAAAGTAACACATGCATACAGTTGATGAAGACATAATCTTTCAATCAGTTTAATTGAGGTCTGGAGCTGGTATGTCAGTTAACTGCTAGTAGTTTGTTGTTATTTATGTATTATTGTCATTTTATTTATTTTCTTTTGTTACATCTTTTGACATCGGACTTCTCTTGATAGGCGAGTGACTTTAACCATAAAATTAAATTTTTAATGCACCTGCCTAACACATGGCTAAATTATATATCATTTGAAAGCTACACATCTGTACTATCTGTTTTGCCCTGTCGTAAAAAAATCGTACGGTGCAATTTCCGTCAAATCAAGATCAAAGGCCAAGGACGAATAATTGCATATTTTCTAAGATTTCAGCCTGATTGCATGATATGACTTTTATATACTAAATTCAAATATGCAAACAATTTAAATTTTTAGCAGAGATATTAACAGTCATTATTCAAATGCATTTTTTAATATTTAAAGTGATTTTTTGACAGAGAGCACATGTTTCCTGAAATTCGAGTAAAAGTGAACAAAATGTGTGAAAACCCAAATTTTTCTTTCTCTTGCAAATGCTAATCAATTAAAACTAAGTTAAACCCTGTTATGACTATCAAAGAAGTTTTTGACATCATAAAATTTCTTAAAATTATGCTTACTTCTAATCAAACAGCAAATCATAACAACTCATACAGTTGCCAAAAATACCGCCATCTGCGAAAAAAACAGCTTTTAAGCATTTCTTCCTATTTAAACATTGTATGTGGTCAATATAAGATTTAATAAACAAATTCTTAAGAATCTGAAAAATTTAGAGTGAAAAAATATGTGCGCGAATCATCTTATCGTTTGAAATAAAGGGGGTGAAAATAAGAGATTGCATTGTAACTACCAGACTGAAATAAACATATTTCGACTTTTCTAATTGTTTGAGTTGTAGCTTCATTATAAATATTGATGTAGTGAAAAGACCTTTTATTTATTTAATGTGAATTGAAAATTTAGACCAAAATAAATAGAAAATAAATTGATGAAAATTGAAATTTCAAAGAATTTCAAAAACTAGTAAAGACATTATAAAACTTGACTACTTCATTGCTTAAATTGCGTTGTTCGTTTTTTACATGCATTAATTCATCAAATAAGAATAATTTTGAAGAAAAAATATCCATTAATACGCAACGATTCTAGTTACAACTAGACTTCCTGAATAGCTTGAATGACTAGTTCATTTTTCATACGAGGATGACTTCATGCAAGAGTTTCTGATGACGACTGAAAAGAAGCTATCATTATCTTGAAACTTCACTTTCCATTATACAGATGATGTCATCTCACTGAATAGTGCAAAAATTGTGACAATGTTGGACTCGTATTTTCCATTGAAATTGAAAATAAAAGACTCAACAGATATAGTTTACTCTATCGCGTATCTTGAAATCGATGATGAGGGTTGGTTGAGAACAAGTTTTACGACAAAAGAGATGAGCATAAAACAACCCATAAAAACACTCCTTACTACCAAATTATAAACTTTTCATTTCTATGTAACAACATTATAACAACGCCTGCATATCTATACTACTAAAGGAGGAGACCGATTGCATTGAGCCTCAACTCCTCTGAAATAAAGGCAACTATAGTATACCGCTATTCAATAGTCATCAATCGATTTACTAGTACCTGAAATAAATCCGGGTCACAAAGCAAAAACTAGGAAAACACATCAACTATAAGAGGAACACAACGATATAACAGAAAAACAGAACTGCTACAAAAACAAACGCCAACATACAAAGAAACAGATTATTCGATACCAATTGCCATATGCCTGACTTGGTACAAGACATTTGAAGAAAAATGGTGGTTTAAACATGTTTGAAACCAGAGTTCAAATGCAAAGTTGAAATCATCCCTTTGAAAATTTCATGGACGCCACTACGAGTTGGTTGACAATTATGAGCTATCTTTTTCGCCAGATGACGACTAATAAGTTCCATCGACGTAACCAAATTGCCGTCATTTCTGCTGTGAGTGTCACCAACCGAATAAGGCTTGGCACCGAGTTAGGAAATACATGAGCCACAAGACGGGTTAAAGAGAGCCGTGGTGTGGTGGTTAGTGCATCGGACTACTAACACAACGGTTCCTGGTTCGATTCCCGTTCCGTGATGAAAATTTCAGGGACTGAATTTTCGGCTCTTCCTTGACACCATTTGTGAGTATGGTCTGACCCGTGTTTAGAGAGAGCCATATCTCTTGCACGTTAAACACACCTTTGTAGATTTCGAAAAAGAGCAGGCTAATGCCGCTACAAGGCAGCACTCGCACCCGTAAAGTGGAAAGCGATTAATCTAAATTGCAAAACTTGTTTCCCAATCCACAATAAATAAATATATTTAAATTAAGACGGGTGTCACATGTGGAACATGATCTGTCTACCCCTTTATATGTTATGTTTTGTATACTGTTGCTTGTCTTGTTCGTTTTTTGCCCGGCTTTGTCAGTTCGTTTTTAATTATGAGTTTTATGTCCCTTTGATATATTTCGTCACTATTCAAGTAGTAAAAGGTTTAAAAATTACAGATCAGTGTAGCTAAATGTATCATGATAACGATTTGGTTCTATATATATATCACCGTAAGCAAATTAAGTCATTTTCGCGGATATTTGTCTTATTGCGTTAATCTTCTTCACTTTACTTTGAGGGGATTTTTTGGCCGATTTTCATTACTGCAAGTTAAAATGTCTTTAAAGTAAAACAATACCAAAGGGACAATCAACATCTCAAACCATGAATCAAATAAAGTTAATTAAAACCATGAACAAAATAAAATTAAAGTCCAAGAGACGAACAACAGTCCAAAAAAGACAGCATACCATGAAAACGAACACTCCTAAAACAGCGAATGATCTTATGAGGTCAGGATGGGTATTTAACTTTTTCATTTTGTTATTTCACAACTGCTTAAAGTGATTTACATACACAATGACATGATTTTGTATTTTTAAAGCTTATGTAGAAAATACTCAAAGCATCTTTTATTCAAATAATGAAAGCGATTAAACTTCTAAACACATTTAATTTGACTTACTATAACACGATTTTAAACTAAACAAGAAGCAGCCGCATTTTAATTAGTTCGTTTACATCCCGCTCTAAACAACCAAGTGTTTCTGAACAAGGTCACTTATTTGAATGTTGCCTACGATTTAGTCGCAAAGTAATATTTGCATTTAAACATGATTGCAAAAAGTAAAAAAGTTTGACTTCGTAAAAAACATATTTTAACCTCAATTACCTCGCATATATTATTTTCTTACTTTAAATACCCCTTCTTTTATTATGGAAAATCATTTTCCTCCCTGATATTCACAATTAGCGATGTGCTATTTTAACATAAATTAACAAAATGATCGCTATTTGCATATGGCAGATTTTTGGGCAACTGCAAATACTTCAATAGAAGGCTGTTCCATGAACAATAATTAATAATTGCATCTTAAAATTACAAAACAAATATTCCTTGACCTAAAACATATACAATTATCTATTTGTTTTAGCATACAAAGATCGATTCCCCAAGATATATTTTGCTTTTTGAATAATTTTTCATTTTTTTAGGATTTGTGATCAATTTCAATTTTTCGGGAAATTTTTAGCATCGAATCTCTTATTTTTTGTTTGATTTGGAAATTATGTATCATGTTCCATAAAGTTCATATGATCTTTTGGAAAATTTTATGGTACAAGAATTAGAAAATGGCGTTTTATTTAGTAATCGCAAAAATTGGAATGTTTTTTCATGACCTTTGACCTTGATTTAACAAAAATTGCACCGTATGATTTTTTTACGACCGGGCAAAACAGAAAGTACAGATTAACAGCTTCCGAATGATATATAATACAGCCGTGTGTTAGGTGGGTGCATTAAAGTCGGTAACTAAGCGTCTTTTTGAAATAAGTCACTCGCCGAAGAACTGAATTCTACATTGGCTAGAGCTATAGAGGGAAGGGTTGAGATCTTATAAACATGTTTAAACTCGCCGCAATTTTGCGCCTGTCACAAGTCAGGAGCCTCTGGCCTTTGTTAGTCTTGTATGATTTTTAATTTTAGTTTATTGTGTATAATTCGGAGTTTAGTATGACGTCCATTATCACTGTACTAGTATATATATGTTTAGGGGCCAGCTGAAGGACACCTACGGGTGCGGGAATTCTCGCTCCAATGAAGACCCATTGGTGGCCTTCGGCTTTTGTCTGCTCTATGGTCGGGTTATTGTCGCATAGACACATTCTCCATTTCCTTTCTCAATTTTAGTTTCAGTAGTTTAGTTTAGATAAATTTTTGAAGAGCTAATTTCATTCTTAAACATAAAGTTATGGGAACAGTACGTAAACCAACTGAAGTATCTATGAACATTATATATCTTTCAAAAAGTGGCGTGGTTTAAGAAACATCTGTATTTACAAAATGCAACCTAAAGAGTTCTTTCTATTCGTCTTTGTATAAATTTAACATTTACTGTTTTTTTTTCATTCTAAAAATATACTTTTGGCTTGGCTCGGTATTTATACATCCCACCATTGTGCTATTGTGCTATTGTTTTAGGTTTTTTCTTTCATTTTTACTTATGTACTTTGTCAATGGAGTGTTTATAGGTAATTTTGTATTTCTTTGTTGAAATAGTTATTGTTTTTTTAAAGTAATTAAAATTATAACATAATGTTGACTGCTATACCCTATTTTTTTACAATTTCATTCATTATGTCTAATTGCTTTGACCCCAAATTGTTATTAATATAATTTAATTATATTCCACTGTCATACAAGTTATAGGTTAAGCTAGCTATACTACCAGGTTTAATCATTCCATTACATAAGGATGTGCCTATAGAAAGTAAGAATATGACAATTGATTTCCACTCGTTTGATGTGTTTGAGCTTTTGTTTTTGCCATTTGATAAAGGACTTTGCGTTTTCGATTTTCCCATAGAGGTCGGTATTCTTTCTATTTTCTGACATCTAAAATGCAATTTAGTTTGATAATATCATATAACTTAGACATCAAAATAATAATAATATTGTTTTGATTGAATATTCTCGAATTTAGTTTTCAGTTCTGGATAGCTTTATATTGGAATAGAGCCCAACATCAATTCCTTTGGAGGGATAATACCGTTTTGAATTTTAGTCATTGGTGTAATGAAGGTATTTACAATTCGAATGAACCAGACTGCATGACAGCTAAAATATGCGATTGGCCCTTTGCGTCGCATCAGGATTGTGTCCGACTAATGTATTACCAACGTTCTACTTGTGTGTTTTGCCACAATTCCTTGTAATTATGAGTTTAAAGCAATGTGCGGTCGATGTAAGTAAAATATAAGTTATACAAGTATGGACACAGATAAGTGTCGATAGCAATTGTTAGAATGTTTGACAGTATTTCTTTCATTTGACTTATGCAATTTCTGTGCCCATCAGATATTTTCTTGACTATGTTTATGTTATTCAAATACCTGTAGGGTGATATGTTTAATTATTCTCCAAAGTGACAGACATCTTGGATTTCAGATAAGTAACAAAAGCTCAATATTCTCATAAAATATTTATTCAATATTTGGTTATGATGTTCAAGATTTTGAAAGGTGGCTATTTGTATACATTTCCTGAATGATTGTAGTAAACTATTATTCAACAGAAGTGACAGTGGTATTCATCAGTAGTAACAGTGTTTGTTTTCGGATAAGGACTAACGCTCAAAATTAGTAGAGGCACATCATTGGAGAAAAAAATGTAAATTTAGAAAATTTTGGCTCCTCAGAAGTGTACAGGAACATCCTTAAAATGATTTCTCATTTTATCTTTTTATTATTTCGTCTTCTCATTTGAGAATTGCCAACAAAAATGATTTGAACTGTTTACACCACTGGGTCGATACCATTGCTGTTGGACGTTTCGTCCCCGAGTGTATCACCAGCCCAGTAGTCAACATTTCGGTGTTGACATGAATATCAATTATGTGGTCATTTTTTTAATCTCCTGTTTAAGCGTTTAAGCTCGGTCACACCTTAACGGACAGCTCAAACGGACGCCTAACGGATAACTTTTTTTCAATCCGTTAATGTCCGTTAAACGTCCGTTCTTATCCGTTAGACGTCCGTCCATATCCGTTGCATTTCCGTTTAGCGTAAATTTTATCCGTCGACGTCCGTTCTGTCCGGTGAAAAACAGTTTTGCCAACGGACATTTTTTATTTTCATCCGTTAGTCGTCCGTTCGTTCTATCCGGTATGGTGTGACCGAAGCTTTACAAAACTTTGAATTTTTCGAAAAACTAATTGTCTTATCCCTGCAGGCATGGATTACCTTAGCCGTATTTGGCACAACTTTTTGGAATTTTTGATCATCAATATGCTCTTCAACTTTGTTCTTATTTGGCTTTATAAATATTTTGATTTGAGCGTCACTGGTGAGTCTTATGTAGACGATACGCGCGTCTGGCATACTAAATTATAATCCTGGTACCTTTGATAACTATTTACACAACTGGGTCGATGCCACTGCTGGTGGAAGGTATTCCTGTTGACAAAACTTTGAATTTTTCGAAAAACTAAGGATTTTCTTATCCAAGTGATAGATTACCTTAGACGTATTTGGCACAACTTTTTGGAATTTTGGATCATCAATGCTCTTCAACTTTGTTCTTGTTTTGCTCTATAAATATTTTGATTTGATCGTCACTGATGAGTCTAATGTTGACGAAACGCGCATCTGGCGTACTAAGTTATAATCCTGGTACCTTTGATAACTATATCAACCTCATCAAACAAATTAATAACAACTGTCATAGTCCTGACTTGGTACATGTATTTTCTAATCTAGAAAATGGTGGATTTAACTTGGTTTTATAACAAGCTAAAAAGTATGACAGTTGCAAAAATTCCATGATATTGACAATGATTTGTTAACAAAACAAACGGACATTATCGGTAAAAATGTAGATAAATAGCCATTACTTTGGCTACAGAGTATTCTATAATATTTTGTTGAGGCGCCAGGGTGACTACCGATTACCTATACACAATGGCTATCAGCTGACCTATGTTGACATAGTGTCATAAAACCCCTGGTAGTTAAACACGGTTACACCACCACCTACCATGGGGAGTGACCGGGGAAAACACTCATTACCAATGCTCCAGTTATTAGTGCCCCACCTGTTGGCAGGTGTAGGCCTCCCCTCTATAAGATGAGGTGGAGGAGGTCCCAGAGTCACCCATCTGTAGACCCCACCGTTACCACTAACCACATTTTCCAAACCTGCAAGTTTTAGAACTTGTCAGGCCCAGAGCAAGGGCCGAGTGAAATAATCCCCCAATCACTACCAGTCTCCCTGGACCTCCCCCCATTCAAAATTGACTCTGCGCCTAAGGATAGTAGAAGATGATTAATTTCTAAAAAGTGTCTTGTTTTCTTTCCAATTATTAAAATTGTTAATTACTAAAAACTAAAATTAATTCTGGATGCTTAAATCACAATAGTCCATAATATGTTAAAAAGTGCTGAATAACTGAAATGTCCAATTCATAGAAACGCAAGTTTATTCGAAATTATCCTGTATTGGTCCAATACTATGAAGGTCAGCCTGGATACTGGTAACCATAATATTCCAATCAAATACAGGAAACAAGTGCCTGAAAATATAAAACAAAAACAGCAGCAACTATTCTCATAGGGAGGGTGGGCGGGTTTTAAATAGTTTAACTTATTTGTGAAACACCTGCTTTCAAGTCGACAGCAAATTAACAAGTGCCCGATACGGGAATTCCAAAATTCTAATTCAAGCTGATACGGAAATTCCAAAAATCTGATTCAAGCTGCGAGCGCCATCTATGGTCATGCCGAATATGGCAATGAGCTACAGACTGCAACACCCACGCACCCACACAAATATTCGATTGAATTAAACCAGATTATTGAAAATATAAAATTTTAATAATCTCTATTAATTGCAATACTCATATAAGAAGACCCTATATCAATACTGAACGAATAACAATGAGACGAAGAACAACGATCAAGAGTTGTTGACGTATTTTCTAAAATATGTTAAAAATTAAACTAGAGTTGTCTCTCTTTGTGTGTTGTTAATTGTAATTCACAAATACCAAAATTCAAATACTGTACAGACTTTCTGTATATTTTACTCATTTGTGTAGAGGTTCCATCCTCTGTATTTCATTTACAACTTATACAAAAACAATCCTTTGAATTAAAAATACATTTTATTACACCAACTTGTATTTACATTTTCATGACTAGAATATACATTTTTACTTTGTGGCATTACTTTGGCTACAGAGTATTCTATAATATTTTGTTGAGGCGCCAGGGTGACTACCGATTACCTATACACAATGGCTGTCAGCTGACCTATGTTGACATAGTGTCATAAAACCCCTGGTAGTTAAACACGGTTACACCACCACCTACCATGGGGAATGACCGGGGAAAACACTCGTATTACCAATGCTCCAGTTATTAGTGCCCCACCTGTTGGCAGGTGTAGGCCTCCCCTCTATAAGATGAGGTGGAGGAGGTCCCAGAGTCACCCATCTGTAGACCCCACCGTTACCACTAACCACATTTTCCAAACCTGCAAGTTTTAGAACTTGTCAGGCCCAGAGCAAGGGCCGAGTGAAATAATCCCCCAATCACTACCAGTCTCCCTGGACCGCCACATGAGAGCCCAAGTCAGCTACCAAATCTGACATGGGTTCTCACCTCCACAAAATTTTCATTATTGAATCTTAGGAAAAGTTGATTATGGTGTGCGTAGGAAAGACTCAACCCCCACACCCTTGTATATTATTCAAGAAAACCTGATTTCCAGTTTGTGACAAATTAGTTCCATTTGTTCTGTATAAAGACACTTCACGCCTTAATGTTCTCATGTAATATAGCTTTACCCCAATTTTCTGTAACAAAGTTTTTGGCCACTAAATTTCTCTTTTTCTGTTCTGTTCTATTATTGCACCCGCATCCAAGGGTGCAACATGCCAGTATCGCACTGTAGCATTGAAGACCATATTATAATAACCTTTTTAAATAAAGCCTGGTAACGTAGGGTAGACCATTTTTACATTTTCAATTAAACCATTCCCTGTCAATTCTAAATCTGTCAAATCATTAGCTCCACAGAGAATAATAATAAAATGAGGAGATGGTAAAAAACAAATATTCTTTTTGCATCCATTAGGGAGTCCAAATCTTAAAGAGACTATAGAGACAATAACAAGTGGAAACAAGGAACTATCGTTCATAAACTCGGAACAGTAACTTATCAAGTCCAATTTGGAGATTTAGTATGGAAGAGACATATTGATCAGATTCGTGAATTCGTACCGCAGGAAAATAAAAACATACCAAACATATTTAAAATTACCATATCTGATATTGACACTGAATTCATAACAATACCAACATGTAATTCAATTGCGATACCGAAAACTCTGAAAATAAGAATGAATCCGAACAGACTAAAATAACCCAAAATAAAACAGTTGAAAATGCTAATGATACTATCGTTATGCACCGCACAGAAATAGTAAGAAAGGCACCAGAGAGACTTATTAGAAACATATGACTGTAAATATTTGTGGTTAAGTTAGTGTAGTGATATCACTGTAGGTTTAGGATTTCATAATTGAACATTAAAAATATAGACAGTAAAACTTGTAGCTATTTAGTTCAATTGAGTGCAAATTGAATTTATTACTTTCATTCACTAGAGATTAATCTTGTTTATCTTGATCTTCTAAATTAAAAGAGGGAGGATTGTTAAATTATGTTAACATTATACGTTATCACTTTTATAGTTGACTTGACTTATAATTAATACTGACAGTTAGGAATTTATAATCATCAGATTAGCGGATGTTGTGTATTTGTTCTATCACCCTATGATTGCACTGACACAGAGTTTTGTACTATGGGAGATGTGATGTGTAATAGCCAATATTCACCGTGTATATTTCCCCAAGATAAATTTGGATTCTTTTCTATTTTTAGCCTAAATTGCTCGTCATAGGTGGCCCAGTTTTCTGACCTCGTTGCCGCTAGTCTTACATCGCGCATATATTTTAACAATTCCTGTGCCCGTGTGCTGTATTTCTCAATGTAGACACTCATAAAAACCATGAATGCTGAAGTCCATTCATTTATGGACAAATAAACACTCGACGATCTTTTTTCAATGCAAATTTTTCCCCTTTTTAATTTCAAATCGCCCTCGTCCACCTCTTCCATTGCTTTTCGCGTTCTCAAAAGAGAATGAAGCTCAATAAACTTTCCCTCCCAAATTTTTTTCTTAATTTTAAAAGACACGTGTTCCCCACTGTGTCATGAATGCTAGATTCTTGAGACGGAGTGAAATCAATGGAATTATTTGCAATTTCAAAGTGTTGGTGTAACGGGTCGTGCCTTAAAGAGGGGAACGCTCGTGCATCCTCCTCCGACTCATTACCTGATGAGAAATCAGTAGTTTCCACCGGTCCTTCTGCCACCACATGTCCGACCCCTTGTGTTTTCTTGGCAGTTCTTCTCCGTCCAGCTCCGTCCTTCTTTTGTGGGATTTCCTCGTTCTGCATTCTCTGTCCGCCTGTCCTGTTAGCCGTTCTTCTCTTCTTTCCCATGGCCCTGGATGGCGATCCTATGGCATTTCTCTTGTTTGGCATCTTTTCTTTTTCTTTTAAATAGTTTAACTTATTTGTGAAACACCTGCTTTCAAGTCGACAGCAAATTAACAAGTGCCCGATACGGGAATTCCAAAATTCTAATTCAAGCTGATACGGAAATTCCAAAAATCTGATTCAAGCTGCGAGCGCCATCTATGGCCATGCCGAATATGGCAATGAGCTACAGACTGCAACACCCACGCACCCACACAAATATTCGATTGAATTAAACCAGATTATTGAAAATATAAAATTTTAATAATCTCTATTATTAGGACGTTTTAATTCATAGATATTAGCATATGTGGTATAAGTGCCAACTTTTCATCCAAGTCACAATTTGTAAAAGTAAATCATTATAGGTCTTCAACACGGAGTCTTGGCTAACACCGAACAGCAAGCTATAAAGATGACTATTATAAAAACATTCAAACGGGAAAACCAACGGTCTAATGTGTATAAAAAGGGAAAAACGAGAAACAGTTTGAAGGTCATTTAAAGCACGGCGAACGTAGATACAACTATCTTGTCTGTTTGAAGGTCATTTAAAGAACGGCGAACGTAGATACAAGTATCTTGTCTGTTTGAATGTCAATTAAAGAACGGCGAACGTAGATACAAGTATCTTGTCTTGGGGAGGAATTAATCCTATTTGTAAAAAATCACTCTGATTCAAACAAAAAATTCTCTGAAACTGACATTACCAAGATGCTTGATTTGTTGATTGTTACGTTTGGAGGACGTGTTTTTCAACAGACTTTCGGAATTCCAATGGGAACCAATTGTGCCCCTCTTCTTGCCGACTTTTTTCTTTATTATTATGAGGCTGACTTCGTACAGAAACTTCTTAGGAAAAAACAATAGGAACATCCGTTAACTTTACGTTACGCTATATAGATATGGTTCTCTCACTAAATAATACAAAATTTGGTGTGACCATGTTGAACGAATCTATCCTATCGAACTAGAGAAAAAGGATAATACAGATACAGTTCAGTCTGCCTCATATCTAGACTAACATCTGAAAATTGACAAGGGGGTCTGTTGAAAAAACTTCACGACAAAAGAGATGATTTTAGCTTCCCAATCGTGACATTTCATTTCTATGTAGCAACATTCCAGCAGCGCCTGTATACCGAGTATATCTCTCCCAATTGATTCGATATTCCCGGGCTTGTATTTTCTATCATGACTTTATTGATAGACAATTGCTGCTCACAAGGAAACTATTATACCAAGAGTTTCAAAGGGGGAAGAAGTTGAAATCATCCCTTCGTAAATTTTACGTTGACCGATATTGAATAACCGTTTGACAGTTGATATCAGATATGTTCCTTATGTCGTAACTTCAATATCCTTCCCTTTTCACGATTGTAACCTACCAAATTACACTTTTTACCGGTTTTGTAAAACCATAAGCAACACGACAGGTGCCATATGTGAAGCAGGATCTGCTAACCCTTCAGCAGCACCTTAGATCATACCTAGTTTTTGGTGGGGTTCGTGTTGTTTAGTCTTTAGTTTTCTATGTTTTGTCTTCTATACTATTGACATCTACCGACATTTTGAAGGTCATATACTGTGAATCCGTTAATATTTGTTAAAAATCAATTTTCGTGGAGATTGTGGTACATATTTACGACGAATTAAATTTTCTATAAGGTTGTATGCATACTTTTGTAAAACTAAGAAATCAAATATCATGCAAGTTTGGTCCGTGTATATCTGCGTCCATTCGTTTTTCGTTTTGAAATATCAAAATCAAAAAACAAAAAACGAAAGTGTTTTCATTTTTCGTTTTTGATTTCTTAAAAACCAAAATAAAAAACGAAAGTGTTTTCATTTTTCGTTTTTGATTTCTTAAACCAAAATGAAAAACGAAAGTATTTTCATTTTTCATTTTTGATTTCACAAAAACAAAAAATGAAAAACGAAAAATGAAAGTGTATTCAATTTATTTTTTCCCACACTGTTTTTATTGTCATTCAAAGATGACAATGTTGTCATTTGACATTTATTTAAAGGTGCTTTAGAATAGGGAATGAAACTATAACAATGTTGTCGATTTTGTTCCATACTTAATAAACAAAAAGGGTTAACATAGAGTTTTGTATATAATTTTAATTATTTCTCGGTTTATAATGTAAAAAGTTTCCTTAATTGTTGTACAGTCATTGATAGTAAATGTTGCTAATGTAAACACCCCGGTGTTCATTCAACATCATGTAGACACAATAGACCGCATGACTTCTGAATTGAACTACGGTGATAAAGTAATCAAAGACTTTCAAATTACCTTGTTTATATCTTTGATAGAGAATACATTATTATATTTAAATATTAAACGAATCACAAATTTAAATTGTATAATTTTATATTATATAAAAGTGGTACGAATAAATAGATTGACGACAACATCACACTAACAAGGAAGTTAACTACTTTTAAAACTGACACGAAAACAAGCCCGGCCGACCTTAAAGTATACATGAACAGCGGTTGTCAGATCAATATTATTTTAATCGAAGAAAATTTCGACGGATGCAAAAGTCCTGATCAATCTAAATAATAAGGGTGCGTGATCATTACTTTTCAGTGTGAAGAGGTTGATCTAAGATGAAAATACAGAAGCGTAACTGGCCTCTATTACAAAAAAAAGCAAACTATATTGTTGGCGAGGGAAGGGCTCAAGGACCCCGAAAGAACTGAGAAAAAAATGATACAAAATCTTTCGGACCTTTTCTTATCTAAAGCGCAAGTTTTGTCTTACTTATTTTATTATGTTCTGGTCTCGTAGCAAAAAATATATAGATACAGTGTTAGACTTTTAATTTTTACATGTAGGAACAATATCAAAAGACATATGTAGGATGAAGAAAAAACAATGTAATCCACATAGTCAAGTGTGTGGCTATTGCTAGTTTAAACATATTTATTAATAGTGGAAAGGAAATGTTCTCCCCGGAGCAGGGATCGAACCAAGAACTTTTGTTTTTGTAGTCCGATGCACTAACCTATGTTAATTTGTATAACGAGTATCAATGGTCTGGGTCCTCGTTGAAGACCCTCCAGCTACATTCAAGATGAAGAACAGGAATCAAAGCCCTGTTCATTATTTATTTGTATTTTTTTCTGTATATTTTGTGCGATTTTGTCCCGTGTACACTTACTCCAAATCTCTTTGTTTTCTGTTTAGGACCTGGATACGGCTCAATGCTAGTTAAGCCCTCCAATTTTATAGGCTATATTTTTTTTTAAAAATAATTGATGTCGTAGAATTGAGATTTTTAGCTTTAATGTAACCCATGTCAGCTTTTTAACTTGTATTTACAGCAAAAATAGCCAGTTTTGTGTTCTGTAATATATTGTAACAGTTTAATTTTTCATGTCCGGTAGAATCGTAACTTCTCAAAACATCTTCCGAACAATATCTGGACATCTGTGCCGTGGGCATGTATAATTGCCAAACAACACATGCCCGTTCTTAAGTCTTCGTAGATCTATTCCAACTTAAGTCTTATTGAGTGCACAACAAGCAGAAAATGATATTTTATACCATGGAATACTAAATCCATAGTCATAAAGATCGATTACTTGATTGGTGTTCCGTTAACGTAGCTGCAGAACAAAGACGATAGAGCTACTTTCGAATATTTCTACAATTTCAAGCCGTTTTCCACTCACAAACACAATAATATTTTCAACATTTATTAAAATAATTTATTTTTACTTGTTATTTTTATGTTGTTTTAAAATATCAATTTGACTTGAATTTCGGTTCCAGCTTACATATTGAACCCCGCCACATTCTAAATGTATGTGCCTGTCCGAAGTCAAGAGCCTGTAATTCAGTGGTTGTCGTTTGTTTATGTGTCACATTTTTGTTTTTCATTTAATTTTTGTACATACATTAGGCCGTTAGTTTTTTTGTTTGAATTGTTTTGCATTGTCATTTTGGGGCCTTTTATAGCTGACTATGCGTTGTGTGCTTTGCTCATAGTTGAAGGCCGTATGGTGACTTATAGTTGTTAATTTCTGTGTTTTTTTGTTCTCATTGACAATCATACCACATCTTCTTTTTTATATCTATATGAGTATATTAAATATACATGTATATACCAAGATAAGTAAGTTTATATCTTGTTCCTCGTCTTACTATACAAAAGGTTAGGAGAGCTACATTGATAGACCATGTTGTCTGATAGGCTGTCTATATAAAGTAATGGGACAATGTATGGCATGAAGACATCACCAAATCACCGTATGTCATACTCAAAAAGATATCCAGAGATTACCATTAATCATCAACTACCCACCATCATGCCGTGAGCTCTGGTTTGCTCTTAACACAAATACAAGAGCACAGCAAAATGTCAAAATATTCTATTCAAACTGGGTGACTTTGGAGAAAAACATTGACACTTTCCAAAGAAACCCCCCCCCCCCCCCACCCCAAAAAAAAACCTCAATTTTGTAATAAGGAGATATGGTATTATTGCAAATGAGTTAACTATCCCACAAAGTTCAAATATTGTGGATGTAAGCAACTTTATATAGGCAACCATATAACCTTCAACAATGAGAAGAAAAAAACATACGGTATTATCGGCTGAAAAAAAGTTCATGAAATGAAAAATATGAAACATAATAATCACGGCCTTTTTTAAAACAACATAAATTACGAAAATCAAATATGAAAGACATCAACAAACGACAACAACTGAACTACATGCTCCTTGATTGGATCAGGCACATGCAATATATGGCGGGGTTAAACATGTTTGTGAGCGCTCAATCCTCCCCTGCAGCCCTTTTCACAAACAATCTTAAGTGTAAAATCAATCTTACGATAAAAATATTTAGTTGAATTGTTAAGGAATATTTAAGACATACGATAAATTTTACACTTAAGATTTTTTGTGAAAAGTGCTACTGACATCGGATTCGGATTTATTTTAAACTAAGTTTGTTTGTGCATATTGGTGTGTGTTTGTTTATTCTACATTAGCTAGCTATAGTTGTAAAGTGGGAGGGGTGAGATCTGTTTTTTTTTTTTTTTATCTTAGTTAAGTGTGACGTCCATTTTCACATAACTAGTACATAATGTTTTAGAGACCTGCTGAAGCCCGCCTCTGGTTGAGGGATTTTTCTTATTGTGTTGAAGACCCATTGGTGGCCTTCGGCTGTGCACTTTGGTTAGGCTGTTGTCTCTTTTACACGTTTTTTTATTTATATTCTCAATTTTATTGATTAACAAATTGATTGATTAATTGATTGATTGATTGATTGATTGATTGATTGATTGATTGATTGATTGATTGATTGATTGATTGATTGATTGATTGATTGATTGATTGATTGATTGATTGATTGATTGATTGATTGATTGATTGATTGATAGATAATTTTACCTCAAGCAAAAGTCATGATTATTTGAAAATCCTTTATTTGTATTGTAGTGTTAATTTCTCCAATGAAACTCCATTAATTTTTGTCTTGGTATTAAATTTCTTTGTAACTGGGTCAAATTTAACCAAACTAAGCCACAATCATTATTATGGTATCTAGTTAAAAACTGTGTCCGGTGACCCAGCCAACCAACCAAGATGGCCGCCATGGTTAAAAATGAAGCATAGGGTTGAAGTTTTTGGCTTACAACTCAAAAACCAAAGCATTTAGAGCAAACCTGATAGGGTTAAATTGTTAATCAAGTCAATATCTATCTGCCCTGAAAGTTTTAGATGAATTGGACAACTGCTTGTGTGATTGCTGCCCCCAATTGGTATTTTTAAAGAAATTTTGCCGTTTTTGGTTATTATCTTGAATACTATTAAAGATAGAGATAAACTGTAAACAGCAATAATGTTCAACAAAGTAAGATCTAAAAATAATTCAACATGATTAAAATGGTCAGTTGACCCCTTAAGGAGTTATTGCCCTTTATAGTCAATTTTTAACAATTTTCATTAATTTGATAATTTTTTTGTAAATTTTATACAATTTCTTCTGTAACTAAAGGGCCAAGTTTATTATAGATAGAGAAAATTGTAAGTAGCAAGAATGTTCAGTCAAGTACACAACACCATCACCAAAACAAAATTTTGTCATGAATCTATCTATTTAATATGCACATTGACTAAGGTGAGCTACACAGGCTCTTTAGAGGCTCTGGTTTTAAACTTAGTTAACCATTACTTTTCCGCATATTTATTTAGAATAAGCTATTAGAATTTATCACTTAAAGCTTGTTATGGGACATCACATGCATTCAGATATCACAAATTCAATAATTTCAACATATACACGTAAATGATTGGTTTCAGATTAAATTATTGTAGTCCGTAACTAAGAAAGCCACCCTTTTGAATTCCGATTTTTTGGGGGTTTGTAATTTCTCAAAAAATAAAGAAGATAGTCACATTTTGAGCCGCAAAATCTTCTTTTTGTCTATATTTAAACTATTCTGAAGCGTACGAAAAGTAAACATACGTTTAGTATTCATGTTTGACATCAAGAGTATACATACGACGTCACATTGTTTAGATTCTTAAGACGATGCAACAGTTTCGCGGACTTTTTCATTTTTGTAATTTTTTAGCCAAAAATTTTATTAATTGACATTTATTTTAATATGTTCTATTAGAATGGAGTTAACTGTATTGTATTTTAATCTTAAATACATATCAACCACGAATTCAAATACTCTACAAATTGCAAATTTTCTATAAGGTTGTATCCAGACTTTGGCAAAACTATGAAATCAAATGTCTACGAAGTTTTCCTCAAATCACGATCATTAGTATTCATTTCGTGGTAAAGTGGTGTCCGTCTGTCGCTTGTCACAATTTTCGCGTATCAAATTATTAACCACTCTGTTATATTTAAAAATTTAAAATATTATTTGATTTTCTTTAATTCAAAGTTACTATAGATCCATCTTTGACAACCGCTACAACTCAAAATGATGTAACAACATTTCTTTCAATGACGACCTCTTCAACCCAAAATGCTGGAACAACGTCTAGTTCAACGACGTCCATTTCAACCCAAAATGCTGGAAGAACATCTCCTTCAACGGCGTCCCCTTCACCCCAAAATCCTGGAACTACATCTTCAACAAGGATGCTAACTACATCAACAATGACCAAAAAACCTGGTAAATATTTAATTTTAATCTTCTTTTTTTCTATAAAGTTTATCGTTAAATAACATTTTGTAAATGCTTTAATTTGTTTTTGGTAACAATAAGAGGGGTATGTACATATTTCATGTTTCAAATAGGGAAAAAAGTGAATTAATGTAAAAAAAATTACTTGACTTGGTATATATGATGAGCTTACTAACAATTAATTATTTTCGAGAAAACGCATAAGTTTTAATATTGAATGCCAATTAAAATGTAGGCCAAAAGTATTTAGAATTTCCAACAATGATCGTGTTTGCATAGGTTTTACGTAGTTTTAACATTATTGATATGGCTATTATACGTCTCTGTTGAGATTACACTTAGCATTGGAAATGTCTTAATACATTTTCGTATTTAGCGGATTTTTTTTTATGGAACTGTTATATTTTTAAGTCAAAATATTAAAACAAAACTATTAATACATTATTTATTTATTAATTTATTAATTTATTTAATTTATTTATCTATTTATTTATTTATTTATTTATTTATTCATTTGTTTTAGAGTATTTATTCTTCAGATTTTACCTCTTCTTTCTCGTTTTTGAATATGGCGTTTGTCAGAATTCTAGTTTATCTTTTTACATCTTTTTAAATTATATTTTGCAGAGGCAATTTCGTGCCAATGTCCGTGTAGTTCTCTTGGAAAGGGGGCAAGGCAAGATTTTTCAAACTATACAATAGATGAACTATTCGAAATGTTGGCTCCTCAACTGGCAAAAATAGAAAAAGAATTATCTGTTGACAAATCCAACTTGTCGGCGACGGTTAATAAAAGGATAAGTGCCAAAGATGAGCGAAAGTCTTCTCAATCTATTGGTATTCTTGGAATAGTCTTCATTGTTTCAGTCATCCTGGGCGTCGTTATCATAGATCTGATATCACTTATTCATTTCCTGAAACCTAAATTGATTGGAGGAAATACTGATACATCAGGACCAGAAGAACGACAAGACTAGATGATATCATTTGATGATCATAAAAATCTGATTGCATAATTCAAAGCGAGATATTTAAACACGGATCGTTTCTACACTATTCGCTTTTGGCATCGATTTTTTCAGAAATTTTCAAGTGAATGTTTATATTGATTTTTTTTAACTATACACGTACTTTGTGGATCATTTCCTTATGAAGTTAAGGTGGTACATATCATTTCAGGGAGGTAACTCTGTAAAAAAACAGGTGAACTTTAAAATCACTCTTTATTAAACTGTTTTTTGAAAGTTTTATAATAAGTGTCAAAGTTAATATTTTTCTTGACAACATTTTATGAAATTGAAACGAGTCAGATTATTTTAGTTAAAGTGTTTAGTATATCCTTAAAATTTCCCCCTTCTTGTATCTTATACTATATTCTTCCGACTTTTATAATAGACTCACATCTATCTGCAATTAATTATCTATCATACAGCTGAAGTTTCCTTTATTCAGAGTTGTATTGATACACCTAAATTGCAACCATAACTTGAAAGCAAATGCCATCTCAAATGATTCCTTTTTAACCGAAAATAATAAGGTATCAAAGCTTATCATTTTATTCCTTTATCATGGATTGTATTGAAACACTTGAATTTCAACAATTACTTGAATGCAGGTGTCGTACTCAAATGATTAATTTTTAACCAAAAGAATAAGGTATCGGGTTTATAGTTTTATACCATTATTCTGGGTTGTATTGATACACCTACATTGCAAATACTGACAATATTTGTATTAGTCAACAAAAGATAATCATTTATGTAAGCAGTACGCATTAGGTTAATGTTTTCATCTTCTATAACTTTCACCATTTCAACGATGTCATTTGGCATCTGCAACATATACTGATAATTGTTATCTGGCATATCTTTTCACTTTATCTGTTGTTGTACATTTTTGGACGTTTATATAATACATAATCATACAACCTTTATCAAAAGTTAATCTCCGAAATAATAACAGTTATTTTCATGAGGTCCACTGGTTTTTTTATTATTATTAATATTTACTATTCTCAATTATTCTAAAATGTAAATTCGGTATAGTAACACATTTATTGCCCTCATTTAAAGTAAATTTAAAAATTGAGCACCAGATATGATATGTCTTCCAAAGGGTTTTATGAAACCCCTAATTGTGTATCATAACTCTTTTTGATTCAAGAATTGTAACTAGCATGAATATCAGGGCTAACAATTATAAAAATGCATAATTTCTTCACATCTTAACACACTATTTTGGGATGCTGATAAAACAACATTATAACGTTGATTGTAAATATTGTTTGTGAGAAGGAATGATAATAATTCCATTTTGCATGTGTCATCTCATTCGATGAGAGATATTTCTATCCTGCATATTTGTTAACATTTTTATACGCCCATCAAAATTTTGACGGGACGTATTATGGTATACAAATGTCCGGTGTCCGTCCGTCTGTCCGGCGTAAACATTTCGCACCGTAACTTGAGAACGACTTATCCAAATTTCATGAAACTTAATATAGTTGTTTCTTTGGATGGTCAAATGATCTGTATACTTTTTGGTGAAAATAAGATTTAAACTTTTTGAGTTACGGCACTTTGTAACTAAAACAGGGGTGTGTTTTTTTTCACATGTCGCACCGTATCTCAAAAACGTTTCTTGATTATTGCTTAAAACTTTACACACTTCTTAGTTATATTAATCCTAATATCTGTATACTTTTTGGTGATGATTCAAAATTTCATTTTTGAGTTTTTGAGTATTTTGTAAAAAAGGGAGAGGGTTTTTTTTACATGTCGCGCCGTATCTCAAAAACGATTTATGATTATTGCTTAAAACTTTACACACTTCTTTGTTATATTAATCTAATGATCTGTATAGTTTTTGGTGATGATTCATAATTTCATTTTTGAGTTATTGAGTATTTTGTAAAAAAAGGGGGAGGGGTTTTTTACATGTCGTGCCGTATCTCAAAAACGATTTATGATTATTGCTTAATACTTCCACACAAGACGTCGGGCGTATCATGCGCTCATGGCGCAGCTGTTTATTTGGTGTTGTATCAATTTTAAACGTAATCAATTATTAATAATTGTTAGGTTCCAAAATATTGATTGTACCCACCATATGCATGGTGTCAATCGCTTGTTATATATTTTGTGGTTCCTGTTCCGCGATCTTGATTATTTATCATTTACTCTTAACAACCTTCGAGCAATAAATCCTATAAAAGTAAAAAAAACATGAAGAGTGCCCAGTTGTACATTTCTGTTTGGAGGATCGAAATAAATAAAATATACCAGTGTAAACCTATCAAAACATGTTTTTGAGATAACATGTTTATCATATTGTTGTTTTTAAATTCATTACTGTCTCAACATGAAATTAAGAGCAGAGTAGTTCAAGTGCATATATGTATTCGCCATTGAGTTCTACTGAAAGAATCAATAAAAAAAGCATGTTTTTTAAAGGTGACTAACAACTGTATTCTAAATTTTGACTTGAGAAATAAGCACATTATTATATTCGCTGTAGTACGAGCGCTCAGAATTTATGTCGATCAAATTATTTTGCATCATGCAACACATTCTGACGAAGGATATTTTTATCTGAAATACTTAATGAGTTTTGGTGGTGTGGTACTCTTTTTTAACGATTCATTTGTTAGATTCCATAATATTAAGCATAGTATTTTAAACCTATTTAAATAGATTAAATTGCTTGATTTATTAAGTGTTGTTTCTATTACACGATCTGAATATTTACAATAAAGCCATACAGTTTATCATGCAACCGTTGTGTCTAGCATCGAAAGAAAGAAATAGTGCTGAAGTAATAAGAACAATGTATGTTCCTTAGTGTTTTAATAACAATTTCAACATGACATTGTGTGCAGATTAAACAAATGACTGGTTTTGTTTTAGAAACAAATATATACGTTGTTCTACCAATAGATTTTTTTCCTAGAATTTGCATTTGAGTTCATTTTGGTTCTTTTAAATTATTTTTGTTTTCATAGAGGATTACTTTCTATATAACAAAAAGTCATGTTTTGCTACAGACTGTGGTGCTTTTATTTTCTTATGTTTGCGTTGTCTGTTGTGTTTTTTGCCATTTTTCAGTGAATTTAATAAAACAAGGATTTTGAATAAATATCAATAGAATATCGCCTATATATTATTTTATGTATTAATCTATATTTGTACAAATGTTGTATATGTAATGTTTATCTTATTCAAGCTTGTACGTGTTTTCTATATAGAATGCTCTATATGTTTTGAAAGAAAGTGTGTTATGAAAGTTACTAATCGGTTGAGATTTGATATAAATAGTGTGTGATAATACGCTGGATATATTTTTTAAGAGAACAATCTACAAGGATCACTTGTCAACTCTGAGGGTTTGATTTTGAAACCACCATTTTTTTTCTTCTAAAAATGACCTATACCAAGTCAGAAATATGACCGTTGTTATCAAAAAGTTCGTTTCTATGTATGTTGCATAGGCGTTTTTGTTTGTAGCACTCAATTGGTTCTGTTCTTCCGTATTTTTCCTCTTATAGTTGACGTGTTTCTCTCGGTTTTAGTTTGTTACCCAGATTTTTTTTCACTTAATCGATTAGCGGTATACTACTGCTGCCTTTACTTATTCATAATTTGAAAATTGGTTACCATATTGTACAGCCACCTTTAATTAATGTGGCAATGAATTTCAAATAAACAAAACGGACTGATTCAATTGTAATGATTTTTTCCAACAATGACACTACTATATTTATAGTTACAGAGAATAACATGCAAAAACAAATTAAGATACACAAAGTTTAAAAGAGACGAGTAAGTATACTTGAGTTGGTTGGCACAGATAAAAGCTATATCCAGTTCACTGTTAACGATTTGGACTTACTGAAATAGGTTTGTACTATCAAGATCAATACGACGGTTATCACATGTGGAACAGGACCTGCTTACCCTTCCGGAGCAACTTGGATCATTCCCAGTTTTTGGTGAGGTTCGTGTTACTTTGTCTTTATTCTTTTATGTTGTGTTTTGTGTACTAGTTTTCGTCTGTTTGTTCTTTTCTTTTCAGCCATTGCGTTGTCAGTTTAATTTCACTTTATGAGTTTGAATGTTCCTCTGGTATCTTTCGCCCCTCTGTTGTAGTATATTAAGAAAGGCAGCAGTAGTATACCGCTGCTCGAAATTCATAAATCGATTGAGAAAAAACCTTATCCGGGTTACAAACTAAAACTGAGGGAAACGAATCAAATATAAGAGAACTACGACACAACAGAAACACATCATTAAAATGTAACACACACAGAAACGAACTATAATATAGCAATGGCCATTTTCCTGAAATGGTACAGGACATTTTAAGAAAATAGTGGGTTGAACCTAGTTTTGTGGCATGCCAAACCTATTGCTTTTATTTCAATGTTGATAATAACATTGAAATGACAACATTACATGATAGGACTACAATACAACAAAATGGGAGAACATATAAGACAGAGAAACACACGAATAATAGGTAACAAAAGGTACCAGGTTTAAAATTTAATACGCCAGACGCGCAATTAGTCCACACAAGTCTAACAAGTAACGCGCAGATGAAAAAAGTTCGAAAGCCAAAACAAGTTAAAAGTCTAAATGCAATGAGGACCAAACGTTCCAAAAAGTTGTGTCCAATACGGCTAGGGTTTTCTGCCTGGGTGGTGACTAACTGCAGAAAAAAAACCGGATACATTACATACAACACCCTAAACCAGCACATAAAAATACACAGTCGAGTTAGCCAAAGCCATCAACAAAAAAGGGATACAATGTGGAAATAGCATGATGATGTTTATCAAAGCTGACCGATTCGTTTATCATTTTTTAATTGGTTTACAAAGTTTGTTTACAACCGCAATTGTTTTTGTCAAGAAGTGTATCTATTTTATTATGTGAGTACCATTAATACCATTGGAACAGTAATGTTGTCGAAAGTAACCTAGTTTCTTTCAGTAACAGTTTATGTGTAATGATGTGCTTCTTTGCGACCTATGTTTGTAATAAAAGATGTTTCAGTAGTTCATCTTATTTATTTAACATAAAATATACGCCCCTTGACGTTAAGCATCAATCAATCACTACTTTTAACTAATTTCTGAATGTGTTTAGCTATTCATATATACTTATTTCGGAACCGCTTGGCCACTAAAAAAAAGATTTAAAGGAATAATGGATATTAAGTCATATTTCAATTTATTGATGCTTTTGAAAAAAAAAATCAAGGAGCTGAGCCTTAAAGGGGGTAGAGTGTTGGTGTTGGTGTTGGGTACCCCCTTCATTAAGATTTTTTTTATCCATGAATAAAGGCAACAGTAGTAAACTGCTGTTCAATGGTCATATTTCACGATATTTAAGATATTACAAGGATATAAATTTATATAATTTTTGTTTATTTGTTCTTATTTAACCCCTTCTAGGCACAGCTATTATCCATAAATAGTTCCATGTCGCTTCAGGGGTTTTCTTACAATTGTTCAGTTATTATGATTCCGTTTTCTTATTCTTCGGATGTCCACTTTGTTACAAAAACAATGGGTAATCACTATTTTTAAATGCAAATCGTGTATAACATACTAAAGTGTTGCAACATTCAATGCTCTTCAACTTCGTACTTGATTTGGCCTTTTTATTTTTTTTTTGGATTCGAGCGTCACTGATGAGTCTTTTGTAGACGAAACGCGCGTCTGGCGTATATACAAAATTTAGTCCTGGTATCTATGATGAGTTTATTTGTTATCAGAGCGTTAATCAAATGAAAAATAGACTAGTTCTCATTTACCCGTGGTAGTAAAAAAGTTGCTAATAAATTGACAAAGATATACAATTTACCATTGGACATAAATAAAAACTAAAATACAACTGGATACCAACATTGACGACATTAATGAGTCAGTACAGAGTCAGATGATGAACTGGTCCAACATTTATTTATATCTCTTTTCCCACAAAACCTATTAAAACAGTGTTATAATCACAGATAGATTGTCTAAAGATATGTTAAGAATAATGTATAAAAGTTATCTAAAAAGTAAAACACCTGAAATACAGAACTCCGAAAAAAATTCCAAACGGAAAATTCCTAATCAAATGGCAAAATCAAAAGCTCGAACACATCAAACGAAAGGATAACAACTGTCATATTCCTGACTTGGTACAGGCATTTTTTGATGTAGAAAATGGTGGATTGAACCTGGTCTTATAGCTAGCTAAACCTTCACTTGTATGGCAGTCGCATCAAATTCATTTTTATTGACATCGATGTGTGAACACAAAAATACCAGACATAATAGGTAAAAATGTTAAAAATACAGCAGTCAACATTGTGTTACAATCTCTGTAAATGTCTGTATAGAACAATATATAGAAGTTATCAAATATTGAAAAGAACATTATATCAACTGAAAACTATATTGATATCTATAATGATATAACTTCAATATATTTATATCTCACTTCCTTTGTGTACAGTTTCATTTTCTGATGTGAACGGATTCAATATTATATTTAAATAATTTTTATATATATATTTTTTTTTAATTGATTACAAAACAGGAAAAAAAGTTTGAATTTAAACTCATTGAGCTTGTTGGTATGTTGTCTAGTGGTGTAATATGTTTGGACTGTTATTGGTGAATTTATATTATAATTTTGCATCCCAAATGATAATACAATCGTGCAATGTTGAGAAACCTTTCAATACTTTTTATGTAACTTTTATTTGTATTGCTAAAATACGAAATAATTATTCAACTACAAATTTTGAATACGGTATGTATGTAAGGGTTCACTGCAACAATTTGTTTTAATGAAATAAATGTACCTGATAGAAAAAAAACTTATTGTACATGTACTATGAATTTAAAAAATTTTGCAAAAGTTTCGACGAAAAATGTCAAATTCACCAATTTAATTAAAACTTTTTTTAAATAATGAAGACAAAACCCGTTGCTATCATGTTACACTTTGTGCTAAAATTTCTCTTAAAATCGCCAGATTCTGACTACGATCGTGGATAATTTCGTTAGATACGTTTCTATCAGTAGATCTGGATATTCAAACACCATTAAGTCTTTCTCTGTACACCTTTTGGCTTACCTCAAGGCGTACTTGGATACTTCGGGGTGTTAAAATATCCATATCTATGGATTTGAATGATATAATCTATATTAACATCAGTAGAAACACTATGATAATTTGATCATTTATATATAGTTAAATGTTAAATTTCTTTTACTAATTACTGAATTAGACAAATTACTGCTTGAAATTGTTTTCATCAATTAAAATAACAAATCCTCCGAATGTTTCTTTTTTCACAATTTCTAAATGTACCATTTTCCAAGATTTTCAATAGTGCATTTTCTTATCTAAGTTTAATATAGTAGGTATAATGTTATTTATTTGAAAATAGTCGTGTTACTATGATACAGAATATACACATAATGTTAATCAACTAAATTAAACCAAACAAATGATAAACCACAGGGTTATTTTAAGACCCAAATCACAAAGGAACTCTGTGTTCGATGAAAATATTGCACAGAAAATGGCCATATGGACAAACAGTACATCAAAGAATGAACACGATTTTTCGGTGAAATTTAAAATTATTTGTATATACATTGAACGCCAAAGGACAAGGTATGATAAGAGGCGTTTTTGGCCCCCTTCCCCAAAAAGTTTATATATACATCATTGATAGCCTTAGTATAGAAACTATTCAAAACTATGATTTTTTTATGTGACGTATAACATTTTCTGACGTCAGACACGCAAATCAATGAATGTGTTTGTAGATAGATGTTTTTGTGTTCTGTTAAATTGTTCCTTTTAAAATTGTTACACGATGATGACTGCTGTACCCATATTTTGACTATTTTATTTATTATGTCTGTTTAGTTCACGCATCATTGTAAATATAACGGAATTTGTTAAGACTGTTATCAAAGTGAGAGGTTTAGCGCTTTAAAAGCAGGTTTAATTCACCATTTTCTACATTTGAAAATGCCTGTACCAAGTCAGGAATATGACAGTTCTTGTTCATTCGTTTTTGTTGTGTTTTGTCATTTGATTTTGCCATGTGAGGATGGATTTTCCGAGTGGGTTTTCCTCTGAGTTCAGTATTTTTGTGATATAACTTTTTGATACTTGACGTTTAATACATTGCCTAAAAACAATGACAAAGTCTGAAAGGCCCGAGTTTATATATAGAAACATTTAGAAGGTTCACTTTATTAGATAATCAGCCTTTTTCATGTTTGATTACTTTTCCTGTGATGTTTTTGTTTAAGCATTTACACCGTAAAATGGTTATACATTTACAAAATATTGACAACATGATAAACTAGTGAAAATATAAAAAAAAATGTTGTGATTTGCGTACTGTAAATTTTCTGTTTTCTGATTCTTTTTCATTCAAGAAGTTTATTTTCGTCTTATGAGTCCTAATGTCTTCGTGGTATCTTTCGCCTCTTTTTATAAGCCTTGTATCTTTGGTGAGTGTTTTAAAATAGTTTTATTAAGAATATATATCATGAGTACAAAATCATGTAAAAAAATATGAACAAAAAAGAACAAATAATCAGATTTTATTCAATAATCGGTTACAAGTAAAAAATATTGAATGTTTTAAATCGCTTTTAATAAACAGTAGTTTCCTAACATCATAGAATTTTAGAAGAAAAATATAAATTATTTGGTTTACTGCAAGAATTGAAAAACAAGACCACTTACATAATAAAATAGTATGACCAAATCTGCTGGTAAAACAGAGTTATTGAGAAGAGAGACCGTAAGCGACTCATATGTAACAAGAATTGTTGACCGATACCATTTGTCTGTTTCTCAACTCATTAGCGGCTTGTCAACGAAAACTAAGATCTTTAAATACTAGAACACCTTTAACGCTCCTTCTTTGGGTTCTAGTAATTCCCACAGGGTTTTTACTTTGATTTGAACATCGATAAACTTGCGTATTGTATCAATTCAACTATACTTCTATCTCAATGCATTAAGTCCAACATTTTTGTAGATGAAAAATATGTTATTTTCTCTCTACTAAAAATTATAATACTTAGAGTAATAGACAATGTTCGCGTCAAAGCCAGTTGACAGTACTAATAACAATAAATAAGAAGCGAAAAACATTTAAAGCCTTGATGAAATTGATATTATATATGAACTTTACTACACAATGGAAGTATAAACTGTGTTCTCAGTTGTATTTGATAATAGGTAACAACCATCCCTGAATGTCAGGCAATAATTTTTAATTGTATGTAATCATTTGGAATATCAATCTCTAACAATCAAACTTATAGAATTGAAACTTCTAATCAAAATCTATGATGCACAAAATATGTGTTAATTATTTATAGATTGAACCCGTGTTTGATAACAACACTCAATTTGATAAATGGCATGTGTAGGATGTTTAACACATCGTTCGAGAAAAAGACAATTAGCATGCTTTCAATTTTAAATTCAGTTTGAACTTTTGTTTTATATCATTTAAAATGTCTTTCATTAAATCATTACATTAGAGTACGATACCGACTTTCTAGTTATTGTCATCCGACATACTTTATAAAATGATGAGGTTTGATTATTATTTATAAACTTTCCAACGTTAAAATATTTTCAACAACTACAAAATTCAAAAAATTGGTTACCAACCTAATAAACTGACACAAAGTGTGAGATGCGTCTTTTAGTTTAAATGTTTCAACGTTTTTTTGGGGCACAAAAGGCATCATCGTTGCGCTTTTTGCATTGAAATAATAAAAACATATCTACTCAAACATTTATTAATGAACATTTATCCATCAACATTTATCCATGAACATTTATCCATGAACATGTATCCATGAATAAAGGCAACAGTAGTAAACCGCTGTTTAATAGTCATTATATATGATATTTAAGATATTACACGGATTTCAACAACAAAGGATTAAAATATCAAATTAATGTATAAAAGAGGGACGAAAGATACCAAAGGGACAGTCAAACTCATAAATCTAAAACAAACTGACAACGCCATGGCTAAAAATGAAAAAGACAAACATAAAAACAATAGTAAACATGACACAACATAGAAAACTAAAGAATAAACAACACGAGCCCCACCAATAACTAGGGGTGATCTAACTTGTTCTTATCAAATCCCTTCCAGACATAACTATTTTCAATAAAAGAATGTCAACAATAAAAGTGAAACTACGGTAAATCATTTGATTAATAATTCGATGCACATAAAATCATTCTTATACGGTTAAAAGCAATGAGAAACATCTATTTTTAATCTATAAAATAAAATCAAACAGACCTATAAAAATCCAATTGCACGTGTTGGTTTAATCTATTCATATCTTTATTTATGTTTTCATTCGCTTATATGGTCATCTGAGGTAAAATCGATAGTTAATTAGATGGAGTCTGGACTAAAATACACACGAAACGAACCTATATAGTATCTACCCCATGCTCTGTAAACTGTTTATTTTAGACTTTTGATAGTTATGATCAATGTTTTACATTGTTATAAATCAAATATGAGAATTTGAGTCAAATCGGTGACCATGAATTTGACAGCTAGTGCCCCTTTAAAGGGATTTCAAACTATAGTCTGTGTTGATCATTCCGGGTTTGTTTTTCTTCAGATGTCCTCTTTATTTCAAATACCATTTGGAAACACTAATTTTTACATGCAAATCTTGAATATCCTACTTAGGGTATTGCTACAACTTGATAACAATATTGAAGAATGAAATGAGTAGGATGATGAATAATCGGTGGGTTTATATTAAAATTATCACAAATAATGATAAAATCGTGCAATATTGCGACACCTGTAAAAAAAATATATAATAATAAGCTACAAATTATGAATACGGTATTTATGTAAAGGTTCACTAAATTGAATTGAATGACTTTAAATTTCAAAAAGTTAGCAATATTTTTGAATTGTAAAAGTTTTAACAGAATGTGTTTCAAAAATTTCTAAATGTACCAATTTTCTAGGTTTTTAATAGTTTTTCCAATCTAAGTTAAATATATTTAATAATATGTTCGTTAATTGGAATATAGTCGTGCGGCAACATTACAGTATAAACACATGATGTTAATTTACTAAATTAAACAAAACAAATCATGGATTACATAGTAATATCAAGACCCAATCGCAAAGGAACACTGTGTTCGACGTAAATATTGCGCAGAAAATGCCCATATGGACCAACGGTACATCAAAGAGTGTGCACATACAGCACGCAATGCAAGGACATGCATATAGAGAAAACGGTACACATTTTTTTAACTTTTGCATTAAAAGTGTTAGTGTTATGAAATAGTCCGAAAACCCTGAATTTGTTGTCAGATTTTAATAGGTTCGTTTTAGCTAATGATGAATTTCCCTGTTTTGTTTTTGTTTTAGCATGTTCACCTTAAACTTGAGTATGTATACAAAATATTTACGCGAGAAACTAATAACAAATAAAATTTAAACAGTAGTTTCCTGATATAACTTAGTTTAAGAAGAAAAATATAAATAATTTGATCAAGTGAAAGAATTATCGAACAAGACCACTTACATATCAATAGAATAACAAAGATGATTGTGGTCCTTTCACAAAATCTGTGGAAACAGAGTTATCGAGAAGAATGACGATAAAAGACTCCAAATAAGTTTAACGGTCAACTTCACGAATTGTTCTTCGATACTGTATGTCTGTGTCTCAGCTAACTAAGGGTAAGTTTATTAAGTCATAGCTCTTTAGATACTTGAATAGTCGTCGAACACGATGAAAAAATACAAAATTGTCGAAATGTATCCTTACTTCTTTTAATGTATTGCAGATGGTTTTTTTAACAGTGTCTCATTATCAACATGACCAATGCACGAATTTCCCCCGTAGCATAAAACAAAAGTTTAGCAACTGGAAGTTTATTTGGTAAAAAGCACGGAAACAGTTGTGTTTCCAAATAGGAACGTTTGTGTTTCCCAATAGCCTGGCCTTTCTTGAAATATTTTGATTTTCCTTTAGCAATTACCTAGCAGTTTGAACACATTCAATTATCTAAAAAGTAACCTCTCGAAGGGTTTGATCCAGGCTCAAAAGCAATTGAAGTGTCCACTATTGCCAACTTAAGGCAACAACAGTGTTTTATACAACATAAATTTGAAAAAAGTAATCTCTTTTCAATCCCAGTGATTTAGATAACATAATTGTGTTAGAAGTAATCTCTGTCCAACTCCAGTGTTTTACAAAACATAATTGTGAAGGGGCTTATACATTAGGGAATGCAGGACTAAAATCATGTAAATTTTTTTATAGTTAAATATAAGTTATTCCTATCAATTTGTTTTATGTTTTTATTAACATTTACAATTAAATTTAGATTAATAATTCCATTACACATATTTTTGACATAAGAGTAAATGATGTTATTTTATTATCACATGTTTCTTCTTATATGTTAGACTCAGATCGACATCAGTTCTATAATCGACGTCCGTTCCTCAAATCGATCTTTAAATCTTACGTCACATTCTCAAATCATTGTCCAATATTCTGACCCTCTAATCGACCGATCGCTCATTGTCGTCTTTACTCGATGTCTGAATTCAATTAACAACAAATTACTGCATGTATACATGCTATCTTTTCGTAATTTATTTTACAATTCTATCATTTAGTTTAGTTTCGAATAACAAAATGGTGTATTTTCCGGTATAATACATACACAATGTGCCATTTTTTCATAACCTCTAGCTTGAGAAAATGCACGTGACCGGTCATTTTTATTACCTTTATGAACACATATCAATATACTACGTTTTGGCAAATTATGAGCAAATTCTATCATTTTTATTTTAGACTACCATACACCCTTAAACACATCACCGGCGTTATGAAATAAAATTATGACGTCATTGCAGCATATCCATAAAACGGACGTCGTTTAGAGAAGCCGAACATTGGACGTCAATTTGAGAACAACAAATCAGACTTCGATTTGAAATAATATTTGACGTCGATTTGATGAACGGACGTCGGTTAGAGACTGGACGTCGATCTGAGTCTTACATATATTTATTAGAATTTGATCTGTATCCTTTGGTTAATAACTTTTGTTCAATTTATCCATTTGCAGTGTGCTTAGGATGAAAACGACTTTGAATGCGCCATACTTATATATCATTACCACTGTACTTTTGTTACACGAACTATAAGTACATTAGTTTTGCTGGAAACCATGGCATAAATTCAAGTTTCTATAAGTGGCAGATTAGTTGTGTAATCAATAGCTTTTTTTCCTCCTTTTTATTTCTAACAAGACATCTGATTAACATTTACCCGTCTGCTCCATACCGATGATTTTTTTTACTAAATCTACCAATTGCTGACTTGAGTTTCATTTATGTCTGTAGCAGCAACATTAATAATTCATGTGTTTGACTCTGTATGAAAATTAAATTCGCATCGGTTTTTTTTATAGAGATAAAGGAATTGAAACGTATCTCGATGATCAAGGTAATTTTACCCGTTTGTTTTATAAAGTCACCATCACTGAAGAGTAATAAATTTGTCAAAAATGCATCTGGAACAGTAAAACTGTTAATAGTTTCCCTGTAGACAAGTGACAATTTGACAAGATAAACATTAAATCAACTAATTTAATCATATATCAGCAATATTACCTGATGTTTAGATGTACAATAAAAAAAATCAATCGTACTTTAACACGTCTTTTTCTGCAGCATTTATTTGTTATTAGCTATTAGAATTTATAACTAAAATTTAAATTAGTGACATCCCAAGGCATTAAGTATATCAAAATTTCAATTAATTTCAAAATATGATCGTAAATGTTATTAAAAGCATTTTGATTAAACAGTCATGTACTCTTAGTATCTAGGGTTGTGATCAGACGATATCATAACGTATCATTTTCCTAGAAAACCCGGAGCATAGTTATTAATTTTTTATGTATAAATTTGAAGTTTCCTATTCTGTCAAATGATATATACATAATTTACGACGACGTTTAGGTAGTAGCTGTCATTAACATTGATCGTTTGCACTTCAGTCGTTTTTATTTCATGGAATGACGTTAAAAAATTACCAATTCATAACTTAAAAAAGAGTATATCTATATTAGATAACAGATCAAAACAATTATGAAAAAAAATTAATTATATCTTGAACAGTTACCACTGAAACATCAAACCTTGATAGAAACACCTTGTATCCGGGTTTTTTAAAGCAGGAATGGTTGCAAAAAGATAAACAAAATACTCAAACTGTTTAATTTTGATATAGTTGTTAATGAATATGAGGACAAAGCATATTTTTTTCGTGCCATAACTATGGTACTGAAAATCAAGTAATTTTCAGCCGATAGAGTATAGAAGAATGCGGTTTGACAAGTATTTATGAACTAAAATCCATGTGTTAGGTACCTAATTTAGTTTGAAAATATTGACTTGTAATTGTGTGACTCTAGGCATCATACGTGACCTTTCTGCATTGCAATGACTAAACTATGGTATCTCATACGTTTATCCATTAAATAAGATATTAGAAGGATTTGAAAATCTAATTTCTTTTAAATTGAATTAATTGCAAAGTTATCATAATTTTTATCAAACCCCGTCCGTGAATATCTATTTTAAAAAAACATTCCAATGTTAGTTCAGGGGTTCTTTAATGATTATTCTGTGTTTACTGTTCTGCTCTTTGATTGCTTCCGGCTTTCCACTAGATTTCAAATTCCACAGGGAGAAACTATTTTTTAATGCAAATCTTATACATTATACTTCAGTATTGCTAATATTGTCATCTGAACTTTAGTCAACTTAACAATATAGAAGTATTTAATATAGTCAATATAAGTTCTAATTTACCCCGGTCTACAAAAGGTGTGAATAAATTTATCAGAGATAAGCAAATATCTCCAATTTAGCATTGGACCAAAACACAAAAATACAACAAGATTCAAACATAGACAAAATTATTGGTTTGGTACAGGCTCAATTCATGTGCATGATAAAAAAAAAATCATGTATACCTGTTTTCCCGGAAAACAATATTTTAAACAAATATTATAGTCACAGAGCAGTTATCTAAATATCTGTAGAGAACAATATAACAACTGAAAACGACGATGGAATCTATAATGACTTTCTGTTAGCAAAACTATCAATATCTAAAACATCGTTTGACTATTCCTATGGGTACAATTTCATTTTCTGACGTGGCCGGATGCAATATTTTATAAAAGTATACATGTCTAATTGAGAAGAAAACAGAAAAATTTAAAACAGGAATATTAGCAAATGATTAGTTTGAATTTAAATGTAATGAGGTTTTTTTAAAGTAAATGAAGATGTGCTTGTTGGTATTTTTTATAGTGGTACAAAATTTTTCTTCTGTTATCGGTAAGTTTATTGTTTAATTTTGAATCAAAGATAATCGTACAATGTTGCGAAATGTTTAAATATTTTGTATGTTACTTCTATTAGACATTTGCGGATCTAGGTCTATACCTAGACTTACGATTTCATGAGACAAAAACAAGTAGTCATCTCAAAATACAAAAACAAACCATCAATAGAGATACAAAATAGCACATGGTGTCTTCTAATAAAAAAGAAAGATGTAAGCAACAGATTAATATTTCATGTGTTCGACGCGCTTTTCTTGATTTAACATCAGGACCGCACAAAGCCGAATATTTGAAGACAAGGATTTATAAGGGACGAAGATATAGAAAGATGTATGATACATATATTATCAGCATCAGCAATATACTTTACCAGCGAACCAGGGTACGTTTAATGCAATGGTAACTATACGAAAACCAGCAAATATATTGTTCAGAGGACAGTCTACAAACTGTTTCATTTGATATAGTAATGTTGGTGTCGTTTATGTTATGCAAAATTAACAACTTTGTATCCGCAACTGTTGCCTTGCTGACTTAAGTAGATTGTGATATTTTAACAATTTCTTCTCGCCTGCTACACTTTTTTTTTATCCCTAACAATCAATTGAATATATTTGCGTATAACTTTGTGTTGAAATAAACAAAGTCGCAGTGAATTCCCGTGTTTGGAATACCCCATTTCTTGTCGATCAATGCTTTTGAATAGGGACATATGGTCGGACCCCCTTTTATCTTGGGTTGGAATTCCCTTTTGAAAAAACCTTCATTTCAACTGAGTCTCGCGAACAGTCTAAAAATATTTCCGACATAGAGAAGTTCGTTGAATACTGGGGGTTTTTTTTTGTTGTTGTTTTTTTTCTTGAATAGTTTTTTTTCTATTGACCAAAAACATAAACAAAAGTGTTTGACCTATTCTATCAGGAAAATAAAAGATTTCAAAATTATACCGAACGGCAAGTGAAATTTCATGAAGAATAAATAGCTCAATAATAACATCCGTCCGCTGTATTTCCTCATCCTCTTTAAAACAAAATAAAAGAGAGAAAGTATGTCTTAGCATAAAAAAAGCTCCATGGTTGATTGCACCTTTCTTAATACAAAGTATTTCAGCAGTTGTCCCAATCAAACTACTGCAACGACAATTGCGATATAGTGTGTGTCTCATGTTAAATTCATTATCAATATCATGTTAGGTTATTCTATCGTACTTCGTACAATTATAATAGTTTAAACCTGGATAATACCGTATACAATAAGTAATGTTAACACATTGCTGTAAATATATTAGAAAAAAATCGTTGTTCAACTACGGAAAAAACATTACTTTCGTTACATTGTTTTGGATCGACGGTTTATTTTTACACTTTGAGAAAGCCCAAGATTGAAATGCTATCTATAAGTGTAATTGTAATCCTAATCGTAGGTGTATGACAGTTTCCGCAAATGTCTATTTGAATAACTAATATAATTTACAATTAGACCGAAAATCGACAGACATTTCTTTTCGATTTTAAAGGTAGTTTTCGTAAAATGATAAATGCATCACATCAGATCACCCTAAAGACATTTGAGTATCTTTGGTGTTAAAATAATAAGACATTTCCGATGATCGGCTTAATTCTTATAATGTACACAGATATGTCAATATGACGCAGTTATTAATGAAATAACAGGTTAAAATGTCAATAATGTTGCTAAAATAGAACATACATTGAATGGTATAGAAAACATTATAGCACAACTTGTAAGATCTACAAATATTGTTGAAATTAGGAATTATTGTCCTTGAAAAATTATTTTTGTCAATTTTTGATGTTTTTGCAAAAAATAAAATAGATAATGAGAAACAGTTTATAATCTGAAAATAAGATCTACAAATAGCCATCAGGAACTGACAACAGACTCCTTTTAGAAGTCATACCTTTGATTTTCATCAATTTTGGCGCATTTTTGTCAAAAACTATTAAAGTTAGAAAGGAACTTTAAAAAATAAAACAAGAAAGTCAAAATGTTTAAATTGTCAAAGTAGTAATGGGATTTTTTGCCTATAGACTAACTGCAAACACGGAAGAAAATCTATCAAAGTAGCATTATATTTCAGCAGATAATCAATTCAGGCTCCTTGTAGCATTTTGTTATTACCACCTAATGGTAAAATCCAATAATGTGTCATCAACGTTTCAAGCTTATTTTTACAGAGTTGAACCAAACAGACTTCTTAATGCAAATTATCATTTGAATGTTCCTAATTCGAAATTATTGAAACGAACTTATTTTTTTCAAATTATACTATTTGCGAAATGGCCTTAACAGGCCACCATAGTATTTGCTTTGACTCAAAATATTTCTGTATTACAAAATTGAAACAAACTTTATTTGCAATTATCCTAACAAATAACAATTAATACCAAAAGAGACCGTTAGGTAATATTTTTTTTTAAAGTTTCATAAAGGAAATAATTGAAAAATGATATGATCTTTAGTTTTTTAGATTCATTTCTTATTAACTCGCACTGAGAGTAATTTCACTTTCGATTGTCATTGTTTTTTTATAAATTTTATAGGTGTTGATTTAAAATTGAGTTTTTGTACCCCAGTTAAATTTATAATATTATTTTAGTAAATGCTCAAAATTTGCCTTAAACATGAAAACAAAGGACACCTATCGTATCAGTTAGAAAATATATTAGTGCTATTTGATTTAACAACTACTGTTAATAGCTATTCTCTAATTTAATTTTCAGTTCTGGATTGGTCTCAAATAGGATTCAGACCAACATCAATTTTATTGGAGGGATACTACCGTTATGACCTGGACCAATTGGTGTACTGGTGGCAATAAACAAGGCGGTATTTCATCTTCCTCGGGTGACTACAATTCAGGAGAAATCTGTGTCCGACTTAAGCATCGCCAAGATCAATCTTGGTGTTGCCATAAAGAGTTGTAATACGGTCTATAAAACAATGTGTGTTGGTTGTAAGTAGAATACTTATAAGAACTTAATTTAATACACTATTTAAGTTAAAATGGAAATGCAAACCTATATTTTATACACTATTTTAAAGTAGTTAAGATTTTTAACTGGATTTTAGAAATAAAAATCAGTTATTGTTTTTTGGTTGTACGGCGGGCGCGAGGGCGAGCGGTTGGACGGGCGGATGGGTGATCTGGCGGGCGGCTGCCAAACAGTGTCCGCTAAATAACATAAAAAGCCTTTCACGAAATGTTTTCAAATCTCAATTTGTTCTGTAATGCTACTATATTAAGGTCAAGTTCAATTTTCAAGATTTTAGCTCTTCTTGTTGTTGAGTTATCGCTCTATTTAATCATTGTTAATATCAAACATTGGTATTTATAAAGCAATTGAGTTATTTCCCTTTGTTCAGAGATAAAAAAAAATATCTAAAAATAAAGTTTGATTACACTAAGCATAAGCATATGGTTAATGTCTTATCTTAAAATTATAATTGAAGTGACTGATCTATTTGAAAATTATCTGTGTCCTAAGTGTTGATGATTAAAAGCTATGTGTATAGTTAGAAATTAACTATTCGTTGTTGACATTTTGAAGATAATTACAGATAAGTTTTATAGATTTTTAAAAGATATTGTATTCATGATAAATAAAACTTTGGATTTTTATTTTGATTTTCTTTGGTAAATTAATAAGTTGTTAGTAATTTTGTGGTAGGTTTGTTGGTTATTCTGTAAAAAGTAAGTTTCTGAAAGCAATATATATATATATGTAGGACTCGTAGTTGCGATGGGAACGCTGAAGTGCGATTGTCACGCTGAAGTGCGATGGTCCACGCCGAAGTGCGATTGTCCACGCCGAAGTGCGATGGTCCTTTCGCTGAGGTGCGATGGTTTAGCATGACGTTTGAATATTGTGCTGTTTTCAAAGACTACGTTACCTAAAATACAACATTGATTTTTAGGCAGAAGAATATAATGTTGTAGATGAAACAATTAAAGGAAAGGAAAAAAAAAAGAAATTAATGAATGCTTCCAAGTCCGGAACAGTTTTCAGCAATGCAGGTTGATATTACAAAAATATTTAAAAATATGTCAGGCGGCTAGTCATGAGTAACAAAGTTGCACAAGATTAACTGCAGATGCGCTAACCAGTGTTTAGAAGTATGCTGCAAACCTTTCGTATGACAAATAAAATGTCTTGATCTTAATACTTATTTGAACTTCTTTTCATGTATGTTTCACACGATTTTGTGTGGACAATTTAAAAATGTAATTATTTACTAGTATAGCAATGTTTTGCTATATCAAGTTGATATAATGTTATTTTAGTCCCGATATAAATCCTTATTTGTAGAAAACACCGTCACTCCAGCCATATTTTATTGTGGTTACAGTATTAAATTTGTTTACAACATGCATGAAAACCTCATTTAGATTTTGCTTACAGGCAGACCATCGCACTTCAGCGTAGCTATCAACAAAGATAACGTCACAATACCGCCATCGCACTTCAGTGTGTTAACCATCGCACTTCACCGTAAACCATCGCACTTCAGCGTGACCATCGCGGTTCGGAGTACCATCACGGTTCTGAGTCCTACATATATATATGTATATATTCTTATTTCATGAAGTGAACTCCTTAAAAAACTTTTCAACATAAATTTAATACATATAGGGTTCTATGAAATGACGAATCTAAACCTGTATATATTTTCATTATTTATTAGATAATACTGTACCACTTTAAGGTCCAAAGGGTTCTAAATTAAACTTTTGTTTAATTTCATCATATCTTAATTTAGAGAATTAAGTCATCAATGGTTGATGTTAATATATGAATTTGAGCTATTTTATACAGAAATGAGTTTTTCATCAAAAATTGAATTCCTAGGGTCCTATAATATGCTAATTGAACATTGAACATATATTTTGCTTTACATTGGACCATAATAGGTAAATGTCAAATTTAAAATTTTCATTTCTTTGACCACATTGATTTTGGGTCACAATTAACTGTGTACAATATTCAATCAAAATTCAGAGCTGTTTTTAGATAAAATGGTATAAAATGAGGAATCATTGTTTTCATTTTATTAATTTGAATTCTATTATGTAAATGAGTGTAAAATAATAGCCATGCCTATATCAACATTGAAAGTTAATGTATATCAGTTGACATTAGTTGATACGATTTAGACATAATAAGAATGCGGTTTTTTTTTAGTTTTTTTCAAGTTTAAAAAAAAGTAGAATTTGAAATATTTCTTTTCTATTCGTTAGTTTTGAACAAATTTGTCAAAATAAGCTAAAAAAAACATCACTGATATATTATTCACTTGCAAGTAAATTACTCATCTGTGCTTCCTTCAGTTAACCCCCTTACCGAAGTTTTGTGACGCATGTACCAGGCGTGTTTAGCTATTAAAGGAAAGAATGTCAACATTGAAAGTGAATCAAAAATAAAATATATCTTTGACGGATCTAATCTACAAAAACGCATTTATAAACAGAAATAATTTTAACCAATAACATGAAATAAAACAGATTTTAAAAATCCAGTTGTTCGTGCTCGATATCTAATATACTTATATTCGTGTTCACATCGGGTTATATGGCCATTTTGAGTCTTCGGAGGTCAATGTCGATGCATAATGAGATAGTGTATAGTCTGAAATAAATACGAAATCTTGATACGTATTATCCAGTCGATGCATTGCTTATTGATTATTTTAGACTTTTCATAGTTTGGATAAACGTTTAGTATGTTACAAATCATGTATAAGAATTTAAGTTAAAAAAGTGAACATGAATAATGACCCTTTAATTCATTAAGATAAACGTGAATATTGCCGATTACTTATTATTAGGTTGAATTGATTATAAACATACATAATTGAAAAAGTAATCGGCGCATTCAAGATAACACTGGTAATTGTTTTGACAAAGTTATGAATAAGTATTTTTTTATCTTGGTCCGTTTCTGTGTGTGTTAGTTACATTGTAGTGTTGTGTCGTTGTTCTCCTCTTATATTTATGCGTTTCCCTCAGTTTTAGTTTGTTACCCCGATTTTGTTTTTTGTCCATGGATTTATGAGTTTGAACAGCGGTATACTACTGTTGCCTTTATTGAGAAATTACTTTTAATCAATAATTAAGGCGAAAAGACATTGTCTTTCTGATATTCTTCATGTGTTTTTTTAGCATAATGTCAGTAGCATTATTGATGAAACCAAAATAAATCTTTACTTATTATAAAAGTGTGTTTCCCAAAACAAAATCATTGTACAGTGTAACAATAACTTGAGTAACGTTTAATGATATCATACGTAATGTGCAACCGGTACTACTATTTTTGTTGATCATATTGAAATAATGTGAAATTGCTGAAAATAACCCTGACTTTTTACACCTCGCAGCGAATTTTGAGCCTAAAAGCAGTGTGTTGTTATCTATTCATTATCATAAACAAACAATGATACATGTATTTATATTAAGTATTTTGTATTTTAAAGTATTTTTCAGGAAGTTTATATTGTAAAATTAAGGGAAACAATATTCCTCGGAACCTTGCTTTCTGGAATCATTTTGATTTCGAAATTACTTTGCAGTTTGAGCACATTTAATTTTTCAAAAACGAAGCCCTCAATGGTCTCGATCTAAATTCAAAAGCAGTTGGTATGTTAACCTTTGCCATCGAAAGCAAACCCCAGTTATTAAGAAAACATAATTGTGTAAGAAATTATCTCTTTATATGTTTGAATCCACAGCTTATATCATGTAAATTTGTTTTAATAGATACATATTAGCTATTTATGTTCCTTTTCTTTTATCAACTTTTCCAATCAAATACAAATGAACAATTTTCTTATGCAATATTTCCACAGTGTCGGTGTTTTATTTATGATTCATTATGATGTTAATTTATTTCAGAAGTCTTAAAACTACTATTTCAATAAATGATTTGCAGATTGTTTGGCACTAACACGCTTTTTACTTTGTCATTTTTGTACGTCAGTAAAAATGTTACAAGAAGTAAAAGATCATATGATAAACACAATGTAAAATTTTAAGTTTCTATTCTATTGTATAATCAGCTGCATAATCAGTATTGATTTCCTCCTAATATTTCTAAAATGACATTTGAGAATTGCATTAACATTGACTTTAGAAAAATAACTTTGTCTTTTGATGACTTATCTCTTTTTTTCTATATTGTAACACGAATATTTTTAGAGCAGTTGTTTGGTACAAGCCGTAGGAATAAATCGCTAAAATCTTTTTTAGTATGTTGCATTGTTGTTTTGGTTTTTTTGTTGTTGAATTCTGTGTTTTGTTATTTCGATGTTTTCCTCTTCATTTTGCTCTTGAGGTGTTTCCCTTGGTTTTAGTTTGCTTGCCTGATTTGTTTTCTCTAAATCGATTTATGACTTTTGAATGTCAGTATACTACTGTTGCCTTTATTTTTTGCCATCTAGAGTATATGACATTAAGGTGAAATTCAAGTTCAAATTAAATATGATATAATTTGTTCATACTTTTCATTATATAGTATATGTTGTGAAATGTTCAAAAATATAATAAACAAGAATCTGTCCACAGTACACGGATGCCCCACTTGCATTATCATTTTCTATGTTGAGTGGACCGTGAAATTATGGTAAAAATATAATTTGGCATTTTAATTAGAAAGAATATATCATAGGGAACATGTGTACTAAGTTTGAAGTTGACACAAGTTCAACTTCATCAAAAGCTACCTTGACCAAAAACGTTAACCTGAAGCTTGACAGACTGGTGGACGAAAGGGCGAACAGGCGCATAGACTAGAAACATAATGCTCCTCTACTATTGTAAGTGGGGCATAAAAATGATAGGTCACCGGGCATTTTTCAAGCTACTTGTTGTGACAAAATAACTTTTGTGATGGATTATACAGGAAAAAACATCATTATGTTATTAGAAGCTTAACTAAACGATAAAATTACCAAATAGAGAAAAAGAAGATAGCTTTAGTAAACAGAAAAAGATCACTCTGCGTTTTCCCGGCTAGAATACGAGAATATAAAATAGCCAAATTTCATGTAGACTCCTTCAGAAATGCACTATTTCCCCTTAAGATGTTACTTCTAAAAACATTAAAACTCAAACAAAAATAATCTACTCTTGTAAACATATTAACATCTTGTAAATTTATTCTTTTATATGAAAATTCAGATTAGTTATCTACATTTTCCGTCAAAGTTTGCTAATTTGATTGAAAAATTAGACCTTAGTTTCTCTGTTATTTTCAATCTAAGATAGCGAAAGACACCCATACCAGCTTGAATATATATCAAAACTTCAATTAATTTCAAAATATGGATGAAAATAATTAGTTTCGGATAATATTAAGCATTGTTAAGAAAAACATTATGATTGTCATAAAACCCTTGATATAGAGAGTTGTGACCCACCGATTTAATTGTATAGCATGTTCCTAGTAACATCGATGCATACGAATTTATTATAGATGTGTTTATTTTAAATTGCATGTGAAGTCAAACAGAAAATACACAATTTATAGTGTGAGACGAAGCTTGAAAAATAGCATTCTTTTAAACATTATCGATATTTTCACATTCAGCTTAGCCAAACAGGTATCCATTCGATTGTGCGGGATGTATAGATACGGGAATATAATGCTACAACCGATTCTTTTGTTGGGTTAGGACCACGCTCTCTGTATGCGTTATATGCAACTTACAACAACTCTTGTGTGTTCATAAATTGCCTATTGCAAGATAAAATTACGTCTTTCAACAAACTTACCCTAATATATAGTTCACGCGGCTGTTCTTGTTTTCCGCTCTTTATTTTTATGGTCTTATGGCATGTATTTATATCTATAGTACAGATAGTAGTAACTGATCTTCAAATCATGAACTCGTCACATTAACCGGGTATGTCTGTTTTGGGTTCCTCGTCAAATTATGTAAATATTACGGAACTAGTAACAACTAGCATACCTGCGGAAGGTTTAGTTAGTTATAAAACCAGTTAAACCTACCATCTTGCTTGGAAAAACTATTGTGTACATGGTAAATAATATGACTGTTGTTTTTCACTCGTTCAGTTGATTAAAAACGTTTGATTTTGTCAGTGTTTGTGGACTTTTCCTTATTCCTGTTATTGAATTATTTTGAAGTTCGGTATTTTGTTATATTTTTCTGAATGTTATAGATATACACTTACTTTCGAAACTGGCTTATTAAGACAATAATCGAGACGTACACGTGCAATCGGGAGGAAGGCCTTTATAAAGATATCAAAAGAACATTCAAATTTAATAGAAGTGAATAAACTGACAACACAATCATTTGACAAATCGAAAAATACTAAAAAGACAAACAAAAGTATACAAAACATAACATAGAAGACTAAAGACTGACAAAACAAACTTCACCAAAAACTAGGAGTGATATCAAATGCTGCAGAAGAGTAAGCAAATTCTGCTACAGATGCGACACTCGTGGTATAGATTATTTTAGTACAAACCTGGAAGAAAGTCTAATTCGGTTGGTTACAATCGAGGAATAGAGAACAGAATTGTGGTTAAGACAATTGGAAATGTTTAAGTACGAACTTTATCCATCATGACACATGCCAACGATATAATTGTGCCAATTACTATAATCCTGGTATTTTTTCTGAGTTAGTTTTTGTATCATTTAAACAAACATTATTTATAGGCTCCGTTTTGATGTTCGAAATAAACATTTATAATCATGTTGACATTATCAATGTTAAGAAAAATATGTTGCGTGAATAAAAAATGCATACGACTGTTATAGACAACCTATGTTATGTCATGTGACCTGACATAAGCCCAAACACTTTGTAATCGAAAGAAAATTCTAAATTTGAAGGAAATGCTGGCAAAATAAATTGATATTTGAAGATGTTAAGTGACTTTTTTTGTTCAAAGCGGAACGATTTGTCTTCAGCGCATAATACTGGTCCCGGTCCCTATACGTTTCATTGATACTCTGCAAGTGTACTCTCTGTAAGAACACTGAGCTACTTAATATATAAGTATAAAATGGTTGTGAAGTTACCAAAGCTCATTATTTAAGAACATTTACAAATTCATGTCAAAAAACCCCAAACCTTTTGATTACCATTGACTGTCTATTTGTGTTATATGTAACATCAAAATAATTGATCCCTCAATAGAGTTGTATTGGATGTGTTCCAACTTACACTGGTAAATGTTCTGACAAAGTTCATGATGAATATTTAAGAAATTCATTTTAATTAATCAGGTTCACTGAATTAAAATATCATCTAACTACCAACTTTAATTATCTGATATGGTGTTTGGTCAATTTTCGTACTTCATTGCATGTACCCCTCTATCACATTTGGATGACAAGTATTTCTAACATGAAAATATCAAAATTCATCAAAATATATCACTTGATATACAGTCAACAACTTCACAAGTATTTTGAATGCGTTTGAGCAAAAACAAATAAAACATCCAACATTCATTGAAATAGTAATGAGCGATTTACGATTACACACAGTGAAACAATTAATTGAGTCAATGTTTATAATATAACGCATAATGTTCAGTACCGAAGCCAACAAAAAGAATCGGTACCAGAACTTGTGTGGATAATCTTACACATGAATTTGCCTAAATTTAGCTTGACTTTTTTTAAGCGTATCGTTTCTGTTTTTATCTTAAACAACATCTTGTTATCAATGCACAAATTTATATTGTACATGTAACATAAAAAAAAATGTATAAATTATTTCTTTTCCTATCAGGAAGGTGATTTTGTCAATTGCACAGAAATAATTTTCTTTTTCTTATAGCATTGCATTCCATAAAGAAATTGATTTTCCTTTGTTCATTACCTAGCATATATATTTATTTCGAAAGTTATCCCAAACTCCAAGTTCAACAACAATTGATGTGTCAACCTCTGCCACTAGTGAATATATAGAAAATATCATTGTGTGGAAAGGGATATATCTACATGTTGGAATCCACAACTAAAATAATATTAATTTGTGTTAATAGAGAAATATTAGTTATTCCTATCAATTTGTTATTTGTCTTTTATTAACTTTAACAATCAAATTTAAATTAATTATTCTGTAACACATTATTTTCGACATTATCAGAGTATAATTTGTAATTTCATTTTGATCGATGTTTGATTAAATATTCATTTAAATTAATATCTATCAAATATATAATAGAACTAACATTTCATTTTTTGTATTTCCAGGTTGCCGCACTTTAACACTTTTGATTGCGACATACTCATATGTCATTACTTCTGTTACATGAACTGCAACTACATATAATGGAAAGCAAGTTTAAATTTCTGTATAATTTGTTGATCAGTTGCGTTATCAGTAATTTTTTCTACTCCTTTATATTTCTAAAACGACATTAACATTTAACCCATAGAATCAATCATAGCTAAGTGCAGAAAGCGAGAAAAGTTTGGATATTGTAACTAAACCTTTTTGCAACCGTTTATGAAATGTGTAACCACACAATTAAAATAAAAGTGTTTTTTTTTAAAGTCCCAACGAGGTTTTGTTTTAGGATACTTGGGATTTTCTTAATTGGACAATTGAAACGTATCTTGATGATTGAGGTGGTGTTCCTACAATGTTCCGTGTTTTTTTTTAACAAACCAACTTCACTGACGAATCGCTTAATTGTTGATAAGTTCATATGGTGTAATAAAAGAATTACTGTAAACAAGTAACAATTTAACAAGGTTAATATTTTTGCATAGCGATAAATTTTTTAACGGTAATATAACATGATCTTTATATGCACAACAACTTTTTTTAAACTCAGTTTAACAATACTTTTCTGCATACCTATTTGGAATAAGTTTTTATTGTTCTTTTATTTGTTTTTGTTCTATTATTAAGATTACTTTTACTGTTGAATGGTTTAATGTGATATCCGTTTGACGTGGCTCGGTACTTATACATCTCGTCAATGTGTTTGTATTGGCTTTCATTTTTTGGTGATTTGTTTTGTATATGTGACTCTTTGTATTTCTTTTGTGCTTATAACGTGACTCTGTACTTCAAAAGATCCCGTCAGTATGATATTTGTCTATAATATGTCATTATGATATATTTCTATTATGAATTACTATATACGTTGAACCACAAACGTCAAAATCAATCAATGGCGTAGTGGAATTGACAATTTTTGGATTCTCATAAATTCTATGTATAACTTTTGAACTAGTTTGAATCTCGGTCTATTTCTGTAATTTATTCTTACATACTTGATTTTTAAACTCTGTATGCGTACATTGCCTATGAAAAATTTTTAAAATTGTTTGTATGCACATTGAACAACAAATTTATGTGACGTATATAATTTTTCTAACGTCAGACACTCAAATCAATCCATGTGTTCTTAGACAGTAGATGTTATTGTGTCCTGTTAAATTGTTCCCTTTAAAAAGTTTTGGATTCTCATATATTCTATGTATAATTTTTGGACTAGTTTGAATCTCGGTCTATTTCTGTAATTTATTCTTACATACTTTTGATTTTTTAACCCTGTATGCGTACATTGCCTATGTAAATTTTAAAATTGTTTGTATGCACATTGAACGACAAATTTATGTGACGTATATAATTTTTCTGACGTCGGACACTCAAGTAGATCCATGTGTTCGTGGATAGGTTTTTGTGTCCTGTTAAATTGTTCCTTTTAAAAGTTTTGGATTCTCATAAATTCTATGTATAACTTTTGGACTAGTTTGATTTCTGTAATTTATTCTTACATACTTTTGATTTTTAACCCTGTCTGCGCTCATTGCCTATGTAAAATTTAAAATTGTTTATAATCCAGGTACTTTTGATAACTATTGTATGCACATTGAACGACAAATTTATGTGACGTATATAATTTTTCTGACGTCAGACACTCAAATCAATCCATGTGTTCGTAGATAGTAGATGTTGTTGTGTCCTGTTAAATTGTTATACGATGATGACTGATGTTCCCATATTTTGACTATTTTATTGATTGTGACTGTTTATTTAACGCATCATGTAAATGTAACGGAATTTGATGAGACTGTTATTAAAGTGAGAGGGTTAGCGCTATAGAACCAGGTTTAATCCACCATTTTCTACATTTGAAAATGCCTGTACCAAGTCAGGAATATGACAGTTCTTGTCCATTCGTTTTTGATGCGTTTTGTTTTTTGATTTTGCCATGTGATTATGGACTTTCCAAATTGATTTTCCTCTGAGTTCAGTATTTTTGTGATTTTACTTTTTATTAGAATTTATCAATTAAAGCTTGTTATGGGACATCACATGGCATTCAGATATCACAAATTCAATAATTTCAACATATACACGTAAATGATTAGTTTCAGAGTAAATTATTGATCGCCTTTTAATTATCATATAAATCATTTACTCTAAGGAACGACGAATGTGAGCAAATAATATCTTCATATATCATTTTTATAGTCAAATCGAAGCCAATGGTTTATTATTCATGTATTAACTTGAAATTTCATGTTCAGTCAAACGGTATATATATATTTAGGGTGTGACGAAATAATAGCTGTCATTGGAATTTATCATTAGCATTTTTTCTTGCGTAATAGAAATTCAACCAATAAACAGATTTTAAAAAACGGGAAAATCAGTTTTAGGTTACAGATTTACAAAATGTTATAAACAAAAAAATATCGATTTTTGGGAACATAATTATATTTTCAACAGAAATTCTTTAAAAAAATGATGATCGCTAAAATATCAAATTTTGATAGAAATACCTTGTATCAGGTTGATTGAATAGCAAGAGTGGTTGCCAAAAGATAAAAAAAAAATACTCAAATTGTTTAATTTTGACATTTTTTAATGAAAATACGGCGAATCAGAGTCTGATACTGACATGCTAAAAACTTTCAGCCGACTTTACGTTAGCAAAACTAACTATTAATATTTAAAACATCATTTGACAATTCCTATGGGTACACTTTCATTTCTGGCGTGGTCGGATGCAATATTTTATAAAAGTATGCATTTCTAAATGATCAGAAAACCTGAATATTAGTTTGGATTTAGATATAATGAGTTCTAAAAGTGAATGAAGATGTGCTTGCTACCATATTTTCTAGTGGTACAATATTTTTGTACTGTTATTGGTAAGTTTGTCTTATAATTTTGAATCACTAATGATAATAAAATCGTGCAATATTGCGAAATATTTATTAACTCGAAAAGCTTTTATATGAGCAAGTTATTCAACTACGAATAATGAATACGATATTTCTTTCAATGGTTTAAATATTTTTTTCAAAATAGAAACGTAAATGTGAGGGTGAGAATAAAATTATTGTAAACTAAAAATAAGTTGCGAAATTTTTAGATGGCAAATATTGCGACGAGATAGGTTTCGAAAATTATAAACATACACATTTTAAATTCTGAAAGCATTTTTTCTGCAATGTTTAAGGTTTATGTACCCTTCTGTAGCCATTTTTGTACGAACTTTTCAAACTTCAATTGTATCAAAACTACAGATATAATGAATAATAGAGATAGGCCATTTTGTACATATTCCGAGGGGAAACTTGATGCAAAGCATTATTTTTTACTGTTCCATTGCATTTAATAGAAAAAGAGGACTTTGTGGCAAATAAATCAAGATTTTTATAGAAAATACACAGCCTTTATCCTTGTACTCTCATATTTGGCAATTTGATTACTGATAGATATATGATTATTGCATGCAGTGCTAGCATTGATTTCCTTAAAACAAGTTTATAAATGTAGTTATTGGTTAAGACAAGTATAAATATGTCCAAAATCAAGTACACCTTTTAGGGTGCGCTCGACTTTAGTGACTCAGCACGAGGTGTTTTGGAATTTACAGGTTACTTAGAACTTTTTGTAAAAAATGAACACTAGCACATCATAGAAAATCAAGTGAGTAATTTATGTTTCAAATTTTATAACAAAAATCTCTGTATTAAAGGCTGTGGATTTTCTATAAAAATCTTGATTTATTTGCCACAAAGTCCTCTTTTTCTATCAAATGCAATGAAACAGTAAAAAATAATGCTTTGCATCAAGTTTCCCCTTGGAACATGTACTAAATGGCCTATCTCTATTATTTATTATATCTTTAGTTTTGATACAATTGAGGTTTGAAAAATTCGTACAAAAATGGCTACAGAAGGGTACATAAACCTTAATATGTAATAAATATATGCAAGAATTACTGAATCTTCGTGGGAATTTTGATTGAATTTACTTCTATTTCATTTATTTAATTTAAATGGTCAATAATGAACAGCTGTAGTATGTTGACATTCAGCGAATGTTATATAATGAATTGATTGTCAAAATGTAATGTATGTTAATTTTCCTTTATTAAATTAAGTTCGTACAAGGAACACGGTACACGATTTTTGGGGGAATTTTGAGATTTGAAGTTTAATGATTGTAGCATACAAAGATTTTGTGCAATGATATAGTCTAAAAGACCAGATTTAAAGTCAGATTTTAATTGGTTGGTCTTGCTAGATCATCAGCCATTATGAACTTTTCCTGTTTTGGTATTCCTTTAGAATTTACACCTTAAAATGACTAAATATAACAAATATTAACAACGCAAGAAACTGATTTAAAAATGAAATTAACGGAAAAAAACCAATGAACTCAGAGGTCGAGGTTAAAAAAAATTGATTTTGGACACTGGACATTTACATACCAAATCAAACTATCTGTCTCTCTTTTATACCTACATAAAACAAGTAGATGACACCCCATTGGCGGCGCCACTTTCTGATTATCACGCAGTGATACAAATGAATAGCCTTTTTTATAACTTGTAAAGTAGATGACACCCCCATTGGCACCGCGACTGTAATATATTTACACGCAGTGACACAGATAAAAAGCTATTTTTTTCTAATTTGTGAAAATAATTATTTCCATAGCTTTTTTTGAAGGGGATATTGTTAGTTAGTAAAATTTTCTATTAATAAATAAAATATATATTGCCTTATTCATAGGTGGCACACCACCTCTTCGTATTTGATTTTGATGTAGACAAATTGTGTATCTGGTATACACAATCTTAAGCCTTGTTTCTTTGATGAGTGTTTTAAGAATAGTTTCACTATAAATAGATATCAGAAGTATCAAATCATGTAGAATATAGGCAAGAAAGACATTTATTCAGATTTTATTCAAAAAGGATTTTGGTGAAAACGAAACCAGTTCAATGAAAACAATAATTATTGAAAAGTTTTAAACCGCTCTAAGTTAACAATTGTTTGCATCCTTATCTAACTTAATTTAAGAACTGTAAGAATGATCTAGCAAGACCATTTTCATTAACAGTATAACAAAATCTGCTAAAAGAGAGTTATTGAGAAGAACGCCGGTAAGCAACCCTAAATAAGTTTTATTGTCAACATTACGAATACGATACGAAATGTGTGTGTTTCAACTCACTAGCTCCATATCAACGAAGTCTTAGATCTTTAGATACTAGGATAGTCATCGAATCTAAAAAGTAACCGACTGTGTACTGTTCACGGATGTGACATTTAAATAAATGTGGTTATATTTGCCGCGGTAAATGCGTGCATAGTAGAACAACCCGGTTTTGCTTCTTTTGGGATTCAAATTCAATATCCATTCACCAAACATCGCAATAATAAATGCAAAAAATAATTTCTTAATTTACAATATTTTATACGATGACTTATCTACTAAGATGTATTGCATACTAATTTGCCTTTGTTAAATTCTGCAATCAATACGTACAGTGACTACTTGGCAATTGATTCAGTCGTTCTTGACATCCGAAAAGAGAAAGTCCTTCTAATATTCCTTTTCTCATATAATAGAAAGGCACTAGTTGTCTACTTCTAAGTAAAATAGATTTAATATTAGGCTATTGAATGGGATGTAGTTGCGCTTCTATGCTACAATATCGACACAAGATTTAAGTCAAATATGTTTTTATCAAAGTAATCATGAATCACATGATATTATCAAGATCCAATCACAAGGGGCATATGTGTTCGTCGTACGCAGTGCGCGGGAGATACCCACATGGTCACACAGTAAATCAAATACTGAATACACAATGCAAAGGCACGTGTATAACTGAAACGGTTCTGGATTTTTGGAGAAATGATTGAAGTTTGATGCATTGATCCATATTAATTCAACCTTACTCCTAACAAAATGCATTTATTCACAATAACAGGGTAGCTGAAACATGTTTATTGTCTCTCTGACATAATTCGATAAAACTTAGATTAATAGATAATGTTCGGGTCAAAGCCATTTGGAAATACTAATAACAATAAATAAGGATCGAAAAACATTAATAGCCTTCATTGATTTGATTTGATGTTATGAAGTATGAGCAAACAACAATATGAAAGCATATAATGTTTTCTCTGTGTTTGATAATTGTCAAGCACAACAAATCTCTAAATGACTGTTTTATGTCGCTTGGAAAAATTAAATAATTTTAAAACATACATAATAATTTTGAACATCCTTCTCTAACAATCAAAATATAATAAATTTGAAACTTTTAATTATAAAGTATGTGCTGCCCAATGTATGTGTTAAATATTTATGAATTTTATGAAAAATCCATTTGACAATTATTATCATTAAATAGACAAGTATAATGTTTGCAATTAGCAATTTAAAAAATAAAAAATTAATGTTATTTCTAAAAATATTAATTATCGTTAACGAGATGATATAATCTCTTCAGCGGGATGAAAATATAAAGTATTATATAAAGCAAAGTGCTAACTATAACATTTTGATGTGACATTGCATTATATATTTGATTGAGTAGTTATGCATATAAATAGGTATTACGTTTTTTGATTGAGTTAAGCCTGCCAATTGATATTTTATCGTGTGTTTTTCTATGTTGTGATGTTATGCTATTGTTTCAGAAAAAAGGAGAAGGTTTGGTACCATTAAAACGTGTAATCCCGCTGCAAATGTTTGCACCTGTCCTAATAGTTATCAAAGGTACCAGGATTATAATTTAGTACGCCAGACGCGCGTTTCTGAAAAGTTGAAGAGCATTGAGGATTCAAAATTCCCAAAAATTCTAAGTAAGGAATCTGATGTACAGTAGTGGTCGTTTGTTTATGTAATTTATACGTGTTTCTCGTTTCTCGTTTTCTCATATAGATTAGACCGTTGGTTTTCCCGTTTAAATTGTTTTACACAAGTAATAAGTGGGGCCCTTTATAGCTTGTTGTTCGGTGTGAGCCAAGGCTCCATGTTGAAGGCCGTACATTGACCTATAATGGTTTACTTTTATATATTGTTATTTGGATGGAGAGTTGTATCATTGGCACTCACACCACCTCTTCTTATATCTATTATGTCAGATAGGTTATTCACTATGATTTTCAGAAATTGTTATATTCATTCGTAGCCAGATTTAATTTTGGTCAGTTCGCTCCCCCTCAAAATATCAAATAATGTATATATTGATGACCTAGGCGCTTTACTGGATTAACTCAATATCCAGGTTTTCCCACTTAGTAATAATTTTGTATGAAATCAAGAATGGTAAGTCTTGATCTGTGGAGGCAGGTTAGGACCCTTCATTTTTTTTTCAATAACTTGCTTTTTTTTTTATCTTATCAGTATTTTCTATCATTTCTATTCAGTACATGATCTTATTCTCTTTTCCCTTTTGTTTTGCCTTTTGTCTATTTCTTATTTCGTATGCCCATTTCTTGGTAAATCTTGTACATTTATACCATTTTTCTCTAGTCTGTTTACTCTATTAAGACCCTCCAGACCCTCAGATCGGAATTACTTAAATGTGTGTTATTGATTTTAAGTCATATAAAATGCAGTTGAAGTGTGATGTGCAGATTATGAATATGTTAACATTTAACTAAACCAGGTAACAAAGCTTACTTATTTATTTCCAATTAAGTATTTATCAACAAAGTGTCAAATAGCTAATTTATCAACATGACGAGAACCAAATTAATTCAAATTTAATAATTTTCCAAACTAAATAGATCTGGCAGAAAAATGGAAATTGAAATTGACAGTAGTTAAGGAGAAAACGGGGACAACTTGAACAGAATTAAACATTCTGCATTACACTTTGTGCAGCTGTGGATGCCTAAAATATTTGAAGGGTTATTGAAATAAAGTAAACGTATTATATCGCAACTGTTTGCATCAGATTAAATAATGTTTCTTACGTGATGAAATGATAAATGTGGTTCGAATCATTCGCTCTTTAAGCATGCGGTTTAGTTAGTTTGTTAAGGTTAAATAGTGTGTATCAGTGTGATATCTATTTACTATTTACAGCATTTTACCGGTTGTATCATATTCCAAAATTTGACGCTTACTTGTATTTCTTAAATGAAACTATGGGACTGTAAAATTATTGAATAAATGGAAAACAGATGATGATTTATTTTGCCAAGGGCCTGGTATGTCTCTTGTGAGCGTATAAAATTCATTTTTTTACTGTAAATGTTTGATTTGACTACATTTGATTGATGAGTTGTGTGGCGCATGCATTACAGAAGATTGTTAATACCTATTGCAGTGTTTCAAACAAATGCATCCGCTTGTACCTTTTCTGGTGTTTCTGTAGTCATTGGAGGACAGGCTGAGTCTGATATTATCAAAGGTCCACTCAAAATGTTGTCAATTGGCTAAATCTAACATTTCTTTTGTGAGTTTCGATTTGCTTTTTATGGCACCCTCAACAGAGTTGGGGTGACGAATTGTTATTCTACGTTTCTTTTTTTTTTTCTTATTATGTCACCCCTATGGAAATAGGGGTGATATATTGTTATTGTTCCGAATTTTTCTTCCACACTTTTTGTCCAGCTAGTTCTCGGAGATGACTTGACATACATTAATAAAACTGTACCATAATGACAATCCCCATGTGCAGATGTGCAGTTAGGGTCTGGAATTTTCAAGATGGCCGCCGTTACCATGGAAACGGCAAAAATGTGAAAAACCGAAAAATGGTCCAAAATAAACGAAACTTTCAGACAATGTAACTGGTCAGGCGAAAGCGTGAAATCCATCTTAAAAACTTTCAAAATGGCTACCGTTGCCATGGAAACAGTCCAAACGTGAAAAAAACGAAAATAATTCCTTAATTAATTCATAGTAAATCAGCCGTTACAGATACGACCCCTAATACTCCCCCCTTTGTAACAAGAGTATGAACTGTAGAATTCATTGCCGTTGGAATTTTTGAGATTGCCACTCTTACCATGGAGAAAAGGCTAAAAGTGCAATATTGACCCATATGGGAAAAAACGTCAAAGTATCATTTTCTTGCAAATTTTAAGCTCATTCCCGGTACAATGCTATTGAAACGTCATCTGTCCTTGAAATTTTCAAAATGGCCGTCGTTGTCATGGAAACAGCAAAAAAAAAAAAAAAAATCGCAACTTTCAGGCAAAATTCTGTAATCATGACTATGTGCATACGATCAAATACAAATCTGTGCTGCAAAACATCTTCTAGAAAACTAATATAGAATTTAACGTGCTTCTATTCTATACATAAATCGTGCTTTGAAGAGAGAATCGCCACTGAGAGAGAGAGAAACACGAAGAGTACACATAAGTGACATTTCTGCACTTGCACTAAAGTACACATCCGTTAATCGAACACCTGCTACAATATACACATGAGCTAAAAATCAATCGATAAGCGTGTAATTAAATTGTACAAGATAAGATACATGTATCGTGTGATACGCAAGTAATTGAAGAATAAAATGAACAGTTAGTATGCCGCTCCGTCAATATATACACATGTTGTCTGTCCAAGGTCCCCTCTAAAAAGAATAGATATGTTCTAAATCCACGATAATATACTTCAGTATCACATGACACCACATATCTTCCTCGCGCGTGTGTCTAATTTAAGATTTTAAAGAGTTCCCCAACATAGACATCACTCTTAGTCTACGAGAAGAAAAAAAGGGGGGGTCAAAGGCATGTATACTAGACGTGTCATCTGACTTTGGTACACTCAAACTGGTTGCTGCTACTGTGACAATGTCCAGAACGGGGTGACATCCTCAGCTATTAAGAATTGAGTGATCCAATAACGTTGGAACTATAACATAATGAGGAACCCCATTTGAAGTTGTGCACCTTGCTATGGAATGGTAAAAGATGGCCGCCGTTTCCATGGAAACAGCACACATGCGAAAAAAATCAAAGTGTTCCAAACTGGATGAAACTCCACAGGAATGTTAACTGGCATGTGCTGATTTCCAGTTTGACTTTGGAATTTTCAAAATGGCTGCCGTTACCATGGAAACAGCTAAAATATCAAAAAATCTAACTCTTTCGTTATAAGATCCAACTGGATGAAACTTAATGAAAATATTCTCCAGTATGCCAAGATGTCAAGACAATATTTGGATAGTTCAAAATGGCCGCCGTTGTCATGGAAACTGGGGTCAAGTTTTGCATTGACCCTATGGGAAAACGCATAAAATCAGCATTTTCTCAGAGAGTAGTGCACCAAAGTAAATGAAACTGTATTGATATATAACATGACATGTGGCAATGAGATGTCTGCTTTTAGAATTTTGGAATTATCTACTGTAACCATGGTTGCAGCACAAATGTTCAAAATTTCCAAAAAAAATAAAGTGCTGCAAACTGGATGAAACTTTACAGGAATAGTGGCTGACAAGTGCAGATTTGCATTTTGAAGTTGGAATTTCCAAAATGGCCGCCGTAACCATGGAAACAGCAAAATTGTCCAAAATTTCAAAATGTTCAAAACTGAATGAAATTTTACAAAAATGATAACTTGCATGTGTAGATGCACCCTTTGACTTTGGAATTTTCAAAATGGCTGCTGCTCGCCTGGCAATGGCGGAACGAGGGTGCCATCCGTTATTGCTATCAATTACAAATCTAGTTATATCTGTTATTAGTTTTCATTTTTATATCCTTGACAATTTTACAAATTTTTTAACTACTGTGGCCTATAACTTATAACTGGATTTATTCTTTTTATGACACATAGGAACATCGTTACACTACTGTTGCTTATATTTTATTACTGGACTGATAAGTCATATATCACATCAATAAACTACTGTTGCCTGTAACTTATGAGACATTAAAAATTTGGCAAACTATTGTTGCCTTTAACTTATTACTGGACCAATTAGACATACGAACATCAATAAACTACCGTTGCCTTTAACTTATTACTGGACTGATGTGTCATATATTATCGCATCGGTAATCTACTGTTGCCTTCAATTTATAACTTGACATTATGAGTTTGTAGTTAAAATAAAAGAAGACTTCTATTGAATCGAAGAAAAAAATATCTATTTCATATATAACTAATGAATGTTCGGTCTAGTTGTTTTTTCATTTCCCTATGTACGTTATATGTCGTTGCATTATAACATTTTTATTTCCTTGACTTTATCATGAGGAGCGCAATTCAATTTATTTAATACAATAGGGTAATTGTAAAAAAGTAAGACTAATTTATGTCAAAAACATCAATTTTTTTTTGAATTCATAACTTACTGATTTTTTGTTTTAATTCTTTTTCTTTAATTCTTTTTAATTACATCTTTATAAATCAAATTCAAAAGGAGTAATTGATTGAGTCAGACAATGGCTAAAAAAAATTGGAGTCGGACTCCGGGTGCGGGATTTTCCCGCTGTGTTGAAGACCCAGTGGAGGACTTCGGCAGTTTTCTGCTCATTGGTTGAGTTGTAGTCTCTTTGACAAATTCCCCTATTTCCAATTTCAATTTTATTTATTCTCAATAGAGATCTGTCGTGTATTTGAACTGTTATCTGCGGATATTCATTCTAAGAACACGTGTTATGTGCGCTATGACGGTATCATAAATTGTATTACCAGTGTTATGTCGACAGTGTTGCGTATGGTCTATCATTCCCCATGTACCCATAACTGTCCGATTATCGAAAAGTTACGGTTTAGGTTTAAAGTTCAGTGTTATTGCTTAAATAATACAAAAAAACATGTATTCTTTCATGTTGCTAAAAGTAAGGTTACAATTCATTTACCAAAGATAATCTAGAAAGGTTGTGTTGTTTTGACCACAAAACTTCTGTGAATTCAGCATTTTAAAAGAGGAACGAAAGATACCAAAGGGACAGTCAAACTCCTAAATCTAAAACAAACTGACAACGCCATGGCTAAAAATGAAAAAGACAAACAGAAAAACAATAGTACACATGACACAACATAGAAAACTAAAGAATAAACAACACGAACCCCACCAAAAACTAGGGGTGATCTCAGGTGCTCCGGAAGGGTAAGCAGATCCTGCTCCACATGTGGCACCCGTCGTGTTGCTTATGTGATTACAAATCCGGTAAATAGTCCAATTCGGTAGGTCACATTCATGAAAGGGAAGGGGATTGTAGTTACGACGTAAGGAACATATCCGATATCATTTGTGAAACGGTTATTCCATAACGGTCAACCAACTCGTGATGGCGTCCGTAAAATTTACGAAGGGATTATTTCAACTTCACCATTTGGAACTCTTGGTTTAATAGCTTCCTTGTGAGCAGTAACCCTCTATCAAGAAAATCATGATAGAAAATGCAAGCACGGGAATATCGTATCAATTGGGAGATATATACCCCGTATGCAGGTGCTGCTGGAATGTTGCTACTTAGAAATGGAAAGTTCACAATTGGAAAGCTGAAATCATCTCTTTTGTCGTAAAGTTTTGTTTTCAACCAACCCTCATTGTCAATTTCTAGATGTAAGTCAAGATATGAAGCCGACTTAACTGTATCTGTAGTATCCTTTATCACCAATTCGATGGGATAGATGCGTTCCACATAGTCACCAAATTTTGAATTGTTTAGTGAAAGAACGTCATCTATATAGCGGAAAGTAGAGTTAAAGGATATTGCTAACTTCTTATCTTTCTTCCTAAGAAGTTCCTGCATGAAGTCGGCCTCATAATAATAAAGAAACAAGTCGGCAAGTAGAGGGGCACAATTTTTTCCCATTGGGATGCCGACAGTCTGTTAAAAAACACGTCCTCCGAACGTTACAAATATGTTGTCAATCAAGAAATCAAGCATCTTGATAATATCGGTTTCAGAGAATTTTTTGTTTGAATCAGGGTGATTCTTTACAAAGTATGATTTATCCCTCCCTAAGACAAGATACTTGTATCTACGTTGGCCATTCTTTTTTATGAAGCAAAGTAATACCAACTCTTACAATTTGTCTTTTAGTTTGGAATGTGGAATACTTGTGTAAAGAGTAGAAAAGTCAAATGTTTTAATACTGTTACAAGATGAAAGAGAGTTAGAGTGTATGTACTCTAAAAGATCTTTGGAATTTTTAAGCATCCACATCTGATTCACGCCACCTCTAGAATAGGCAGTTTCACAATAAATTTGAAGCCCGACTTTGATTGCTGATAAAATAGATGTTAATAATTTAGAAAGAGGTTTCGTGGAGCACTTGGAAGACCCAGTAACATACCGTTGTTTGTAAGGACCCTTATGTAGTTTAGGTATCCAATACAGTGATGGAAGATCCAGTTCTTCATCTTTGGTTGAAATACCAAAGGAACAAAGAACAGACCTATGATTATCCAGGATTTCCTCTTTGTTTATTGTCGTGAGGGTATATGTTGAGTTTCCAAGTGAATTGTCCATACCTAATTCGTTTATCCAGCAATAAATGTAGTGACTTTTACAGACAAAAACGATGTTATTTGGGGCTTTGTCTGCGGGGACAACAACATATTTATCATGGAGGTCGGATAGGTGTTTAGCAACATTTGGGTCTTTAAAGATTGACGTAGCATGGACATTGATGGACCCATTCAGTTTCTTAATTCTGATTTGTATTAACGAACTATGACGTGAGGTTTAAAAATTAAACTGGCATAATAAAAGTTTATTTGTATGCTTAATCATTGAAACGATTTATACTTATACAAAGTAAAACACGCGGCCGACTTATATGAAGCATCCCTGTGTCTGGTTATCGGTTAATTACAAACCCGAAGTTCAAACTGGATAATATATTGGCTTTCAAAAGTTTTCAAACTTGGTCATTTAATCCATGACAGTCACTACCATTGTGATATAATCTTAATTACTAAACAAAGCAAACAAATATGCAATGGAACACAAAAAGGCATAGATATAAAGCACATTAGCAAAATTGAAAGACATGAATACAAAAATATATTAATGAAATCATTAATGAAAGTGAAATAGTGAAATGATAATTGGCTTTTAGCGGGCCAATATGGATCAATTTTGTCAAAATAAGCTAAGACTTGCACGTGAATAATTTCACCTCATTGAATCCGTATTCATGTGAACTTCAATTTAACCTCTTAGCTAAAAATTGTGCGAGTTGAGTTATTTAAAGGAAAAGAAAGTCAACATTGAAAGTGGAACAAAGATTAATCATGAAATTCATTTGATAACGTCACAAAGTATATAGAATTTTTGATATTCTGAAAATAAGCGTGCAATATCACTTTTTTATTCCCCGTTTCAATCCACCTTTGTAAATATGGTGTAACATTTGATTATTTCTTAACGAATCAAATTAGTCAAAATATACAAATTAATGATATCATAAGGTATGCATATACTACATAATGAAGGCATAAAATATTTCATATATGCTTGATAATAGTGAACATTTAGAAATAGCCCAAGAATAATTTAAAAACCTACATAATCATTTGGGATATCTTTCTGAAACTATCACAATATAATTCAAATAAAAAGTGTGTTCGAAAGATGGGAAACACAATAAATTTGTTAATTATTTATAAACAAAACCCGGATTTAATAAAGATCAATAGTCCATTTGCCAATTACCGATTTGATTCTGTTGATTCTGTTATTACACACTTTTAATCAAATCACTTGTCTTTGTCAATCGTAGACTGGTTCTATACCGGACAAAATTGGCTTTTGCCATTGCAAAGCATGATGAATTGAAAGTGATGTATCGGCGGTTTAACTAATATTTCATGAAAAGTAATTTCTGATGTCAGAAATGCTTAGCTTAAGAACAAATCAATATAATTAAAAGATTTGAAAACCCTGAAGATTACTCACATTACGCACAGGTAAATTTGCTCTTTTTGCTAGCTCTCCGTTGTAAATAAAAAAGGGATCTCTAATTTCAGGGTCAATTACGGGAATTGGCAAATGGACTATTAACACGTTGTTAATGTAGATGGAGTGTCTAAATTATAATCCATAGAATATTTTTTATGATTTGCCAAAATTTATTTTATATCATGCTTTTTGAAAATATAAATTTAAAAAGAATGAGTCACGGGACTTATTTTCACGCTACAGGTTGTGTAAAATTGACAGATTCTGTATAGATTATGCATGGAAAACCAAATTTTCTGCCATAAAACGGAAACAAGCCATAGAATTTAGAGATAAAGAATGAGAAAATAGCTCTTATATTATGATATTAGATAAGAAAAAGAAAACAAATGGGGTCACGGGACTTATTTTCTGGCAACATAATAAATAAGGTAAATTCCAAACACATTCTATTGTTAAAGTACTGCCCTTACATTGGAGTTGCCTCCCCTTATGTGGCAAAGTTGAAAAAAAAATAATTACACAAAAGGATTCTGTTGTTTCGTAAAATACAACCATAAATATGACAAGACATGTCAAATTGAAATTCTTACACATCAATTACATACTACTAATCTGTGCATTTTATTTAAGATCTAGACCGATTGTTTATTGTTTCAAAATTAAATAAATTGTTTCAATAAATAATTGAAAGGACAGAATATAACAGTGAGAGAGAAAAAACAGAGGATGACGGAGGAACAATTTACCTTGGAATTGCACATTTTTATTACGTAGTTAAAAACATAATAAATGTCCATGTCAATCCATTCGCTCCATTAATAGTGTTTCCCCTATCACACCAAAAGGACATGGTAACTTAATTGCAAAAGGGCATCTCGAGCGCGCAAAAATCTATAAAAAGGACACCTAGAGTGTAATCTACCTATTTATATAGCAGGCTATGAATGAATGAATAAATACTTTATTAGGGCCAATATCCCTAATGCGCCTCAAATTGAGGAACTCAAAAATTGCGCGTAAACTAATATACCAGTGAAGTGATATTGAACACGTTTCTATCTTTAACAAGTGACTGAGCTTAACCATTTTGGTCAATTTGTAAAGTAGGGGAACATAGAATAAATGTGTAAAAACTATGGAGCTATTAAATGAGTTTTAATGCTAAAACTCCTTTGTGAAGCCAGTTTTAACCTTTGAACTATCCATCTTTAAGCTGCTCTTTCACCACTGAAAAGTCTTTAATTGTCGAAATGCAAATCTAGTCCCGAAAAAATGGTACAGTTAATGTTATTATTGAAATGCAACAAATGCAAAATTAAAAATTAAAAAACAAATCAAAAGAGAGTCTGTTTCCAATTGCGTGTAATCATTTTGATGCTATATTTTATTTATTTCTAGTTATTGTCATCCCACTAAGAAATAAATGATGGGGTTTGATAATTTTTTTAAAACAACGTTGTGAATATATAAGGGATGTCAAAAAATCTGAACTTTAATACTCGGATACTCGGTCATTATACTCGAGTACTCGCGAGTACTCGGATGAATCTTAAACGTCTATCGAAAAAAATAGATTTTAGGTTGGATGCAGTGTGTGTGTTATAAACTTTCATAAACATATTAACGAAAGACAAACGTACAACAAAAAATAGCTTGATCCTCTGTTTTTTGTGTCAATTAAACAATGAATTACCGACAGCTGTTTCTGAACATCAAAATAGAATTATTATTTGTATACGTGTTCATGAACCATTTTCCTATAAAATCCTAAATATTTGCATATTTAGTCCGACAAAGTAGATAATATATGTATCGTCTGTTCATGAGGAGTTGGTATTTTTCATAATTCGACTTGATTAGTTTACTTGTGTTTTTTTCGAGTTGTTCAGTCTTACTTTTTCTGTGTTTTGTTTTTGCATTTATCGTTTGTCTGATTTTTTTTTTGCCATGACGTTGCCTGTTTATTTTCGACTTTCGGGTAGGAATATCGCTTTCGTATTTTTGGCTTTCTTTAAATTGTAAATTAAACAATTATAGTTAAGTTTCAAATACAGAGTAATTAAATTAGTTTAAATGTACATCTTCTCATACCGATCACGTTTATATAGAAGTTTTGATTAACAAACAAAGGTATGTTTTTACGGCTTGTGATCTGTTAAGTATTAATCCATGAAAGTGTTGATCAGTGTGCAAACACCGTTAAAAATGTCTCTAATCAGTTGCGTAGGGTTCATCGCAGGTCACTTTGATTTTGTTCTTGTTTAGAAATATGACCTGGTTAACAATTTCAGACGAAAGACTGTTGGACTTTTTACTTTTGTTACAAGTTGTGCACATGAAAACATTCCTTCAGGAGGAAAGAACGTTGCTGGTACTACTATAACAAATAATATACTCAGGATAAACATCTTTATGTTGTTAATTGATTTCATTTAGTATTACAAAGGGGATATTTCAACGGAGCTAAAGTGAGCGGAAATGTGGAGAGAAATATATCAAGATGTATAACAGGCAATCGAGTATCCGATTACTAAAACTGTACTCGAGTACTCGGCCTTCCGAGCGAGTACCCGAGTACTCGAGTACTCGTTGCCATCCCTAGAATATATACAAGTTTTCTAGTAAAATCGAAGCGCAATAATTTATAATTCATTTATAGATATTACATTTAATATGACGTCAAACAGTAAATACATAATTTATAGTGTGCCACGAAGCTTGAATAATAGCACGCATTTAAACATTATCAATATCAGTTGGTTTTTGTGCATGGATTTTCTTATTTATTTTCATATATTGAATAAAGCTTTTGATTTTTTCACCGATTTTGGTCTCGAACATCTCTGAAGAGAAAAGTATGGTCGTAATGTGCATTTCATTTTTCAAAAATGTTTTACAAATCTACAAAAAATTAGAAAAAAAAATCAAATGATTCGATTTATAAATTTTGTAAAACATTATAACTTCAATATCAAACCTTGATAAAACAATATTAACTAATTCATCTGATGGCATTTTGTATGGCAAGTGATTTGCCAAGTAATAGAAAAAGAGACTCGAGCTGTTACGGTTAAAAGAAAATCAGGAGAGAGCAAATTTCTATTTGCGTGTAATAGTTTTGATCCCGATAATCTAGTTATTTCTTATTATTTTGACCCCACAAACGAATTCTTAAACCAACGTTTTAGTTATAAATATATTTCCGAGTTAACTCAAAGCACTACAATTTATTATTGATGTGTGAGGTATAGAATTAGCAGACTAATTTGGGATACACAATGGTGTAATTACGCATGCTTTGATTTTTTTTTTTATTACATTCGGATTTCCACTTAGTTTCAATTACAAATCTTATAATTTCAAATTCAGTATTTCAAATTTTGTTCTTAGAAATTTTGTCAAATGAACAAAAAATAACCGAGTATTTATATAAAAATCAAGTCCAAATTAGCCTTTGGTCTAAATCGTCCTGTGTTTAGTTTAAAATATCATGACATCTTTTCCAACTTAACACCAATTTTTCAAAAAACTATTTCAAAGTCACGGAGAAATTATGTTAGTTTGTGTTCAGACCAATATATGTAATTCCGCCACGTTCGTTATGTGTCCGTTCCAGGTCAGGAATCTGTAGTGCAGTTGTTGTCGTTCATGTCTGTACCAAATCAGGAAAGTGCACCGAGTTGTTGACATGTCTGACATAATTGTTTGTATTTGGTTTTGTTATAAATTAGGCCATTAGTTTTATCAATTGAAATAAATCATATCTTTCATGTCTTGGTTTGAACCTTTTCTGGCGACTATACGATTTTCTCATTGTTTGGTGCCATACAGATGTATATAATTGCTAACTTCTACTTTGTTCGAACTTTGGGGGATTGTTGTGTCCGTGGCATCATACCAAATCTCCTCACTTTTATAATATATCAACTGTAAAAAGTAGCAAAAATACCGAACTCCGAGAAAATTCAAAACGGAACGTCCTTAATCAAATGTCAAAATCAATTACTCACACACATCAAACAAATGGATAACAACTGTCATAATCCTGACTTGGTACAGGCGTTTTCGCATGTAGCAAATGGTAGATTTACCCTTGTTTTATATAAAGATTAACTTCTCACTTGTATTACAATCGTATACAATTCCATTGCAGTGACAACAACATTGGCAAAACTCTTAATATTTAGAACTTATGGCAATTCCTTTTAGTACAATTTTATCTTCTGATTTTACCAGATACATTATTATATTTTTACATTATTTAAAATTCTAAGTGATCATAACTCTGGAAAATTAGTTTGAATGCAAAGACTAGATTGTTTTTAAAAGTGTATGAGGATGTGCTTGTTAGTATGTTTTCTATTGATACATCATTTTTCGACTGTTATCGGTAGGTTAAATATTTTGCATCACAAATAATACTAAATCGTGAAACGTTGCAAAATATTAAAAAAAAATTTATAGAACTTTTTTAATAACTTTAATGTGACTAACCAAAGTAACTTCATGTGTACAAATGATTGTCGTTTTAATTTAACGGTTTATTGATTAACTGAAACAAGCAATTTAAATTTAGATAGCATTTGTTTTAAGGAGTACTTTTTATAAAATCGTAACAATTTCTCTCGAATATTGTACACTACACTATTATTCTGATGTTCTCAATCAGAAAAATTAGATGCCAAAAAGAGGGGCGAAAGGTACTGAAGGTAAATTCAAACTCTTAGATCGAAAGTAAACTGACAACGCCTTTTCTTTTTCCACATGTGTCACCCGTGTTGTCGCTCATGTTATTACAAACCCGGTAAATAGTCTAATACGGTAGGTCAAATTCGTGAAAAGGGGACTGAATTGAAGTTACGACATAAGGAACATATTTGATATCATCTGTGAATTGGATATTCCATAACGGTCAACCAACTCATGATGACAAATCATGGACCTAGGCAATGTCATAAGCACTACATGACATACGTTGATCAATGAATCAACAGACTTGGATCAATGTCAAACAACCTCCTTTAGGATATTTCACATTGGATATTGATAACAAAATAAACTAATCGAAATTGGGCATACACGAATCATTGAACCAAAAAGTCGAGACTCTCCATCCAAATAACAATTTTAAAAGTAAACCTTTACAGGTCAATGTACGGCCTTCAACACGGAGCCTTGGTTCACACCGAACAACAAGCAATACAGGGATCTAAAATTACTAGTGTAAAACCATTCAAACGGGAAAACCAACGGAATAATCTATATAAAAAACGAGAAACAAGTATAAATAACATAAACAAACGACAACTACTGCACCTTCTCCCTTTTTCTGAAACAATAGCATAAATTCACAACATAGAAAAACACACGCTGAAATATCAATTGGAAGGCTCAATCAAAAAACGTAAATTAACACACTACGAACGAATAAATTTGATCTGCGATACCTGAATGCAAATACATAGTTAATACAATTTTAGGGACAAAAATTCAAGGCCAAACAGCAAACAAACAAACAGCAGGTTTTTGTTTTATTCAGTGCATTCCGGCTTTGATATTCATGTAATAAACAATGTTTGCATATTAGCTAGCAATAAAACCGTGTTTAATCCACAAATTTCTACATAAGAAAATGCATATAGCAGTCCGTAAATGGCAGTCGTATTTCATTCGTTTTGTTTATTTAATTGTTTTATTTTGCCATTTGATCAAAGAATTTTCGTTTTGATTTTTTTATATATTTTTCACTTTTGATGACTGCAGCGCTTTTCTGGTCAAAAACTTAAACAATGAAATAAAAACCAGCACAGACTTTGGATATTGTCAAGGTACAATGATAATCCATTTCATTCCTATATATTGTTAAAATCATTCGATGATGTTCTAATTACGCTACTTTACCTTCATGAAGTGTTTTAACTACATATGATACTAACAATTGCACTTTCGGAAAATATTGAAATAAAATCTACCTAGTTTTTACAACTTCTTGCCAAATATGTATAAGTTAGATAATTTACTACGAGCTCCTTGTAAATCTCTGACAATAAAATAGTGCAACTATTTAAATACGCCATGGAAAATAAGACCACATACATAGTCATGATATTATTGTACGATATGTAACTATTTTCTCTGCTGTCTTTTATTTGTCACACATTGTATATATTTTCGTTTACCATAAGATGTGAATATAAAACAGAAGATGTTGTATAATTGCCACTGAGACAACTCTCCACAAGAGACCAATTGACACAGACACAATTGACACAGAAATAAACAATTATAATTCACCGTGCGACCTTCAACAATGAGCAAAGACCATACCTCATAGTCAGCTATAGAAGGCCCGAAATGGCAATGTAAAACAATTCAAAAGAAATTAACTAACGGCCTAATTTACATACAAAAAATGAACGAACAACAAATATGTAACACATAAATATATGCTTCTTGTAACTGAAGTACTCATTCAACTATTCATAGGATATTATATAAATAGGGAAAAACATGTACTAATGGAGGAAATGAACTGACAGGGAAATCAACTGTTTCGGTGTTTGTACCATTGTATAAAGTATGATTTCATCATTTCAATATAAAACTAACGAGGTGTGTTATGATTGCCAATGAGACACCTATCCACCAACTTCATGAAAGATAGAATACGGCAGTTGAAACTTAACTTGGATTTGGTAACATATATTTTCAAAGATATTTATATCTTAAACGCGTTAGAGTTAAAGATAAACATATTTTTATATAGATATAAGAAGATGTGATAGAAGTGCCAATGAGACAACTCTGCATCCAAGTCCCAATTTGTAAAAGTAAACCATTAAAGGTAAAAGAAAAGTCTTGAACACGGAATCTTGGCTCATATCGAACAGCAAACGGCCCCAACAATGACATATCTTGTTTGTTGTTCGAAAAGATATGTCGTTAAATATGATTCACATTTCATGAGTTTCACATATAAGGCCTAAATTCTATCATTAATGGCTTAGTCAAGATATCAAGGAAATTCTCATTTTCTTTATATTTTCGATTTGCAACTATCGGTAATGTTCCAATCGAAGTAGCATGCCATTGTTTTATTAACTTATTATGGTAAAAAATGTAATCTGCACTCGTATCTATCTTTTTTCATACGAGCAATACCTCGTAAAAATGTAGAAGCAAGCTTTGTTTTACAGATACATCTACTTTCGAAAAAAAATTTTTGTACATTTATATTGGTTAGTAGAAAATGACACTCAAATTCAGAAATATGTCTGACAGACCTTATGTTACGAATTGAAAACAAAATTAAGGTCCTGTCAAAAGTACAAAGTATATGTTCCTTTTTAAAACGGCCAATGAAACTGATGAGAAGGAATTTTTCTTCTATTACTATTATAGCCACGTGTTTGCACAGATATTTCGGTCAATAAGGAATTGGAATTGGTTGAAAATGTAGGGGATACTATTCTTGTCGTTAATACGTCTGCGCCCCTAGATTGTAAATTACTTACAATTTAACTTATGATTTGATTTTATATTTGCTTATTTATTTTCTTTCTATTTGTCACAGTTCAAACATCGATATTGACAGTGATATAAAATATCTATTGTAATTAACGATGATAATATTTTTTTACACATAGTATAATGAATATGAATATTTATTAGAAAGTCAAAATTCTAAATTCAAATTGGTCTTCGCTAGTTGCTTTGTATTTTTTCCCTGCTTTGGTAGCATTTATCATATTTTCGGTATTTAAAGGGCTAGGGGTAAGTCTTCTTTTTAAAATTTGACAAGGGATCATAATGGTTTACCTATTAGGAAAAGACCAGCATGCGACATATCAATATACATTTAACTTTATATAGGATGGATGAATGGATGGATGATTAACGTAAAAAAGCAAAGTAAATGCATGTTTAACACAAGAACAGAATAATGTGATATGAATATAAACTCAGCTTTGTACTAGATCGTCATGCTGAGCTGGATTTTTGACGTGATAGTAAACATGGTAAAATTCCACTGGAATTCATGTATGTCACCCTATCAAGTTATGTTATTCTGACTCCGAGCCAAACAGTCTTTATTCAAACTCCTTAATGTCGCGCGCTTACCGAAGAAGATCAAAACCCAATTTTCACTTCTTTGGTTTAATCCGGCTGGTATTCAAACCAAGAACCCCCGCACTATAGGCCGTTCTAGCCGGCTAACTTAAGTAGTGAATTTTAGTTGTCTCCTTTCTACATAAGATAAGGACATGAACATCTAAGATCTTGCTTACGTATTACATATGACATTAATCACCAAGTTTGGCTCACATTAGAAACACGAAGATTGCAACATGTGCAGCAAGATATGTTTGCCCGGAATATATGAGATCAACCGTGTTTTGTTGGGTTCCTTTTTCTCAATCTTTAATTATTTATGTTGTGTTTTGTAGTATGTTATTTGTCGTTTGGTAATTTTCTATCTTTAGTTTGCGATTGTACGTTCCTTCTCTTATTAGTTTCACTACCATTTTTGGTATCTTCTGCTTATTTTTTAACGGATGTCAGATATAAATATACCCGTTTAAATTGAAAACAACGTTCAAACTTATTTACATATATATATATATATATATATATATAATATAACTCGTCTAAACATCAACCCAACAATGTTAGATCTGTAAATTTGCTTTCGCAAATTTTTTGTTCTTCCCTCACCGGGATTCAAACTCATGCTACTGAGATATCGTGACACTAAATCGCCTGCACTGTAGCCGACCCGCTAGACTGGCTCAGACATATATGTATATATATATATATATATATATACAACTCGTCTAAACATCAACCCAACAATGTTAGATCTGTAAATTTGCTTTCGCAAATTTTTGGTTCTTCCCTCGCCGGGATTCGAACCCATGCTACTGTGATATCGTGACACCAAATCGCCTGCACTGCAGCCGTCCCGCTAGACCACACGACCACCTGGGCTATATATATATATATATATATATTCATTATTTAGCGATCGCACTACTTTTAATTTCATACACGTATTTTCTTACTTCAATATACCTTATGAGTCCTAGTCTTTCAACACTTGGGTAGTTAATTTTAACCTTGCTTTGGTCGGGTGCGTTTAACGTCGTTTATCATTCACTAAACTATCCAGTTTGCCAGTGTTCATTTCTAACGTCGGTGGTTCTATCCGTGTATTCAGATTATTTTCACCAATTAAAACAGCTTAGTCGCTGTACCTTTAATTTAAATGATTGGCATTAATTACCAGCGATCAATCCATCAACACACTCAAATATCACTGATACATGTTTGTATGATTTAGCACCAGACATAGATGTAATGTTAGTCCATCACAACGATGAAATTAAAGTGTTAGAGTTATGGAATCTTAGAAATGTATTCTGTGGAGAATGGGGTAAGCACGAGGCATACAGGAATGACTACATTGACAATGTCGACCTGGATTGTATAGAAAAGGTATGATGTAAAAAAAAATCACAAATATACTCAACTCCGTGAAAAATTCGAATAGAAAATCCCTAATCAAATGGCAAAATCAAACGCTCACACGCATCATATGAATGAACAACAACTGTTATATTTCTGAATTTGTCAGTTAGAAATTAATATTATAAATATAGATATTATATGTAAATGCAATGCACATTAATTTGTTTTGAAAAGCAGTGAAAAAAAACCAGTCAAGAATACAAAGTTTGCTATTTTTCAAATAGTATTATTATTATTTGTATACTGCAGTATATAGATAAAAACGTTTGTAATTTCTTAATTTTTCAATATTTTTGAAACTGATTTAAAAGGTTTACCCTACAGAAACATTGAAAAGCCCTCCTTCTTTTGATGAGTAAAATTGGTTCGTTTGAATGTAAGCTTCTAGATTCAGTCAGCTGAACAAATGCGGCCAATTTTATAATTTAAAAAAAAAGCAATTGTTCGTTATAATGCATTTCCTGGAATATCTAGATAGATGATTTTATGTCGGTGACCGTCTAGCAAAAACATGCACTTTAAATTACAAATTTTAAGTTTTTAATTGGCAATATACGGTCGCTGACTGTATATACATTCAGTGAAATTCCGAAATTGACATATTTGACCTAGATACGACAACCGTTCATGTTGGCTATTCAAACTCATCCTTCTGAAAAATCACAGTGCCAGCCGTTTGCTTCTTTTCAAACAAAACAAGGGAGATTCATGGACACAAACGCTTTTACACTTATACTTATCGGACATATAAATTGCCTCAATTGTCCTATTCAGAATCGAAATAATTGATATATGACTCCAATAAATCGTTGCAATTGTAGAAAATCAGGATAAAATATCTGCGGTTTTATCAGTTGTATCAACCGGACGATACGATATCAACATGAAAGCATTTTTTGATTTATTTTAAACGTTCTACTTTTTTCTTAAACTACCAAATCAGATTTAATGATATTATTGTATCTACCATAGTGTTTCACTGATTTGTATGTTTATTGATGTCTCAGACTTACAATGCCATAAACCTTTGTTTTTTGGGGTGACATGTTTAGCTCACTGTACGAATTGTCGAAAACGGAGAAAATCAGTTGGTATTGGAATATTTTGATATAACCACAAAGAAATTAGAAAACTACCTTAGAAGAAAGCCCGATAGCGCAACCGCTGATAGATGGGAGGGTACAAGGATACCACTACAAACAGATCAATTTCTTGTTAAGTATGTTATAACTTATAATATAATCATTTGAAGGAAACGGTGAAATAAGTTCTTGTTGATTACAAAGTATAATATTGAATGAGCATTACATTGTTTAAAAATATATTTACAGAGCAATTATTATCACCTTCTGGCCATAGGTAAGGTTACACAATATTGCACATAGAAGCAGCTTGGCTTGTTAATATACTTCAAATAGCAATTAATGCGTATGGTTCGCATAAAATAAGGAAATTGAAATGAATGAAGAAATAAATTACTAACGCCAACATTTTATCTTGAGGTGTATAGATTCAAATTACACATTTAGAACATAAACATATTCTCTTTTCTTTGACAATACACATATTTTTATAATAACTACATAGCCTTAACTTCAACAAAGATATTTTAATGAATTTATGTTTTAGAATAAATTGGGGTTTTCATCAATGGAATAATTTTAACAGATACAAAAGAATATTTTTTCCTTTTTTTTTAATTGATGGTAGAACTTCTCATCTTCAAATGTATAGCCATCACAACTGTATCTCTAAGAAAAGTTTTTTATTTTCAACAAAAAATAGTATGAATTTTATTTTATTTGAATTGGTTCAATTGCTGGCTAAAAATATGTAATTTCTTAAGCTACATTAAGGATATGATTTTTCCTCGTGTTGATTGATTAATTTAATTTTTTTTTTATGTTTAAACGCCACATTTAAGCAACTCATTAATTCTATTTCGTGGCGGCCAATTTTCATTGGTGGAGGAAGCCACTCCGGCTTGGAGTGCCAGGAGAAAACACCATACCTTCAATAGCACCCCGTATAACCTCGATACAAATGAAACCGGACGTTGACGCGTTTGAAGCGATAATCAGGAGAATATTTAGGATGACAACAATTTGGAATGCCTCTCTAGAAATTATTTGAGTATATATAAATATGTCAATGTGCATGCTAGTTTATTTATTCAATTATAAAATTGTTGTTAGTTTTAGATATTGCATAGAACGTTTGATAAAACTGATAGATACAAAACGCACAGACATGGTGCAATTTCATACATTTTATGAGATAAACAATGCTGAATATCTTTTCGTGCATACACCTTTGCGTATTAATACCCTAAGCAATAACAACTAACTATACTTTGAATTACTACGTGGCTTCAAATGTTCCCTAGAACTGAGAATAAACGCAATATCATAGTAAATAAGTTTTCTCTTACAGTATTTCTCGTTCCACTAAATGTGTCGCGTTCGTTGTGCGTTTTTAAAAAATCACTGTACAGTTCGTTGACAAAAAACCGTCCCAAATCACTTTCTTGTCAAGGTATTCGAGATGATGTCGGCGACCCTTTTTTTCTGTATTTTATTGTTAATGTTTATCCGTTAAATTAGTCAAAATAGTTGAACTTAAATCACCAGTCACCTAAAGCCAAAATTGCTGTGTTTAACCAGCGTACATCTGATAGGAATGTTTCTTTTGAAAATTGGGGCTTTCAACGTTATTCCAGATGAAATGAACAGTTAATAAATATATTCCAGAGTAAATAAAGTTTCAAAAAGAATAGAACAGTCATTAAAACATTAATGACTTCCTTTTCACAATTTGAGGCTCTTCAAAATGCTGATGTTGGTCCAAATTCGCATAGACGAAAGCAGACATAGGAGCTCGTTGAACTTAGTTTGCCGAATGCCTTAGATGGCATTCCAACTGCTTTATCTATGGGTGTTTTTTGTTTTTTGTTTTTTTGTTGTTTTTTTTTTTTTTACATATAAAGCTTTTTAGATGTGGTGTGATAGCCAGTGATACAACTTTCCACCAAAGTTTAAATGAAGTGGGTGAATAAAGCAATTTTTATAGTCCAATGTACAACATTTAACAGTGAGGAAAACCTATACCATATAGTCGGCTATAAAAGACACCAATATAAAAAAAAATGTGAATAAAATAAAAACGAGAAAACTAACGGTTATTTATTTATAACTTATGGATTATTTATCAAAGAAGAAAAAAATATGACAGATCTATATAATTTATGTTATACAGACCCATGACGTAGGACCGAAACGAAAAAAATGCGGCGGGATTAAACATGTGAGCCCCCAACCCTCTCCTTAACCTGGGACACTGGTGTAACAGCACAACTTATAAAAAAACTTCAAAAAAACCTGTACAGTTGCAATTGTAGTTTGGGCCGTATGCGTACTTTTTCAAAATACTCATACGGTCGGACAAATATTAAGAAGTATACATAAAATATCGACAAAGGACGAATGGGAATATACGATCCAATGTCTCGTGTACTTTACGAACTCTTGAAAAACTTTTTGAGAGGTCCATAAATGGCCTGTTGAAAGGCAACATTTGTGGCCTTATTCAATATACCTCATTTTATCCAATGGCAGTCCAAACTTCCCTGACGTAATTCCGGAGGGCCTTCTTCCAGGACCTACATGTAGTATGTGTTGCTACTTTGTGCTCTTAAGCAGCCAACAGTCAGCTATTACGTACGCGTGTCATTAACAAATAAAGGGGTCCCGAAATTGTTAAGTATCAACTGTGAAACGTTTCAATTTTTTATTGATAACTATTAAGACATGATAAAAGAAACAAAGCAAATGTCTAAGGTTAGGTTGATGGTTGATGATTGATGCTTTGCTCGATTGCATAATTTACCGATGACGCCAAAGGTAACTGGGGAATAGAAATATGGTCCTTTTGGTCTTATCCAAAACAAGTAAAACTTTGAATGAAATGCATATGGGTGGGTATAGACTTCAAGGTGCTTAAAGTACCAGAATTACCAATCATGTAGATTTTGGCATCACAGTAGAAAGACTGTAATGTCGAGGAAACTAAGCATAATCTTTATACCTTAAAAATTAAACAAACAAAAAAAAACATAATCGAAGAAAGCAATTCAGTTAATATTAAGAAGTATCTCTTCATCTTTATATCTTTACATTAAAGAAACTGTATTGCTATTGACGGCTATAAGTTACATGTTCATTGTATACACATATTCTCTAGCCTTAATGTAACTCTATTGTAATATATGACCCCTTGGACCCGCCTCTGAGATTCAGGCCAAAAGCCTATAATCCATTAATTGTTTTTGATTGCCGTCTACATCAAAAAGAAGATGTGGTATTGAAACAACTCTTCGCAAGTGACCAGACGACACAAAAATGAACAACTATAGGTCCCCGTACGGCCTTCAACAATTAACAAAGCCCATACCGCATAGTTAGCTAAAAAATCACACAGAAATGACAAATGTAAAACAATTCACAAGAGAAAACTAACAGCCTAATTTTTTCAAAAAATAGTGAACACAAAAATATATATAACCACTGATTACAAGCTCTTGGCTTTAGACAGGCACATACAGATTATGGCGGGATTAAACATGTTAGCGGGCACCTAACCCACCCCTAACCGTACATTGATTGTCGTATGGTAAACATTTTCTAAAATGCTATCAAATTAGATTTTCGGACGTGTTTATCTGTATGCTAAGTCATATTTGCATCTGTCGAGTCAATGTATTTCTACCAATTGAACTTTCGTATACATAAGGATTTTTTTTACATGTACAAAATACCTCCAAGAGTGTTTCGACAATACTACGGATATTACGGGTTGCTGTCTGCATGTTATGGTGGTAAATTATTTATTTTTTAAACATGCATATTGGTTATAATAATATCAAAGCATTATTTCATACACGCAAAATTCATTGACAAACGCAATATTGTGTCAACGAAGCGTACAGTATAAAAAGGTGTAATGACAACGAAGCGTACACAACATGAAAATAAAGACACTTTAAAACGTGTATTATTTTGTTTCTAGACACAACACAAACATACGACCTTTATAAGTTTGTTAATTTTAACTATGAAATTTTCAAAATTGTATGTTATAAAAACTATGAAGTACAAGAAACATTAAGTTTTGAATATTTAAAAACACCAAGCACGTTTTATCATTGATATCGTCGTGCGTTATTTGATGTTTGTATATAAAAATTCCACATATTTGAAAACCCTTTTAGTAACTAATGAGTATTATGGCAAAGAATATATTGGAGCAAAATATCCGAAGAATAGATATTGGATTTTCTTTAAAAGTATTAATTTCTTATTGTCTGAACTCGGTGTTACACGGTGTGTTCGATTCGAACGCGTCAACGTCCGGTTTCATCGGGGTTATACAGGGTGAATAGGAAAACTGACAATTCAAGTCAATTAAGATTGGAGTCGAGTACACCCGCACGAGCGGGAATCGAACTCACAACCTCAGTGTTAACCGGCTAGTGATTCCAGTTGTATCTACTTAGACCATTCGACAACCGAGTCCCCTCTTCGTTTTGACGCTCTCAGAATGACTCTGTTATGAAGTGCACTAAACAATAATGCGCATACTTATTCTTATTTTTAAGGCGTGTAGTGATTTTGATACACCAGATCATTCTTTTTCGTTACGTTTTATGTAATATTAAAATGTCTATCTTTTTTTATATCGCCGTGGTTAGCAATGTGTATTTAATTGGATACCGGATATTCTTGAATGCTGAATATAGAAACAAATCGCTTCACAAGTAAATTTTTATCATGATTACAAAATATTTCCGTGATCCATGTATACATTACAACAAAATTATTTTAATTTTACCTTTGTACGTTTTTTATTTGGCGTCATTTTGTCCAAGGTTTTGGTGTCTTATTGTTATTGTTTTATATCTAAACCCCCTTTTTTAAATTTATTTTGTAGTAACATTGCGTCATAGATCTAATTTATTCGTTCGGTGAATGTTCACTTGTTTTTGTTAATATTTTTTCAATTGTCTTTTGGTTGGGTTTAGTCGTTTCAGTTGATATTTTATAGTGTTTCTATCTATTTTGTGATGATAATCTAATGTTTCCGGTTATGATGGAGTTTGGTTTGTTTTATTGATTTTATTCATAAGTGTTTCTCGTTTTTCGTATTTAAGATATAGATATAGATATGTTGGTTTTCCTATTTCAATGTTTTTACACTAGTGATATTTTGGGCTCTTTAAAGCTTGCTGTTCGATATGAGATATAGCCATACATTGACATAAACTGGTTTACTTTTATAAATTATGACTTAGATGAAGAGTTGTCTCATTGAAACTCATACCACATTGTCGTATATCTATTAACACTTATAGTTCTAAAGTGATAAGATAAAATACGTTTATAAATATTAAACCCAAACAAAAAGCATTGTAAATCTTTAAAGGAAACAAATATTTAGCTTTGACAGAAATCCAAAAAATCTAAGTTTGTTTGTTGCATTTGCGCTAGTAAGAGACTAAGGCATTAACTAAAGGGTGTTATGCCATATATTTCTACACCATATCGTGTTTGTTCCAGTTTTTAAAAAAAGTGAAAAAGAAAAAAAATAAAGAATACAGAATAAATACCTGAAAAATAAAAGATTACTGATTAGAAGGACCCATGCCCCACCACCACTTATTCAGACCCGTAAAATAGGACAAGAACGTACACGAAAAAGAAATCATGCAGTGTTAATTTCTTTATGTACAAGATCGAGATTCTATGATATGATAATCTGATTATACCATGTAAGTATTGCTAACTATAACATGTGTAAAAAATTCTCACTTTTTTCAGCGAAGGGAATTACGAATTTCGGTGGTTGAATCAGAATGGAGACAGAATATTTGCTGCCTTTTACTATGATATCTCTGTTGAGAATTTTCCACTATTCTATTACTCCGAGGAGAAGGAAGGTGCAGAGCATACTGAACCAGGTAAAGTCATTGGTGTTTCAGATTGTGTGTTATTTCATTTAGTGTATTCTTAAAAAAGACAATAAGGTTACTATATCGCTCGGATACCAGCTACCAGCTGTTATTGACGTCAAAAACACATGATTTAATTCAGGTGTACACAAAAACACAGAATGTCATTTGCTATAAAATAACAATTTAAAGTTTCGATTGGACATACTGAGCGAAAGACTACATTGATTGAACAAGGCAATGAGAAATAAAACAGCATATATGGGAAATCTTCGTTTTTAAAAAACGAACTTTAAATCTGCGAAGACAAATAAACGTTTATCAATTTTCTTTAAACAGTCTTTGGTTGTTTAGATTTAGAGCATGGGTTTATTCATAAAGCGAAAGAAGCACGTCATATTAGAATTTGTAATAATATGAGTAACACGATGGGTGCATCTGTGGAGCAGGATCTACGTATCGTTTGAGAGCACAAGAGATAACCCACAGTTTTTGGTGAGGTTCCTGTTGCTTGGTCTTTTGTTTTCTATATTTTATCTTGTGTACTTTTAATTGTCTGTCTTTCTTCTTTTTTTTTAGCCATGGCGTTGTCAGTTATTTTCTATCTATGAGTTTAAATGATCCTCTGGTATCTGTCGCCCTTCATTATAATAAGAGACCTTAACATTGTCCACGACCGAGAGTTGAAATCCTCTCTCAGTAAAAGACCTATATAACACCCCATCCGTTTCGTCAAGTATTACTTTGAATAAGTGTCGTTTCATCCTCCACAAGTCACTCCGTAATGGATTAACAAAATAAAAACTTGACAAAAATCCAAAGATTCTGTTTTTAAATTCAGCAATGATCATAGTTTATATTCGTATTACTAAAAAATGATACATCAGGGTTTTCGATATCACAAACTAGTCAAAATATTTACTTAATTTTATCATCGGTAGAAGGACATCATACGTAAATATAAATCAACATGAAGACATCTTAAACGTTCAGGTATGTCACATATAAACTTTTCCGGTAGTATTCTGTACAAAGCACAAAAATGTCGTCATTCATTTTTGATTCACTCATAGGATTTTTGCATCGGAAATAAACAAATTCATTCTTAAACGAGTTATTGACAGGAACAGGTTATGTTCCTCTCATATATTTTACAGACCCGGAGGGATTTTGCTTGATTTTCGTATGATTTCCGTCAGCTTAATTGAGGTCTGAGGCCGGCAAGTAAGGACCTGATGATGTACTTTTGATGGTCCTCTCAACACAGAAATTTCCTTAATTTGATTGAATGGTCCTTTGAAAATCTTACTGCAGATTTATTTTCTCAACCTAATAAACTGAATATTGTGTCGCGCATAGTGAGTAGTATATCCACAACAAGTAAATCAACACCTGAGTAATATAACGGCTGATCTACATTTCATTTTATAACTTCTCATACCTTTTCCCTTTGTAGATAAAGACAATAATGATGGCATGATTGAGAGTCATGACATAAGAGTTTCCTTCACGGTACAAAGTAAGTAATTTTGTATTTTCATGTCATCGCAAGGTTAATTGAAAGGCCTTTTAAACGTGTGTTTCATTCACTTTATCACAAAGTACCATCTACTTAATCTGTATTGTGTCTTTATTTTACGTACCGATTTTTTTCAATGATGACACCAGCAAAACCGATTGCCTTGTTCACACTGTTCAATGAAAGCACTCAAAAATTAAACCGATTAACTTTGTTTACGCTTTTCCAAAAATCGATTACTTTGTTCGCGCTGTTCAATAATAACTCCCAAAAACCTAATACCTTGTTCACGCTGTTTAATGATAGCTCCCGAAAACAGATAACTTTATTCACGCTGTTCAATGAAAAGTCTTGAAGGCCGATTACTTTGTTCACGCTGTTTAATAATAGCTTTCGAAAACCGATCACATTCGTCAGGCTGTTCAATGATAACGCTCGAAAACATATTACCTTGAATATATATTTATTTTATAAAATAACTAGCTTTAGTTTTATTGTGGCATTATAAAATGCTTTAGAAAAAGTAGGCAACCGTCTGCAACTAAAATATCTATGCCTTGTATTAGTCAATTAATTCTAACATCTTTCCAGTCATGAAGAGGATAGTCATTTGCTTATTTAAATATACATACTACTCCAGCTTATTTTGGAGTCAAGGGAGTTGGGCATTTAAAATTGCCAATTGTCGTGTAAAATTGCCGAATACACATCAAGCTGATATTCGTGTTTGCTTAATTCAAAATATGAGATATGCTTAATCATTGTCACAATTTTAGGTATCTGACAGATATGGTACTGATGAATGTTTGATATCCATAAAATAAAACTAAGTGAATGGATTGCTTTTAACATAAACCTGTGAGAAAAAAGTAGACAGTAAAAGACAAATATCAATTGACCAATTGAAAGATTACTCGAACTATGAATACATGTATGTGCTATGTTGGGTATAAAATGAAATGTGGCTCAGTTTCAAAGTCAGATAGGATTTATTTCACAAAACACAAATATGAAATTAAGTCACTATATTTACATCAAATTTGTTTCTATATACAAATTCTCATAAAACATATGATATATTTCAAAATTAAAAGTGATGCCGAATTTAAAGAAATCAACATTATGCAATAGAACTAAAGATATCGATCATTAAAATATCGAAATTGTCGATTAATACCTTTTGTTAATCATAGGAATTTTGTATTGGACTTCATATAATATTTTCATATTATCGACTTTTGACTCCGAAGTATATATTTTTAGACAGGTAACCTACTCTGTAGAACCTGTAGGTTGAAAATCAAATAAGGGCAACGTAAAGAGGTAAAACCAAACTTTCAATCGGTATATTTTTTTGGGGAAAACTAACTGCTTTAAGTTTTCTTTAAACGACGGAGTCATCGGAAAACAGTTAGATTTCCACTCAAATGACACCTAATATTTGTTTGCTTTTACTATTTTGTGTAGCTCTTACTTGAACGTGTATCTGGATGTCCTACTATAGAAAAGATAACATGTGTAAAATTATAGAATCTTTCGTCAGAAGTCGGTAATATGAAAATAGTCAAATATAGCCATTTATGATAAAATGCCGTGTTTTGTGTTTTGTATATTTGATGGAAACATTTCAGTAACAGAGGAAGTGTTCAAATTATGGTAAAGAATGTATTTTATATGTTTTAGGTTTGTCAGTCCGTCAAATCAGTTTTCCACAGTTTTTTGTTCGTGCGTGAATAATTGCTGTTGAGTATATAGTTCTATCATGACTAGTTACAGATTAAGTGTGGATTTTGTTCCGGTCCGATGACTGTGTGCAGAGTTATAGGCATTGGACGAAAATTATCAGTGTTCAGCATATTTTCATCATGCTAGAAAATATAAATTTGATATTGATATTTACTTGATACCATGTCTATGAATCAAATTAGCAAATTGTTTCAGTACAATGATTTTAAATCGGTGGGACCTATGTACTGCCATGCAATAATTTGAATATTTGCTAACTTATAAACAGCAAGTCGCTAATAGATGACACATATTTATGATGGCAAATCAAATAGTCATTTGTAATCAAGAGGAGCGAAATATACCAGAGGAACAATCAAACTAAAAGAAATTGGAAATAAACTGACAACGCAATGGTTAAAGATGAAAAAAACCAAACAGACAAGTAATAGTACACAAGAAACAACTTACAAAACTAAAGACTGGGTAACACGAACCGCACCAAAAATGGTGATCTCAGGTGCTCCGGAAGGTAAGCAGATCCTGCGCCACATGTGGCACCCGTCGTGTTTATTCATTCCTAACATCTAAAATTAATTAACAAACTGGCTGTTGGTTGGCAGTCGAAAGAAAATGAACACTTTTATACGTATGACATAATCATAGCATTCATTTTTTTTTACATTTTTTTTTCAGACATTGATCAATGTCAGGAAGCGAATGTTCCCCATTCAATCTTTTTGGATGAATGTCCAGGTATGATCGATATGTTTGATTTCAAAAGTAATTTCGTTTGGTCACTAGTTACTTTTACTTTATATTCGCATCTGGTGCAAGAAAATTGGTACTGTTAATTTTATTATATCCATAATCATTGTAGGAAGATAATATGTTTTTGTATATATACTGATACTAGTATCTTGAATAGTTCAAAATTATATAAATAAAAAAATAATGAAATAGTAAAAGAGAAAATAAAATTATCAGCAATAGAATGTACGATGCATGTGTGACAGATATAGAATCTACCACTGTATTGAGTGTGATACGAATTTTGTCAAGTCTAGACATAGAAATTGTCCTTATTCCCTTTTCACCTTTTTTACAGTACATATCTTCTTGATTTTGAAAAATAATCTTCCCGACATGACTGTACACGACATACTAGTATTTGAAACTGGATTTGGAGCAATAATTGTCAATCAAGCTATTACAAACTTAACGTTACTCGTCATGCTAAATAGACTGTAGTATGACAACCATTGAATATAAAATTGAGAATAATAAATAGGAATAAGTCAAAGAGACAACAACCCGACCAAAGACCAGATAACAACACCAATGGTCTTCAATTTAGCGGGAAAATCCAACATAACTGTTTTCATTTAAGTAATATATATATACAATAGTTATCAAAAGTACCAGGATTTTAATTTTATACGCCAATTTTTTATTTCTTGTTATAAAAGATAAAATTGCTTATGTATGCTTCTCTGAATATTTTTTTGATATCTTTTTTGGTTGACAGACTTCAAACCTCCAACTGTGACTTCAATTTTGATTTCCTATACTGAAGACATTGGAACCAATATTACACTCAACTGTCAACATGCTGCAAACAACGACCCTGTCACAGAGGTTAAATGGTTTTTTCAAAATATGTTTCACAAATCCCTTGGAGTGCACAATGTTATCAGTACAGATGTGGCAAAATATAGTGGATCTACAGTAGATTCGCCTTTATTAATGATATATAACATTATGCCAGATGATATTGGGGAATATAGGTGCCGAGCTTTCACGGATTATTCTTCGAAACCAGGATCTGGTCCTCTCATTTCCGTTATGTTGAAGGAAGGTATGTATTTAAATTAGAATAGACTAAAAAAACTATTCAAGAAAAGGGAAGAAAGCAAAGGAGCATTACAAAAAACATTATTCAGCAGTTTTATAATCTAACGGAAAATGAAAATTACGCTATGGTAATGGTTGCATTCCAATTGTTTAGGGCGTTATTAATAAAAATGTTTTGGTGTACGCTGTTGAAAATATAACCCAAAATACATCGTTGGCAGTTATATATTCCACATCGCTTTTTATATACATATATATTGTATTTTTATTTATACGTTTCGCATCTGTAAAATAGAGATGTTCTGAAAATGAGTTATACCATAGGAAAGTTATATTATTTTTTTAGACATTAAACTACGTAAGTCGATACTAAATAGGTAAAAACTAATTGCCTTTTAAAACAACAACATTGCAATTCCTTTAAGTCGTGCATATGCAGCGGAGCAGAAAGGAAAAAGAGCAATTGTCTTTTAACTTTGAACTAACTTTGAAATATAAATTGTCTTCAAATGCTTATGGCATTGGATACTTTTTTTTTATTATAAAGCCTTAAGTCAAAGATGAAATATATTGGAAAACCAAAACAGTTTCATAGGGCTTTATCCCTCTTTTGATTGTTGAAACTATATAAATCACTATTCGTGTATGTTGTCGAAACCTCATTTTCCTTGATGGTCTTTGACCAAATGTGCTGGTCCTTTAATTATAACTATATTGCTAAATACCAAACGTGTGTCGGTCCTTTGCACAATGTTGTTTTAATAAGCCTTTGCACCACCATTTTTCGAGAACTCTGTCATGAGAAATGATGTTATCAATATACATTCAGGTAAGTTTAACAAATGTAATGACAGTTTTCTCTTTGTATATTTTTCAGCTGCTCCTGTTTTCATAGAATCGATAAGTCAATTTGTGTTTGAAGTTGGAGATGAAATACAACTTCCCTGTTCGTACGAAGCGTTTCCTCTAGCTACAGATGTCAAGTGGATGAAAGATTCAAATATTGTCACAAATTGTTTTTCAACAGGTTCTGCAGATGTTCACGCTGCAGAGGAACCTGTTCATTTAAACCAAGCAGTTTCTATTACCTCAACAAGTTGTCAAGGCGTTATTTCCATACTAAATCCAGATCTAGTGATTTCAAATGCAGAGATTAGTGATTCAGGCTCTTACAAGTGCTGTGTTACAAATACAATTTCCGAACATTGTGGAAATGACATTATTGTTCGTTGTAAGTTTTACATCTTCACTGTGACATGTAGAAAACAGCAGTGTGATTGAGAGGGGGAACAAACATTATTATATCACGGACAATTCGAAGAAAAAATGTCAGGACAGATTTACAGCGTATGATATACAAAAACACAAAGTCTTTATTGGATATGCAAAAGCTAATTAAATGATGCACTTCTAAATCTATAACTTTCATTATCAAAATTTGAATAAAGTACATAAGTCTTTCGTCTAGTCGAACGTCTTGATAGTCCGGCCAAACATTAAGACACTATACCTCTGCTCATTCAATTCATCATTCTTATATCGACATGGCCAAAAGAGTTTAAAATGACTAAAGTTAAATCATCGGAAAAGTCGATTTTAATAACTTTTTTATGTTATGTTACTGTTTTAAAGAAATATTGACGTATTCAACTGTATATGATTTCTGAGGCTTTGACTATACGTGCAATGTTTGAGAGAAATATTTGTTTGGTATTAAATTATTAATTGTTATCAGGGTATAAATATTCGAAACGGAAAGTCCCTTAGGAAACTGGTAAATTCGACAGCTCAAAACACATCAAACGAATAAAGAGCAACTGTCAAAATCCTGACTTGGTACAGGCATTTTCTTAAGTAGAAAATGGTGGATTAAATCTGATTTTATAGCAAGCTCAAAATTATGACAGTCGCAAAAATTCCATTATATTGTAACGATTTGTGAACAAAACAAAGAGACATACTAGGTAAAAATGTCAAAAATAGGCATTATTCGTTCTTTTTCATTTATACACATTTTGAATATCATCTTCTGTGAATGCATTATTGTTAGTTATACATCTATTTTAAGGATTCTGTGGGTACATATTAATTCCAAATTCAAACTCTCTACAAAAAGCAAAATATCCGTAAGGTTGAATGCAGACTTTGGCAAAACCATAAAATCAAATATTCTAATAAACCTTCTTGGTTTGTTCCGCTTTATATTTCTCGATCTTTAGTTTTTCGTCTTCTGTTTATTGGAATGCAGAATGTTGTTTTCTTTTCTTTTCTTCTCGCTATTAGGTTGTCACTCTTTTATCAACGAAAGTAAAGAAATATTGAAAACAAACCATGTGTTTTACTTTAATTGCCCTAATTACAGATCCATCCGTGACAACCACTACAACTCAAAGTCCTGAAGCTACAACTTTTACAACGACGACCACCTCAACCCAAAATGCTGGAACAACATCTGCTGTAACTACGACCACTACAACTCAAAATCCTGCAACTTCATCTCTTTTAACGACGATTACTTCAACCCAAAATGCTGGAACAACATCTGCTGTAACGACGTCCAGTACAAATCAAAATCCTGGAACAACTTCTGTTTCAACAATGCTGACTACACCAACAACGACCACACAACCAAGTAAATATCTATCGTAATCTTTGTTTTTTTCTATAGAGTTTATCGTTAGATGACATTATGTAAATGCGTAAATTTGTTTATTCTGGAATAAAGAGGGGAATGTACATATTTCAAGTTTCAAATTAGGAACAAAGTGAAATAAGATATTTTTCTCTGGAGCTCTCATGCTTTGTCCAAAGTATCAAATAGTACTTGCATTAGAACAGATTTAAATTTATAGTATAAACGTGCATATAGCATACACAGGGTATCCAAGACTAGCTTATTTACAACAAATTTTTCGCGAAAAAACGCATATGTTTTTTGATAATGTATGCCAACAAAAAAATGGCCAAAAGTATTTAAGATTCCGACAATGATCGTGTTTGCCTAGTTTATCAATAGTATTGTCACTATTGATATAGCTATTATATGTCTCTATTGTGATTAAATTTAGCATTTTGAAATGTCCCAATGTATGTTTTTGCACTTAAGGTAGCACAATACAAAGATTTCTTTACTACGAATCAGACAACTTTAAACTGATGTAGTTAATGTCATCCTTCTTTATATTTTATAAATGAGGTACCAAAAGAAAGAAGAAAGATTAATCTTTCAAATTGTGATATTTTCATTATGACATAATTATTACCTGATTAATTATTATGTAATTAGTTGCTATATTGTGATGTCCACATTTGAATGAATTTAGCATCCTTGTTCTTCATAGCATTCCAAAATATTTTATATATAGATTCTTGTACAACACAGCCTGACCTCCAAAACTGTGTCTCAGATTTCCAAAAACATCAATAGAACAAATTTTATACCCAATTGGATTTAGTGGTCTCCTATGAATTGATGTTGCAAACTTCATTGAAGATTTATGAAAGAATGAAATACAATAGGAAAAATCTGAGACACAATTTTGGAGGTCAAACTGTGTTGTGCAAGAATCTATAAATTATTTTGGAATGCTATGAATAACAAAGAAGCTAAATTCATTCAAGTATGGACATCACAATATGGCAACTAATTACATGACAATTAATTATGTAATAATTATGTCATAATGAAAATAACACAATTTGAAAGATTAATCCTTCTTCTTTCTTTTGGTACCTCATTTATAAAATTTAAAGAAAGATGAGTGGAATTACATCAGTTTAAAGATGTCTGCTTGGGGATGAAAAATCTTTGTATTGTGCTACCTTCAACATGGTAGCATTTATCTATTTATTCATTTATTTATTTATTTATTCATTTATTTATTTATTCATTTATTCATTTATTCATTTATTCATTTATTCATTTATTCATTTATTCATTTATTCATTTATTCATTTATTCATTTATTCATTTATTCATTTATTCATTTATTCATTCATGTTTTTTATAGAGTATTTAGTCTTAAGATTTTGCCTCTCCTACCTCGATTTTTAAATATGGCGTTTGTCAGAACTGAGTATGATCAACATGCACCATTATAATGGTGAGTCATACGTGTTTTTCAACATACGGGTAACTCTATTATTCAAGTTGGCAAAAACTTAATATAGTGTGGACAAGATAAACAGTCTAATTGCCTTTTTATAAGATAAGATAGGGTAAGATATCTTTATTAGCACTAACACATTGACAATAAATGGTTATGGCAACAAATTAAAGAGTAACTACATTAACATATATACAATGAAGGAGTGACAGTGGATAATTATGAGAGAAATATATAAAAAATAAATGAGAAGCATATACATTATTACAGACATCAAGTAACTTTTAATAATGAGTTTCTCACCAACAATCATTCATTCAAATAGTTGACAACAATTTTTAATATTTTTATATATTTTTTTTAAATGATACTTGCAGAGGCTACTTCGTGCCAATGTCCATGCAATTCTCTTGGAGAGGGTGCAAGGCAAGATTTTTCAAACTTTACAATAGATGAACTATTCGAAATGTTGGCTCCTCAGCTGGCAAAAATGGAAAAAGAATTATCGGTTGACAAGTCCAACTTATCGGCGACGGTTAATAAAAGAATCAGTGCAAAAGATGAGAGAAAATCTTCTCAGTCTATTGGTATTCTTGGAATAGTCTTCATTGTTACAGTCATCCTGAGCGTCGTTATTATTGATCTGATGTCAATTATTGATTTCCTGAAACCTAAATTGAAGAGAGGAAAAACGGATACTTCAGAAGCAGAAGAACGGCAAGATTAGATGATATCATTTAATGATCACAAAAATCTGACTCCATATTTCAAGTTTAGATGAGATATTTATAAATGTTTCGTATTTACACTTCTAGCTGATTGTATCGAATTTTTAAGAATTTTCAAGTAAATGTATGTATTGATTTGTTTTGGAATATACATTTACTTTGTGCATTCTTTCCTTATAAAGTTCAGGTGGGATAACTCTGTAGAAATCAGCTGAACGTTTGAATCACGTCCCATCGACAAGGAAATATTAAGCTTTTAAATGATCAAAATTAGTTTTAAGTAAACTGCTTTATATCAGATGAAAATTTTTCGACAAAGTGCGTTAAAATTTAATATTCACTGTCAAATTTTATGAAAATTTATATATAATTTAACGAGCCAGATAAGTTTTATTAAATGTGCTTCGTGCACTCTTGATGTTTACCCTTTATCTTTGCCGATACTAGACACTAGATTTTTCTTACTGTTATGAAAGACTTGCATCGGATATAATCACACTATTCACGAGGAACAAAAGCGATTTTAGCAAACAGTTTGACCATCACTTCCATTCAATTCAGAACAGCAATCAAGTTGTAATTTTACAAAATCTAAAATAAACTGAGTATGTGTAACAACTATTTCGATATCTTCAATTATGTATCTGTCATACGACTGAAGATTTAATGGTAAACATAAATATTTCAAATAAAATATATAGCTAGATAAATATTTATTAAAAAAATCATAATCATTAACTTTGCAAGTTTTGTGATAATAGTGTAATGTAAAAACTTCTCGTTATTGTTCATATTTACGTTTTAAATTGCAAAATTTAAATTTATTATCTGCAAAATTATGTGAGAAAGTCGTGCCATATAATCATCTTTTTTTTCCTGGGCTGGATTCATCACCTAAATTCCATCTATGCAAAGTGAATGCAAAGTGACATCTGAAATGATTCGTTTTTACCCAACAACTTAATTACGAAATGGAGCTTATCATTTTATATTATTTTGTGGATTGCATTCATACCAACATTCCAACTGACTCCATTTTCAAAAAACGAAATCTGTAACAAACATAAACTTTTAGCCACCGCTTTACAAGCAAGCCAAATACAATGAAAGTCCCAACTATGTATTGGCTTCCGAAGCTACACAAAACCCCTTACAAATATAGATTTATTTCGTCTTCAAGCCATTGTTCAACTACTAAATTGTCTATTCTTTTTACCAGCACACTTGGTACAATTAAAAACCTTATAATAAATTGTTCAAATAAGGCCTTCGAAAATAGTGGAATAAATTACTTTTGGAGTGTCAAGAACTCGTTGGAAGTACTTGATAAATTGCATGCTTATATTGGTGATTTTGAATCTGTTCAAAGTTTTGATTTTTCTACCCTGTATACCACATTGCCTCACATTCTCATTAAGAAAAAATTCACACACCAAATTAAATGGGCATTCAAAAAATCAGAATGTGAATATAAATGTTCAAACTCTTTTAGGTCATTTTTTAGTAGCAATAAACAAAACAACTATGTTAATTGGACATGCTTTGATACTATATATGCCCTTGAATTTTTACTAGATAACATTTTTGTTCGCTTTTGGGATTCCGTATATCGTCAGATTATCGGAATTCCAATGGGGACTAACTGTGCACCACTTATTGCGGACCTCTTTTTGTATTGTTATGAGTTACAATTTATGACAAAAATAAGCAAAGACCCATCAAAACAACATCTGATAAACAAACTTAATAATACTTTTACATATTTTGATGATATTTTGGCTCTCAATAATGACGACTTCAGTATGTATATTAATGAAATTTATCCTGCTGAACTTACTTTAAATAAAGCTAATACTAACAATGACCACTGCCCTTTCCTCAATCTTGATATCTATATCACTAACGGAAAGCTGAATACTAAAATTTATGATAAAAGGGATGATTTTTCATTTCCTATCGTTAATTATCCGTTTTTAGATGGTGACGTTTCCTTGTCACCATATTACGGTGTTTATATATCTTAACTTGTACGATTCGCTCGTGTATGTAACAATGTTTTAGATTTTAACGAGAAAAATTTATGTATTATCGAAAAATTATTACACCAGGGTTTTCGATATCACAAACTAGTCAAAACATTTACTAAATTTTATCATCGGTATAAATACATCATTCGTAAATATAGCTCAACATGCAGACTTCTGATACGTTCAGGTATTTCACATCCAATTTTTTATGGAAATATTCTTTATAAAGCACAAAGGTGTCAGTATTCACCTCAGAAACTTACAAAACCTGTGAATAGACTTATTAAGAAGGGATATAATTACGATACTGTTGTCAAGTAATTAAAGATTGCATATTTTGGCGTTAATATTGAGTCACTGATAAGGTCTTTGCGTCGGAACTAAACACATTTATTCTAAAAACAGTTGTTGGCATGACACGGGTTATGTTATTCTCATATATGTTATGATGGTATGATACTAAACCCCTAACGGAAAGGATTGTGCCTGATGTTCATATGATGAAATCATAATCTTTCAGTCAGTTTAATTGAAGTCTAGAGCTGGCATGTCAGTTAACTGCTAGTAGTCTGTTGTTATTTATGCATTATTGTCATTTTGTTTATTTTCTTTGGTTACATCTTCTGACATCAGACTCGGACTTCTCTTGAACTGAATTTTAATGTGCGTATTGTTATGCGTTTACTTTTCTACATTGGTTAGAGGTATAGGGGGAGGGTTGAGATCTCACAAACATGTTTAACCCCGCCGCATTTTTGCGCCTGTCCCAAGTCAGGAGCCTCTGGCCTTTGTTAGTCTTGTATTATTTTAATTTTAGTTTCTTGTGTACAATTTGGAAATGAGTATGGCGTTCATTATCACTGAACTAGTATATATTTGTTTAGGGGCCAGCTGAAGGACGCCTCCGGGTGCTGTAATTTCTCGCTACATTGAAGACCTGTTGGTGACCTTCTGCTGTTGTTTTTTTATTTGGTCGGGTTGTTGTCTCTTTGACACATTCCCCATTTCCATTCTCAATTTTATACAACCATTACTTTCAGGCTGTATTCTTCTGTCGTTTCAGTCTCGTTCTGAAATTATTTCAAAACATGTGATACAAGTTGAAAATATCAAGGAATTTAAAAAATGTTATAATCAAACTTAACTCTGTGAAAAAATTGTGTAAATACAATGAGTAGTTTTTGAGTATACAATTAAAAAAAAAATTATATTACCAATTCAGTCAGTCTTTTTAGCCAAAAGTTTTGAAATGATGGATGAGAGGTTCAAGAAATGATTTTACCAGTAACTTGAACATCTCACATCACTTTTTATTTTCAAATTTCTTAGATAAGTATTTTATCAAACATTTAATACAAAACATTTTAAATAATATGCATTTTGTTCGTAATAGTTATCAAGGTTACCAAAATTATAATTGAGTACGCCAGACGCGCGTTTCGTCTACTTTCTAAAACAGAGAAAAGTCAAAAATTGACAAAATTTACTGCATGGTGAAATTTGACACAAAATATGATAAAATTCTCTTATATTATGTACCTATAGTTTTTTTAAGTTAATTTTTTTCAGATTGGTCCACTGCATCGTTATTGTGAGTATGAAAGAAGTTTTATTGTGGATCTGTGATTTTTGTCATGATAATAGCCCAAAAATAGGCAATAATTGATAAAAATGCGGGAATCATCAAAAATGGGTACTTTCAAAGGACCGTAACAAAAAAAAGCGCACCAGCATATGATGTTTTCTCCACAAATCATTTATTTACAGTCATATAATCCCCAAAATCGGGTTAAGTAAAAAAGTTTAATTCTAGAAATGTTTTGCTCCTCAGGTATTACAAACAGGGTTTTGGTTTTTTAGATCATTTATAATTTTCACCAATTTACCGATGTCATTTTGAACATATACGGATAAAGGATAACAGTTATCTGAGATTTATGTTAACGTTATTTGTTGTATTTGTTTTTAGACGTTTATTAATATGACCTTATTAAAATTGTATCTCCAAAGTTATCAAGACTACTTCTATTAGGTCCGCTTATTTTTTTTCAAGCAATTCCTATTTCTCGGTCTTGATGATTACTAAAAAGACCATCAAGTTTATCATTCGTTATAATGTTATAAGTCAACCTTCGAGCAATAAACACAAAATTCTTAACTGAAATATTAGGAAGAGTGCCCAATTTTCGTGTGGAATATCGATAGATATAAAACATTCCCATGTCAAGCTACCAACACATGTTGCTGGGATATCCACTTTTATGTTATTTCTTTATTTTTCATAACTATATCAACATGAAGTAAGTGCCTGATCAATTCAATTGTATTTGCCTTTGAGTCATATAAAAACTCATCATGTTTTTAAAAATTGACCAACAGCTGTATTGCAAATTTTGACTTAGGAAACAATGCACACTATTATCTCCTCCCTAGATTTCTATTTGTGATGTAATACGAGCATGCAGAATTTAAGCATTTTTGGGGCTTCTATGTCAGCAAAAGAAGACGAAATACTTTAAAAACAGAAATTTATCAAGGAAACATCTTCTATGTGAACATGTTTCATTGTAAACCAAACAAATTAAAAAAACATGTTTTTTTGTGGTGTTGTAGATATTTTCATTTTGCATCATGGAACTGATTGTGACGAATGATATTTTTGTCCGAAATATTAATTGATTGTTGGTGGTGGTGTACTCTTTTTAGACGCATGTTATAACTATTCAATATCAATTGTACGCACCTGTATGATTCATTTGAATTTCTTGTTTTATTTCGTGCGGTTTTTGCAACAAAACCAGTTTAAACCCACCATTTTTTTCCTTAAAATGTCTTGTACAAAGTCAGAAAAATTGTCATTGTTATATTATAGTTAGTTTCTGTGTGTGTTATATTTTAATGGTGTGTTTCTGTTGTGTCGTAGTTCTCCTCTTATTTTGGGTGCGTTTCCCTCAGTTTCATTTCTTCTTTTCTCTATTGATTTATGAATTTCGAACAGCGGTATACAACTGTTGCCTTTATTCTATTTCACAATCGTTATGATTACTATAAAGCCGTAAAGTTTATAGTGCAACCGTCGACCAATAAATCAAAAATATTAAACTAAAGTATCAGGAAGAGAGTCCAGTTGCACATTTTTGTGTCAAGCATCCAAATAAATAAATAGTACTGGTGAAAACATATCAATATATGTTCCTTATTGTTTTGCAACTAAAATTGCAACATGACATTTAGTGCAGATTAAACAAATGACCAGTTTTGTTTGTAGGAAAAATATATACGTTGTTCCACAAACACATACGTTGTTCCACAAATATATACGTTGATCAACAATTATATGTTCCTAGGATTTTTAGTTCATTTTAGTACTGATAAATTATTTTTGTTTTCATATAGGATTACTCTCTACACAACCAGGACGCATGTTTTCCTACAGAGTGTGGTGCTTGCATTTTCTTATGTTAACGTTGTCTGTTGTGTTTTTTGCATTTTTCTGTGAGTTAAAAAAAAACAAGAATTGTGAAGATATGAATTGCATATCGCCTTGATATCTTATTATGATATTAGTATATGTAATGATTAACTTATTAAAGTTTGTACGTGTTTTCTATATGAGATGCTTGTTCAATATGTTTTGAAATTAAATGTGTAATAAAAGTAACTAATCGATTGAGATTTGTTATAAAAAGTGTGTGATCATATGCTGGATATATTTTTTAATGAGACAACAAGGCAGCGAAAGATATAACCAATAAATATCCTCTAGAGGTCAACCTCTATTATGCAATAATCCTTCCGATCTTTATATCAAAGGTCAATCTTGAAATTAGTACGTGTAAACAAACTTTTGCCTATCTAAATATATTACGAATACATATGTTAGTAAATATGTATCATACAACAAAGACAGTTTGCCTCGTTCGCCGTGTGGTTGCAGCAATTGAACTACTGTACCTGTCAACACTTTGAAAATGTAGCAGATCTTGGCAGGTGCGTGATTTCAATTTTACTTGACATTGATTGACAGTTTTCTTGGCATTGACTGGTGGTTCTGATAGGGCACATCATATTCATTCATCGAAGTAAACTCACCTCCGTGAAATAGTCAAAAGTGCAAATTGTTAGCCAGTTTGTTTTATCATAACAAAGAGTGGATGCAAATGTATCCAGACGTTTAGTCAATAATCTTATTTTCAGTGGCAGACAAATTTCCTGACCATTATCTCGGATGGCTTCTATTAGGAGACCTACCTATTGTATTTATTATTGTAAACTTGTTCTCGTACTGAACATGCATTATATATTTGCCACTGGACATTAAACAACCAACAACAAATCAATCAATGTTGACAACTGTATCCCTATTTGTAAAATATCACCTAATATAAAATTAATCGCCTGTTATAATTCATGATACTGTAACAGAGGGTCGGGTGGCTATGTGTCATTGTTCCCTTGTGGATTAATGGTTAGTATTTTTGTGACTAAACTCTGGTAAATCAGACCTCAGATACTTTGATGAATATCATTTATAAATTTACATGTCAATGATGAAGTCATAGTATAAATTTAGTAAACTGTTCACTTACCTTTATGTGAATAATTATAAAATTTCTGAGTATTTCTAATATATTTATCATCACTAATTGCGACAAATTCTGTATATATTTCACGTTTCATTCCCGATCCGATGGTATTTTATTATAAAACCGGATGTGGGTACGCGTAGCCTACGAACGACAATTTTACTATTCGTGTCCGCATGGGGCAACGCACGGACATTGCCTTATAAAACAAAGTGCAACCCTCAAGTCAACGTACAGCCTTAAACAATGAGCACAACTTATACATGTCATACAGCAATTACAACTATAAAAATGACTGGTGTAAAACAATTCAAACAAGCATATAATCACGGCCTGATTTATACATGTACAAAACAATGAAGAAATAGGATAAACATCAACAAACGACAAACAAAGAAATACAGGCTCCTGACTTGAGACAGGCACATACATGATGTGGCGGGATTAAACATGTAAGCGGACAGTCAATACCTCCTTAACCTGATATTGGTATAAGGATAGAATTGTCATAGTGTTTAAATGGGTCTTAACTTCTATGTGATTTGATTCATCAGCGACGCTCGAATCAAAAAAAGGAAAAAGGTAGATCTGAAAGGTACGAAATAGTTTGAAGCAAGCAGAAGGAATAGTCAAACAAAGAGAATTGTTTGAAACCTGCTGACACAGTATAGAAAGGCTGAAACAGCTGGTTCGGTACAAATTTTCCAAACATGGCTGGTGCTAAGGTTTTGAGTTTCACATCTCTCACTATTGCAGTTAGTGATTACTAATAAAACTAAGCATTGGTGGTACCCTGTTGTTCCCACAGTTATAAAAAAAAAATTATAAGGTTTTATGCAAAAGTTTACATACATTTCGGTTCAGCCCAGTTGCATACATTTAGGTTTCAGTCTATTATACTAAACTTACGGTTTAAACAAGTATTAGTCTGAAAGGGTTAAAATTATAAAACAGATTAAATTTACCTGGTTTGGGTTAAGTTGTTATGTGTTGAAATTCATTTCATGAGGTATGAAATTTATATTTGGTAATAAAACGTAAACTGTTTGACTTTAGAATGTTTGCATTGCTCTTCAAATCCAAGGAAACTGGTTCCAACCGAGGGTTCACGTTACATGTTTCATTACTCTGCAGTTACTTTCAATCGGAAGTTATAGCATTATACAGCCAGTGACGAGGTTCCAAAATTTTAGCTTGAAAATTTATTTTGGTTAGAGAAGTTGTTTTACCTCTTAATATTCTGAAAAGCGTAATAAAAAACACAGATAGTTCAAGCGAAATAATTCCTTCTCTCGCACATCATCTGTGAAATAAAATGAGTCAAATGCATGATTTTAATTTAAAATTTTGAAATCGTTAAAGGTTGTATTTTAGAACATTATCATACAGTCAGTTGGCGCGCTTTTGTTTTATTAACTGAAGTTCGTTATAAATGAAAATACTTAAAAACATTTAGTCATACCTACATTTTGTACCTGCATTAAAAGAATAAAACTAATATCTCATAATGGTAAATGTGCGTGTCCAATATTTTAATAAATACCGTTGCAGACGCCATCACAAGTTGGTTGACCGTTATGGAATAACTGTTTCCCAGATGATGTCAGACATGTTCTTTATGCCGTAACTACATACCCTTCCCTTTTCACGATTGTGACCTACCGAACGAGACTTTTTAACTGATTTTTAATAATATAAGCAACAACGACGGGTGTCACATGTGGAGCAGGATCTGCTAGTTTTTGGTGAGGTTCGTGTTGCTTAGTCTTTGGTTTTATATGTTTTTTCTTCCGTACTATTATTTGTCTGTTTGTCATTTTTATGTCAGCCATGACGTTGTCAGTTTATTACAATCTATGAGTTTGACTATTCCTCTGGTATCTTGCGTCCCTCTTTTTTCATATAGTAAGTAAACTGAATTACAATAATAACCAATCCTTAACTTGTTAGATATATTGGTTGATCAATTTGCTGTATCAGTTGTTTATATCGGTCAATGCCATCTAAATTTAGAATATGTAAACACTCTCTACGAATAGAAAAAGGAAGGCATGAGAGCAAATATAACTGTCTCAGGACTATCTCAGATTGATAACAAACTCTACAATGTAAAATACATAAATACAACTATAAACCGGTTTATATGGATAATGATAAACGAAGACAACACATTGATAATGCTAAATTTTGCAGATAGAACAGCATACATGTTAGTGTGCTCAATCATAATAATTTTTACCGCAAAAACGAAAATGTATATTTCAACAATCTGAGTTATCTCTCATTATTCACTTTCTGAACTTATATGCTTTAAATTCATGTGATTAACGACTTTTGTGTATGTTCTAATGTACTGTATCTAAATAACATATTCAGAGAGAGCGGAGTAAGAAGGATTGGTATACAAGTGTGAATGATCGTGTTAAATTTGGTAATGCCTGTGATTAGGAAATAAAGAATTTGAAATTATAATTGATACTCTTATCGGTCCATGTGTATAGTAGGTAAATATTCATAACATTTCACCTAATGGAGAGAAGAAAATCCAACAGAAGGTATCGGTACAAGTACTGTAAGTGTTGTTGATCATTAGGACACGATGGGAACTTTGTGAAATTTGTCTTGACTTCAAAAGGTATCATGGCGATTTCTTGAAACCGTGTCTAGTTATCAATGCAAGACTTCTCTTCATTGCACACAAAACAATGTATTATAATCTTTTATTTCTATTTTACTATACGGAAGTTGGTCTTGTAAAGGCAATTGTGTTTCCTTATAACCTTGCCTTTTTGAACCATTTTATAAAGCCTTTCTTATTTGACTACCAGTGTAGATTATTACCCCTTATTAGTTATCAAAGGTACCATGATCGATCCAAGCTCGAAAGCAATTGATGGGTTCACATTTCCCCTCAAATCAACCTAGATTTTAAGAAAACATAAGTGTGTATGAAGTTATTTCTGTACAACCCTTGTGTTTAAGAAAATACAATTGTTTAGGATATAATCTATGTACAATCCCTGTGTTAAAGAAACATCATTGTTTATAGGAAGTAGTCTCTGTACAACCCCTTTGACTAAGAAAACATAAAGATGTTGGAAGTAATCTATATACAACCCATGTGTTTAAGAAAACATCATTTTTATGAAGTAATCTCTGTACAACCCCTGTGAGTCAAAATTGTGTAGGAAGTCGTCCTACATGTTGGATTCTACAACTTAAATTATCTAAATTTGTGTTAATAAATAAATAATGGTTATTACTTGCATTTTGTTTGATATGTTTTAATAATTTATTACAATTAATTACGATTCATAATTCAGTAAGACACTATACGATATTGTTTTCCTGTCAGTTAGTTAATTCTAACTTTTAGTATAAGTAGAATGAATAATTCCGTTACAGATTATTTTTCACGTTAACAAAGTTGAATTCCTTTTTTTTTTGCTCGATGTTTTAAAGATTCAGTTTTATTACTAACATTTCATTCAGTGAATTTGCAGTTCACTTGGCATTACAACGGTTTTTATTCGCCATTCCTATATGTCAATAAAAATTGCATATTAACTACAATTATAAATGACGGACTGAATGCTAAATGTCAGGTTTCTAGATATGACAAGAAGTGTTACGAGTGCCAATGTGACATCTCTTCATCCAGGACATAAATTTTATGTTAAACCTTATAGGTCAACGTACGGCCTTTAACACGGAGTATTGACTCACACCAAACAGCAAGGTATAAAGGGCCAAAACATTCAGGTTTATCGATTAAGGGAATTAGCCTGTGATGACAAAAGGCTGAAATGCTGTTGTTTTTGTTGATTAAATTTGATATCAGTTGTTTTTCACACCTGCCAATAAGCAGTAACCATTTTATAAGGTTATCATTTTATCATAACGATTAATTTGTTAGCAGTAAGATTGATTGGTGTATAGATGTACGACAACTTTTTTAAACGTAATTTCAGACATTTTATTCAGGAATTATTTGGTACAAGCTATCAAAATGCATTAGTAAAAATTTCTAGATGACATCACGAGTTATCAAGTACATGTATACTCAATCGAAATTAAAATTTATTTCAAAATAGGAACGTATATGATTAATTTCGGGTTATATATTAACAAACGTCTTTTATTAGTATAAAATATCACATACTATTCATAAGGAGAGTTGTGCAATCAAAAACTATAATCATAATCATTTTCCTAGTGATATCGAAGCACATGATTTTGTTATTGATGTATTAATTCGAAAGGTGTATCCATAATTGAAAGTGCGAGGTTGTGGTTTGACTTAATTTTATTGCTAAAAATTAAAAAAAAAGACTCTAACTTAGAATATTTTAATGAAAATCAGGACATAAAACTTTTATACCTTTGTACAATAATTATGATGTAGAAATTCAAGATATTATTCATCCAACAAAACGAAATGAGGTTTCATATTTATCTCTAAACATTCAAACGATAAGATATTTGGAACTGTTCGCAAAATCAACTATCAAAACGTTGAGAACAGCTAAACATTGACGTACTGTTGAATTAAGTAAAAGCAACAGTAGTATACCGTTGTTCGAAACTTATAAATTGATTGAGAAAAAAAACAAACAAATCCAGGTTACAAACTAAAACTGAGGGAAACGCATCAAATATAGGAGGAGAACAATGACACAACGAAAACACAACATTAAAATGTAACGGGCACAGAAACGAAATATGATATAATAATCACCATTTTTCTAACTTGGTACAGGGCATTTTAAGAAAAATAATGGTGGGTTGAACCTGGTTGTGTGGCATGGCACACCTCCCGCTTTTATGTCAATGTTCAATATAACAAAAATAACAAAATTACAGTACAAATTTACACGATGAGACATTTTACGGTAAGATATCTTGAGCAGGTATGTTGATATGACAGAAATATCTAGTTAGTAAGTTATAACAATATACTGTCCAAAAATTTTAGTCACTAGTGACACTTCTGCTATGAAATATATTAAATATCTGTAAAGAACAATAAATTCACGGCAAACGTAAATGAAAACTATAATGACTTTATATTAGCTTAACTATAAATAATTTAAAACTCATTAAACTAATTAAATGGTACCTTTACCATTGATCATTTATTTTTTCTGACGTAGTCGAATGCAATATTTATATGCATTTATGTCCAATTTATCATAAAATACTATACTAGGTATAACTTTAGTTGATGGCTTTTGAAATTGAACGAAGATGTGCCTTTTAGCATATTTTCTAGTGGTACAATATGTTTCGATTGTTATGGGTAAGTTAAATATTATTGTATTAAAATTAAAAGTTATAACAAAATGGTGAAATGTGGAGATTTTTTAATTTGTTTTTATTAACTTTTTTATGACTTACTCAGTATTTATACTACAAATGAATATAGTATTTATTTAACTGTTTACAGTATCATTTTATTTTTCTTAAGTGAAACATAATTCAAAATTGTTACCTCATTTTTTTAAATTATATTGTTGCAGCTTACACTTCCAACCTAACTCCAATAAGAACTGTTATAACTCTTTTGGTACCTCAGTTGCAAAATATTACAAAATATTAGAAAAAAACACTTAAAAGACATAATATCTGTCTTGATATATATGAAAGTTAATTTAATCTTAACGTTTAGGATCAAAAAGTTTATTCAAAATGACATTATGTGGACACTAAGTTATGGGACTCCTGAAGTTCCGCAAAAAAGGTGAACGGGCTTATCAATTTTATTCTTATACGTGTACATATACCTTTTTTAACCGACAAAAAGTGTTTTTTCAAACTTTCGGAGAAAGGTAATCATCTTGTTTTCCCGTACTCCAAGTTTGTTTTTTTTACAGAAATTTAAAGTTACATTATATATTTTTTTTATTAACTAAGCAGAAGCTGAATGTCAACTTGGAATACATGGATAATTCAACAAAAACATTTAACTATCATTGCTCTGTCATCTAACTTGTTCAACACATGTTTATCGTGCTAACCGTTCTCAATAAACATGATTCTAAGTTGACTTCTTTATAAAAGTCAATAGCAAGCTACGGTTAACTACAAGCTCAACTATTCGAAACAATAAAACAACACGTAAGAATCGGGCTACGACATAGGGTTACTGTTACCATTAAAGAAAAAAAACATAAATTTTTAAATCGCTAGTAGTCAGCAGTATTTTAGATCTTTATGAAACTTTATTTAAGAAGAAAAATAAAACAAATAATTTGGTTCACAGAAAAATGTCGATCGATAAATTTTATAAATTCTATTCATTATGGCTTGAAGAGAGAAATAGTACCATTTACATATCACAAGTATAAATGAAGGGGAGTGGTTCTTCTATAAAATTTGCCAAACAGAACAACTTTTACCGACTCAAATGAGTTTCACGGTCAAAATTACGAATTGTTCATCGATACAATATACAAATTTTTAATAGTGCATTTTCCAATCTAAGTTAAACATATTTAGTACTTTGCTACGTAATTGGAAGATAGTCGTGCTACACAAGATGTTATTTTACTAAATTAAACCAAACAAATCATGAATCACATGGTAATATCAAGACCCAATCGCAAAGGAACACTGTGTTCGACGTAAATATTGCGCAGAAAATGCCCATATGGACCAACGGTACATCAAAGAGTGTGCACATACATCACGCAATGCAAGGACATACGTATAAAGAAAACGGTACACATTTTTTTCGAGGAACGTTGATTTATGAAGTTTGATGAAGTGTAGCATTAAACGCGTTAGTGTTATGGTATAGTAAAAAAAAAAAGAGTTTATTATCAGATTTTATTGGGTTCGTCTAAGCTAATATTGAATTTCCCTGTTATGTTTTTGTTTTAGCATATTCACCTTGAACTTGAGTATGTATAAAAAATATTTACGCTAGAAACTAATAACAAATAAAATTTAAACAGTAGTTTCTTGATATAATTAGGTTGAAGAAGAAAAATATAGATAATTTGATTAAGTGAAAGAATTATCGAACAAGACCACTTACATATCAATAGTATAACAAAGATGATTGTGGTCCTTTTACAAAATCTATGAAAACAGAGTTAGCGAAAAGAATGACGATAAGAGACTCCAAAAAGGTTTAACGGTCAACGAATTGTTAATTTATACTATATGTCTAGATCTGTGTCTCAGCTAACTAGGGGTGAGTGTACAAAGTCATAGATCTTTAATTACTTGAATAGTCGTCGAACACGATAAAACAATACAACATTGTCGAAAAGTATCCTTACTTCTTTAAATGTATTGCGGATGGTTTTTTTAACAGCATCTTGTTATCAACATGACCAATGCACGAATTTCCTCCGTAACACAAAACAAAAGTTTAGTAACTGGAATTTTATTTGGAAAAAACACGGAAACAGTGGTGTTTCCCTATATGAAACAATTGTGTTTTCCAATAGCCTGGCCTTTCCTGAAATATTTTGATTTTCCTTTAGCAATTACCTAGCAGTTTGAACACATATTTAAAAAGTAACACCTCGAAGGGTTTTCGTCCAGGCTCAAAAGCAATTGACGGGACCACTATTGCCAACTTCAGGCAACCACAGTGTTTTATACAACATAAATTTGAGAAGGTAATCTCTTTTCAATCCCTGTGATTTAGATAACATAATTGTGATAGAAGTAATCTCTCTCCGACTCCAGTGTTTGACAAAACATAATTGTGAAGGGACTAATCTCTTTACATGAGGAAATGCATGACTTAAATCATGAAAATGTTTTTATTTTAGTAGTTAAATATAAGTTTTTCCTATCAATTGTTTTATGTTTTTATAAACATTTACAATTACATTTAAATGATAAGTCAGTAGACGTATCAGAAGGAACAAAAAAAAAACAGTTACATCTCTTTCCATAGAATAAACCAAAACAATATGAAAGAACTAATATCAATATTTCAATAAAGTACGACATTTTGACCAGAAAATGTCTCGGCGTTTGGAACTTTTATTATTTCTATTTTTCTTTTTCTCTCCAAAACATGTGTTGTGTCTTGTTGTATTGTTTTAAATGTCAACTGAGTTATCAAATAAAGTTATGACGTCATCGCAGCATATCCATAAATCGGACAACGTTTAAAGAAGCCGAAAATTAGACGTTAATTTGAGAACAACAACAATTTGAAATACTACTTGATTTGATTGTGACGTCAGATTTGGAAGTTGATTTGAGAAACAGACATCAGTTAGAGACCGGACGTCGATCTGAGTCTTATAAATATTCATTAACATGTGATCTGTATCCATTGTTTAATAACTTTTTTTCAATTAATACATTTGCAGTGTGCTTTGGATTAAATCGAACTTGTATGCAATACTTATACATATGTATATCATTTTCACTGTACTTTATCACGAACTACAAGTAATTGATTTTGCTGGAAATCATTTAAGCTAAACCTTACTATAACCGTTTTTGGGAAGTCTGTAGCAGCAGCATTGAAATTTAAGTGTTTAACTCTTTTTGATAAATTAAATTCGAACCAGTTGTTTTTTTATAAGGAGAAAAGAAATTAGCCCAGTCGTTTAGTTTCACCTTTCGGTATATTGGTTATGTTCTGTCTCTTAATACTAATAGATTCAGTGATCACTTACCTTTAATATATCCAAATGAACTTGAAATTAAAGATACTACCGACACAGATAAATCTGCTTCTTATTTCATATTTCTCGAAATCCCTACTACTAATGGTAGGTTAAATACCAAAATTTATGACAAACGTGAAGATTTTAATTTCCTATAGTCAACTTTACAATTTCTGTGTAGCAACATTCCAGCGGCACCAGCTTACGGAGTATATGTGTCTCAATTGATACGTTACTCTGAAGCCAGCACAAAGTACGTTGATTTTGTTGAACGAGGAGAACTGCTTTCTCAAAAGTTGCTAAGACAGGGCTATGAATCAATCAAACTAAGGTCATCACTCAAGAATATAACATTTTTTATTTTGATGGCATTAGTTTTCATCAACATTTAATTAAATCGTAATAATTTCTCTCGAATAATTAACACTTCTCTATAATCACAATAAACAATTTAGGCAACCATTTTTGAATTTACATCAGTATATTTTTTAAATATATATTTTTTAATTTTATCTATTAAAAAAATGGTAAAAAAAATTGTTAATATGTTGACATTAACAAAGCTTGAAATACTGTTCTGATTTGACACCTCAGATGTAATGAATATACTATCTGTTAATTTTCCTTCATCACTATGGAAAGCCAACGGGGTCAAAATTCTTACTTCGTAACTTGTCAATTTGTAACTTGTAACTGTATGATTTTTCAATTGTATATTGCTGTTTTGTAACTTGTCGATTTGTTAAATGTCGATCTGTATATTGTCTTTTTGTATATTGATGTTTTGTAACTTGTCGATTCGTTAATGGTCAATTTGTACATTGCTGTTTTGTAACTTGTCGATTTGTTAAATGTCGATTTGTATATTGTCTATTTGTATATTGATGTTTTGTAACTTGTCGATTCGTTAATTGTCAATTTGTATATTGCTGTTTTGTAACTTGTCGATTTGTTTAATGTCGATTTGTATATTGTCTATTCGTATATTAATGTTTTGTAACTTGTTGATTCGTAAATTGTCAATTTGTATATTGATGTTTTGTAACTTGTCGATTCGTTAAATGTCAATGTGTGAAATGTCATCGTTGTATTATGCTAACGATCATTATGACGACAGATGGCGCTCGGTTTCTTCTACGGTGTATAAGCCTCCTGTAAGTAGGAGCACCGGCATATGGAATATATACCAATGTAATTAAAATCAATTATGTAAAGCACATTTATATAAAAGAAAACAAATAAATAAATACATTGTTTGTTTTATATAGCATGTATATCAGGGTCTCGCTTTTATTTAGAGTTTACTGTACTGGTCACCAAACCTGGGATGGGATCCTGTATTAAGATATCATAGATGTGTCGCTGAGACGGGCTTCCTTATCAACTTCGCAAATATATTACTGTCACTTGGCAGGAAATTTATACTTAATATTTAAGCGGGTAAAAATAAGACTAAATACATGAAATATAAGACGGTGCTGGAAAATTTATACTAATAGTGTCCTGGGCCGCAAATTTTGAACTAAATGTATCATGAATGGGAGAAATGGTTTGACACTCATTATTCCTAAATATTATAATCTCAATATAAAAAATTCAGAAAAGAATGCAATTCTCTAATGATGTTTTAATACAAGAAGCAAATAGACGAACAATCTTTATTTATTTGGCTCCTGAGTAATGAAGATAAAAGATGTCACAGTTTATTAAATCATATTCGAACTTTGCAAAGACAAACTGAATGTTTCTTTTTAAATGAGTTACTTAATTAATGTATACTATATATTAAAACTGTATTGAATATGCCCTATATTGTAATAAAATCTAAAGGAACCAGAAAACTTAACTAGGACCTAAATTGGACTACCAATATTTCCAAAAATGCAACGTAGTCAAGAAAGTTTTTCAGTGCTATAGAGCCAGACAATTAAAAAAAGCTCGTCCAAAAAAGGACAATCAATTGCTGCCAAGGGCCCGATTGAACAATTATCAGTCAAGAAATGTATTGAAAAAAAATGCATATCAAGAACTTCAAAAAGTGTTTTGAGATCTCAACGAGCAAAATACCACAATATTCCAACTTATTTTTCGTAAAAACAGTATTCCGAGTGGAACCACCTTGAAGAAACTGTAGTGCGCAAACCGCGAGTCGTTCAGAAACTGCTCTCGTGCATCGTCAATTCATCGACGGCGCTCTGTCTATCGTTGTATTAAAGCCGGGGTTTTTATCCACAACGTTTTCCTACAGATACATTTACAAATCTAGAATGATCATGGTACTAGATCGAAATATATTAGGAGGTTTTCCCTCTGGATAGTTTGTTAATGACCATGATCGTAAAACTATGAAACTGTTTATTTTTTACTACACGGGTTTACTAAAATTGACAATGGAAATGGGGAATGTGTCAAAGGGACAACAACCCGACCTGGGATCATGGTTGACTGCTCGACAGAAGAGCCAGGCGGAATACAGCATGGTTTGTCAATTGAGTTAGGATTATATTGTTACGAATTCATTGCAAATGATTTTTTTTATTTTACATGACATGCACATTTATTTTATTTAGCTTTATTGATTAACATCGTGAATCATTTCGGTTAATTAACGATCCGATCGATAAAATATAAGATTTGGTAAGGGTGCCGGGCTATAAGGAGGTGTGTCACCGGGTGGGGATCATATCGGGAATACTAGGCGTTAATAAGCAGCTGTTGCGATCGAGGGACTCGTGAATATTTTGATCTTTTTGCTTGTAAATTTTTATAGAACGGGAATCTGGTAGCGGCAATTTTTAAGCTTCTTGACCAGAAAAATTCAGTAGGCAAGTGTATCAATATATATGTCAGCCCTTTCCCCTCCTGTCAGAATAAAATGAACCGATAATAGCATTTTAGGATTAATAGATACGTTTATTACTAGAACCTGGGTTTTCCAGTAATGATGTAGCCTTTTATAGCCGACTATTTGGTATTATGTTTTCTCATTGTTGAAGGCCTTAGGTTGCCTATACTTGCTTACATCGACTTTATTTGAACTTCGCTTTGGTTGATAGTTGTCTCATTGGCAATCATACGGTTTATTACCACATCTCCTTATTGTATTTACCTGAATAATTCAGTCGTTATATTCCACGGACCAACGACTATTTCAATTACCTCGCAATTAGGAGAGATCGATTACGTCGAGATGTATTTTTATAGTTTCCGTTCTCGAACGAAAGTCCACGTGAGTAAATAAAATAAAACTGGGATCCTGTAAACATGCAATTTTTGTTTTGCTTTCCTTTAGACGCATTTGCTGTAATTGATTGATTAAAATTACTTAGGTATATATATTCCATATGGAGGTGCTCCTACTTACAGGAGGCTTATACACCGAAGAAGAAACCGAGCGCCATCTGTTGTCATAATGATCGTTAGCATAATACAACGATGACATTTCACACATTGACAAATCACGCATTGACATTTAACGAATCGACAAGTTACAAAACATCAATATACAAATTGACAATTTACAAATCGGCAATGTTGAGTTACAAAACATCAATATGTATACAAGTTGACAATTTACAAATCGACATTTAACGAATCGACAAGTTACAAAACAGCAATATACAAATTGACAAATCACACAGTTACGAGTAACAAATTGACAAGTTACGAAGTAAGAATTTTGACCCCTTTGGCTTTCCATACATCACATCATGCAATTGATAAGAAAATTCAATTTTGAATAATGCTTTTTTAGTATTATGCATATCTTTTCGATTTTAAAGATAGATTTTGTAAAAAATTGTAAATGCCATTTTAAATCAACTTAAAAATCATTCGTGTATCTTTGATCTGAATATGTTACTGTGCCTATCCAATAAGCTTTGTGGTAGTGAATTACCTATTGCCTGACCAGTTTAAAAAATTGTCAATACAATTTGTCCATTTAAATTGTACAACATGTATTGTGAGAGCTATTATCAACAGGTGGTCATTTAACTACCTGTAGATTTACCTGGTTTGTTTTTGACAGAGCTAATTTAAAAGAAATTTAAATGAATGATACATGTAGCTAGCTTGCTTTCCTCATGTTTAATGTCCTGAATGAACTATTCTATTTAGGTATGGGATATTTTCCTTTAAATACACTATTTGTTCTTTCTAATAAAGATATTTATTGTTAATTTATTCATTTTGCTTACAATCACAAATAAATCATTGCTGGTAAATCCCACTTTCATAATGAAGAATAAAGCATTGAAATTTCTATTCACTAATCCATTTGTACTTTTTTTGATATATATATATTGAAAATAAATTTTTAACAGTAATTCCAATTGAAGTAGATATCCTGAATATTAAATGAAACTCAGCATCACTACTATTCCATTTCAGGAATCTTAATATAACATGAAAATATATCCCATTAGAAAACACTACGCCACACATAATTCATCTTGTAGAATTATTCACAAATAGATGGGCTATCCAAAACAATCCATTTCACAAACACTTTATTCCATTTAGGAATCAAAAACTTAAAATACATCCCACATTAAATACACCATGAAGCAAACATATATACATCCTTTTTTATAAACTAAATTCACTGATTGAAATTTCCATCTTGACTTTTTAGAGACACAAAAAGAAATGGCTTAAAATGTCCCATATCTAAATAGAATAGTCTATTCAGGACATTGGTCATGATGCATGAGGAAAACAAGCTAGCTATCAGTCATTTAAATTTAACCTTTTAGGAATAGTGAAGATTTTTTTACTGGGTAGTTAAATGACCACCTATTGATGAGCTCTCACAATACCTATTGTACAATTTAAATGGACAAATTGTATTGACAATTTTTTTTTCTGGTCAGGCAATAGGTATTTAAATACCTCAAAGGTGATGGGATAATGACATTAAAATAATAAGATTCAGATAATTCAGCCAAGAACTGTCTATAACAACTTTTTTTTCTTTTTAAATGCTTAATCTCCTTTGTGGCGCCGGTTTTCAACTTTGAACTATCCCTTCTAAAGCTGCACCTTGGTCTTTGAAACAAATTTAGACATTACCAACAATTCAAAGTGATTTTTAAAACCGCAATGACATCAAAACATCAAGGTGTTTGCCTTAACGGAAATTAGGGTGAACCTCTGTCACTAAAAGCATTCATTAGAAAATGGATCGACAATTCTACTTTCATAAGCACGCACCACATAGACATATAATGCAAAAATGAGCATGCAGTCAGTCAGAATAATATGTCTCTGTATAGTGATAAGTTTCTTGCAAATTTTGTATTCATTTTGATCATCTACATGTAAAATTCTGGTCGGCTTATAGATTCCGAAAGGCAAACGATTTTCTAATTAGTGTAAAAATACTGTATTTTAGTTGAAACAAATATAGTGTTAAACAATGAGGATAAAAATAATGATGAGTCAAGACAGTGGTGCCATGACAACCATATGGATATGATACTGATAAAGACCCAAAATGATTACGAAGAAATAAAGAACAAATTAACATCAGAGTCTATTGGCACCAGGTATGTTTCTAGGAAAGCATCTAACCTTAATAAACAAATACTGTTTTTCAATGTTGATCAACTTAAATTTTAACATGTTTGTTTTTTTTCTCTTTTAATTATGAACAATTATCTACAAGACTTTAATTTTTCGATCCTTCCTCAAACGTTTGTTTATCTGAAACGGAGAAATGGGATATGTTTATTAAGTCCACCATGCATTTCAACGTTTGAAAGATGCAATGTACATGATTTTTTTAAGAACTAATAATATGTGTTGTCTATGAATTCCAAATTTGTTCATTTTAGCTGTTTATGTTCTATTAAGCAAAAACAAATTAGAAAAATAAGAAGATAAAACAAAGTCTAATAAATGAAATACGCTTACCTGATTTAAAAAAAATTTAACACTCATACCAAATAATTGGATCTAAGATTAAATTGCAAAAATATTCAAATACGCCAAAAGCAATGGACTGGCGATCTGAACAGAAGAACTCTTTCCAAATATTTTATCTTTAACGTTAAAAAAAAAGACATACTGTACGTTTGAGTAATACGTTTATTGTATGCTGTATGATTTAAAAAGTTTGCAACCAGTCTAGCATTGACTAAAAATAGTTTTATAAATTCATGGTCAAATATCGACTCTACAACGACAGTATTTGGTGCTGTTTATCATTGATGGCTAAATTATATTTAATCATAATGCACGAGAAGTCAAAACATGCATAACATTTTTAGTAAGTAAGTTTAGATAAATTCAAAGAACTAATTAATCGAAATCTGTCAATTTTAAACAGTTAAGTCTTGAATATAATAAGTAATAATAGCTCATTGACATATATGTCACATGTTTTATCTATTCATACAAAACTTTTGAAAATTAATGAACGACCTGGCTAAATGTATTTTATGGTGGCCGGTTAAGGCCATTTCGCGTTTTGGCCTTTCATATTCTATAGGGCGAAAACGCGAAAACACAAAATCGCGAAGTCGAAATCGCGAAAACCCGAAAAAGCGTAGTCGAAAACGCGAAACCGATTCGCCTATTCGCGTTTTCGACTACGCGTTTTCGCGTTTTCGCCTTTTCGCGTTTTCGCGTTTTCGCCTTTTCGCGATTTTGCCTTTTCGCGATTTTGCGTTTCCGCCTTTTCGCCTTTTTCGCGTTTTCGCCTTTTCGTGTTTTTACGATATACATGTTATTTTACTACAACATTTGAAATGTAAATAGAGACAATACTACAAAGTATAAGTCATTCAAATGATTGTCATAATTTCTTATCTGTGGTTTACTTTAAATATTTTCATAAATTAGAGAATTCCTTTACATTCTTTGTTTCAAATACTCTAATAAGTCATTATCTTTTTAAAAGTGTCAAATTTGTAAGTTAAGCCATAATGTAAACTATAGGCGGTTTTTGTTGTTGTAATAATATTTTGTTTATATACATCTAATGTTTACATGTGTATATTAGTAGATTAATTATGTTTTAGTCATGTAGTTGATATTGTATTTAGAGAGCCTTATCTAAAATTGGTTTAATCAAAATGAGTTACTCTCTTTAAATAAAGATATTATTACTATTATTATTGTTACTGACAAATTTAAAAACAGATGCATTTGTATAAAATGCCTTTGAGTATACAATCTGCTTGAAATCATATTTTTTTACATTTTAAAATATATTTGTTAATTGACCAAATTCAGTTTCTCTATTAGTTTTGTTCATCTGGTTCTGACACGAGGATGATTGTTGTTATTGTCTACTGCCTTCAACAATATCCCTTGTCTATTGGTGTCTCCTGTAGATGAACAAATTTCCTTCTTTGAAAATTTAAAATATTAATCAATGCGTTTAGTAATACATGTATATGGAAAACACATTCTACATTTACATGAATTTTCCATAAATCCAGGTTACTTTTTGTTTGAATTAAAAGACATGCGACAGGTTTGGGATATCTTTGCTTAGATCAACGACAGTTTTGAGGCGAGGTCTTGGATAGTCCAAAGAGGATCATAAGACATGTCATAAGATAATCTGGTATCTTATATAACAGGTCTTCAGATAGCTTCGCAAAACCGTCTCAAGTTTTATTTGACAAAAGTCTTATCTCCACAATGTAGTAAATTTTAAACTTTTTTCACACAAGCTAATTTAAATATCAAACATTTTATTTTCACAACAAGAGCATTAAATAAAAGATTATGTTGTTTAAGTAACCATGGCGATAATAATGTTTAATTTCATTTATTTTAAAATGTCCAAACTATAACTTCTAGCAAATTGTATATTTAAAAGCATTTTATACAATTGCATCTGTTTTTAAATTTGTTCAGTAATTATCAACAAAGAATGTAAAGAAATTGTCTAATTTATGAAAATATTTAAAATACGTCACAGATATAAAAAATTAAATGACAATGATTTGAATGATCTATACTTTGTAGTATTGTCTCCAATTATATTTAAAATGTTATGTTATAATAACATGTATATCGTAAAAACGCGAAAAGACGAAAAGGCGAAAAGGCGAAAACGCGAAGGCGAAAACGCGAAATCTATTTTGCGTTTTCGACATTTCGACTTCGCGTTTTCGCATTTTCGACTTCGCGTTTTCGCATTTTCGACTTCGCGTTTTCGCGTTTTCGACTTCGCGATTTCGCATTTTCGCGTTTTCGCCCTATAGAATATGAAAGGCGAAAACGCGAAAACGCGAATTGGCCTTAACAGGCCACCATAATATTTGCTACGACTCAAAAATATTTCTGTATTACAAAATCAAAAGTATTTTTTCTAAAGTTTCAGAAAGGAAATATTGAAAATTATATGAATTTTTGTTTTTTAGATTTATTTATATTAAATCGCACTGAGAGTAATTTCACTTTCGATTGTCATTGGTTTTTTTTATATATAAATTGAAAAGATTGGTGTTGATTTAAACTTGAGTTTTTGTACCCCAGTTAAACTTAAAATATTTTTTTAGTAAATGCTCAAAATTTGCCTTAAACATGACAATAAAGGACACCTATAGTATCAGCTATAAAATACATTAGCGCTATTAGATTGAACAATTACTGTTAATAGCTATTCTCTAATTTAGTTTTCAGTTCTGGATTGGTCTCAAATGGGATACAGACAAGCTGCAATTTAATTGGAGGGATAATACCGTTTTGAACTTGACCAATTGGTGTACTGGTGGCAAGGAACCAGGCGGTATGTCATTTTCCTCGGTTGACTACAATTCAGGAGAAAACTGTGTCCGACTTGATCATCGCCAAAATCAATCCTGGTGTTTTGGCACATAAAGATGTGATACGGTCTACAAAACAATGTGTGTTGGTTGTAAGTAGAATACTTAGAAGAACTTAATTTAATACACTGCTTAAGTTAAAATGAAAATGCAAACATTTATTTTATACACTTTTTTTTAAGTAGAATAGAAATACAGATCTTAATTTTATACACTATATAAGAAGAAAAGAAATACAAAACTTTATTTTATACACTATTTAGATAGAATAGATATACATAACTTGAATTTATTCACTATTGGAATATAAAAACAGATCAGGAAAGATTTTAACTGGATTTTGGAAATAAAAATTATTGGTTTTTGGTTTTACGGCGGGCGCGAGAGCGAGCGGTCGGACGGGTGCGTGGGTGATCAGGCGGGCGGCTGCCAAACAATGTTCGCTCAATAACATGAAAAGCCTTTCACGAAATGTTTTCAAATCTAAATTTGTTCTGTCATACTACTATATTAAAGTCAAGTTTAATTTTCAAGATTTTAGCTCTTCGTGTTATTGAGTTATCGCTCTATTTGATATCAAACATTGGTATTTATAAAGCAATTGAGTTATTTCCCTTTGTTCATAAATAAAACAAATATCTTAAAATAAAGTTTGATTACACTAAGCATCAGCATATGGTTAATGTATTATCTTACAATTATAATTGAGGTGACTGATCTATTTGAAAACTTTCTGTGTCCTAATTAAGTGTTGATGATTAAAAGCATTGTGTAAAGTTAGAAATTAACTGTTCATTATTGACATTTTAAAGATAATTACAGATAAGTTTTATAGATTTTTGAAATACATTGTATTTATGATGAATAAAACTTTGGATTCTTTTTCTTTTCTTTTGTTAATTAATATATTGTTTGGAGAATTTTGTGGTAGGTTTGTTGGTTATTCTGTAAAAACTAATTTTCTGAAAGCAACATATTTAAATTCTAATTTCATGGAATGAATAGTCTTCACCGAATGATACTGGCCCCGGTCTATATACGTTTCATTAACACGGTGTACTTTCTGTAAAAACACAGAGCTACTTAATTTATAAGTATGAAAATGGATGTGAAATTAACAAATCTCATTATTTGAGGACAAAATCATGTCAAAAAACTATCCATATACCAAAATCTAAGGTAAACAAACATGAAATAACAAATCAATGACTCTCTCCGGATATTTAAGGTTTGGACATACAAACAAAATCTCGAGCCATTGTATTTCAAAGAGAATATTTGCTTCAATGAAGCCGAACAAGCAGAACAAAGCTCTCCCAAATCTTTTGATAACCATTGACTGTCTGTTTGTGTTAAACATGTAACATTAAAATAATTGATAGAGTTGAATAAGATGTGTTCTAACTTGCACTGGTAAATGTTTTAACAAAGTTTATGATAAATATTTAAGAAATTCATTTTAAATAATCAGGTTCACTGAATTAAAATATTCCCTTACTACCAACTTTAATTATCAGATATTGAGGTTGGTCAATTTTCCTACATCGTTACATGTACCCCTCTATCACATTTGGATGACAAGTATTTCTAATATGAAAATATCAAAAATTCATCAAAATACATCACTTGATAAACATTCAGCAACTTCGAAAGTATTTTGAATGCGTCTGCTGAGTAAAACAATTAAAACACCCAACATTCACCGAATGTTATGATCGAATTACGATTATTGTAACATAAAATAAAAGATGTAAAAAAAAAATTCCTATCAGAAAGGTGATTTTGCCAATAGCACAGAATTTTTTTTATTTTCTTATAGCATTGCCTTTCTTAAAGAATTTGATTTTCCTTTATAAATTACATAGCACATATAATTATTTCGAAAGTAACCCCAAAAGGGTTCGATCCAAGTTCGACAACAATTGATGAGGCAATCTCTGCCACTTGTGTTTTTAAAAAATCATTGTGTGGAAAGGGATATATCTACATGTTGGAATCCACAACTAAAATAATTTAAATTTGTGTTAATAGAGAAATATTATATCTTCCTATCAATGTATTAGTTGTCTTTTATTAACTTTAACAATTAAATTTAAATTGATTATTCCGTACCACATTATCAGAGTAACATTTGTAATTTCATTTTGATCGATGTTTAATAAAATATTCATTAGAATATAATATCTATCAAATATATAATAGAAACAAAATTTCATTTTATGCATTTCCAGGTTGCCGCACTTTAACAGTTTTGATTGCGTCATACTTATAAGTCATTAAATCTGTTACATGAACTACAACTACATATAATGGACAGCAAGTCCAAATTTCTGCATAACTTGTTGATTAGTTGCGTAATCAGTAATTTTTTCCACTCCTTTATATTTCTAAAACGACATTAACATTGAACCCATAGCTTTATACCATTGAATTGTTTTTCACTTACTAGTATACAAATCCCTGACTAGAGTATCAGAACTGCAGAAAGCGAGAAAAGTTTGGTTATTATAACGAAACCTTTTTGCAACCGTTTTTGAAAAGTCTGTAACGACACAATTAAATTTAAAGTGGTTTTATTAAGTCCCCACGTGGTTTACTTTTTTTAAAGATACTTGGGTTTTTCTCCTTAGGACAATTGAAACGTATTTCGATGATGAAGGTGGTGTGGCTTCTATGTTCTGTGTTTTGTTTTATAAAAACCAACATCACTGACGAAACAACAATTTTTCGATACGTGCATATGGTGTTACAAAAGCATTACTATAAACAAGTAACAATTTAACCAGGTTAACATTTTTTACTCACGCTAAATGCTTTAACAGTAATATTACATGATGTTTATTTGTACAACAACTATTTTTATACTTAGTTTAATACTACTTTCTGCATATCTATTTTGAATAAGTTATTAGAATTTATCACTTTTAAAAGCTTGTTATGGGACATCCCATGGCATTTAGATATCACATATTCAATAATTTCAACATAGACACGTAAGTGATTAGTTCCAGATAAAATTATTGATCGCCTTTTAATTATCATACAAATCATATCCTCTAAAAAACGACGGCTGTGATCAAATAATATCTTTATATATCATTTTTATAGTCAAATCGAAGACAATGATTTATTATTCATGTATTAACTTGAAATTTCATATTCAGTCAAACAGTACATTTATATTAAGGGTGTGACGAAATAATAGCTGTCATTGAAATTTATTATAAGCATTTTCTCTTGCGTAATAGAAATTTAACCAATGAACATTTGTTAAAAAAAACCCGGGAAAATCAGTTTTAGGTAACAGATTTACAAAAAGTTATAAACCAAAATATATCGATTTTTTTGGAATATATTTATATTTTTAACAGAAATTCTTTAAAAACAAAGAAGGTGATCTCTAAAATATTAAATTTTGTTAGAAATACCATGTATCAGGTTCATTGAATAGCAAGAGTGGTTGGCAAACGATGAAAAAGATATACTCTTTTTTTTTAATTTTGACGTTTTTTAATGAAGATCCTGCGAATTAGAGCCTGATGCTGACCTGCTAGAAACTTTCTGATAACTCTATCCATAAAATAAGATATTTAAAGAATTCAAAAATCTATGTTTTTTAATTGAATTGAATGACAAGTTATAATTATTGTTCTTATTCAACACACTTCATGAAATGTTATCCTCCCCCAAATAATCAGGGAATTTCAATCATTATAACATTATTCTGTATTTATTTTTCTGCGGTTTTATCGGATTTCTACTTTGTTGCAAATACCATGGGTAGAAACTATAATTCAAATACTATTTTTAATGATATTCTTCGGTTTTGTTAAATTTGTTATTAGATAGTTAGTGAAATGAAAATTAAACAAGTTTTTTATGACGTCGTCACAGCATTTATTTGTTAAAGCATTTCTTAACCTTAATTTTCATGATAATTGTTTTGAATAGAAAAGTAATTGTATGAATTTCAAGATTATATATTTGTTACAAAAATACGTTACTGTCACATGGTCATGGGTTGTCTGTCGTCATTTGAAGATGTTCGTTATAATTCTGCGGTTTACATGTTATAACTACTATTATATTATTTATTTGTGCGTTTCTCTGTGAATAGTATTCTTGCATTTGTTTTTGTTGGTTTTTTGGGGTGTTTTTTAACAACGTAATAATTTTATTCATCAAATATTGCTTGTTACAAAAACTATCAAGATTCCAAGCTTCTAAAGATGTACCCTGCAATCCTTCTTTGTAAAGGATCAGACTGATTAAAACACAAAATTCTCTGAAACTGACATTATAAAGATGCTTGATTTCTTGAATGACAACATATTTGTTACGTATGAAGGACGTGTTTTTCGACAGACTGTCGGTATTACGATGGGTAAAAAGTGTGCCCCTCTACTTGCCGACATGTTTCTTTATTATTATGAGGCTGCCGTCATGCAGGAACTTCTCAGGAAGAAATTAGAAGTTAGCAATATCCTTTAACTCTTCTTCCCGCTATATAGATGATATTCCTTCACTAAATAGTTCAAAATTTTCTGACTATGTACAACGCATCTATCCCATCGAACTAGAGATAAAGGATCCTACAGATACAGTTAAGTCGGCCTCATATCTTGACTTTCATCTAGAAATTGACAATGAGGGTCGGTTGAAAATTTTACGACAAAAGAGATGATTTCAGCTTTCCAATTGTGAACTTTCCATTTCTGAGTAGCAACCATTCCAGCAGCACCTACAAAAGTGTATATATCTCCCAATTGATACGATATTCCCGTGCTTGCATTTTCTATCATGATTTTCTTGATAGAAGGTTGCTGCTCACAAGGAAGCTATTAAATCAAGAGTTCCAAATGGTGAAGTTGAAATCATCCCTTCGTAAATTTTACGGACGCCATCACGAGTTGGTTGACCGTTATAGAACAACCGTTTCACAAATAATACCGGATGTGTTCATCACGTCGTACCTACAATCCCCTTCCCTTTCATGAATGTGACCTACAGAATCAGACTATTTACCGGATTTTATTATCACATAAGCAACACGACAGGTGCCACACGTGGAGCAGGAGCTGTTTACCCTTCCGGAGCACCTGAGATCACCACTGGTTTTTGGTGGGGCACGTATTGCTTATTCTTTAGTTTTCTATGTTGCGTCATGTGTACTATTGTTTGGCTGTTTGACTTTTTCATGTTTAGCCATGGCGTTGTCAGTTTATTTTCGATTTATGAGTTTGACTGTCCCTTTGGTATCTTTCGTCCATCTTTTACACTCCACTAACTACCCAGGGAATAATCAGCTAGCATTTGTTTGTGCTTTATTTCTGAAACTTAGTGTTGTCATTTTGGTTGTATTTTTAGCATTGATATATAAGCGGAAGGTTTGGCTTGCCATCAAACCATGTTCAACCAATTTTTTTTTCTTAAAATGTCATGTAACAAGTCAGGACTATGGTAGTTGTTAATAAACAGTTCGTTTATGTGTATATTGGGTTTGTTTTTGTTGCACTTCAGTGTTTCTGTTATTCATTTGTTTTTCTCTCATAGCTAATGTGATTTCATCGCGTTTATTTTGTTACACGGATTTGTTTTCTATCGTTCGATTTATGATTTTTGAACAGCGATATACTACTGTTGCCTTTTGTCACAAAATTACAAAATTATCCATACACCTTTTGCTGCTTACTTGTCCTAAAACCGTGTAATAATTACAAAGAAGTTATCTGAATATATATAAAGAACACTCCCAACTGAAAACGACAATAATATATATAATGACTTTACGTTAGCAAAACTAACTATTAATATTTAAAACATCATTTGACAATTCCTATGGGTACACTTTCATTTCTGACGTGGTCGTGATGCAATATTCTATAAACGTATGCATTTCTAAATGATCAGAAAACATGAATATTAGTTTGTATTTAGATATTCTGAGTTTTAAAAGTGAATGAAGATGTGCTTGTTAGCATTTTGTCTAGTGGTACATTGTCTTTGTACTGTTATTGGTAAGTTTGTTTTATAATTTGTATCATTCAATATTGCAAAATAATTATGAACTCGAAAAAACTTTTATATTAGTAAGTTATTCAACTACGAATAGTGAATACGACATTTCTTTCAATGGTTTACATAATCTAAAAAAAAAAGAAACGTAAATGTGAGCGTTAATATCATTCAGTGACACAGATGAATAGCTCTTTTTTATAATTTGGAAAAATTATTTATTATTTCAACAGATTCTTTTTTGATTTGGGTGGGGTGGGGGGGGAGGGGTGATTTTATAGTTGGTAAAATTTTCTATTAAAGAATAAAAAAAAATAGACTACCTTATTCATAGGTGGCACACCACCTCTTCATGTTTGATTTTGATGTAGACAAATCGTGTATCTGGTGTACACAATTATAAGCCTTGTTTCTTTGATAAGTGTTTTAAACGTTGTTTCACTATTAAAATGTGAATAATACGAGAGAAACATCAAAAGTAACGGCAGATCAGCCATGGTTGGTAATGGCTATTCAGTGGGAATGGCCTGATTTGTACGGAGAAGATAAGTTTATCGTCATGTGAGATGGATTGCATATTGAAATGACTTGTTATAAAATTCTGAATGATATATTACGTGATAGTGGAGGAACATTTTTCCTCACTGAAAACCAATATTGCAACACATAGAACTGCAGATTCTTTTTATGTATGTTCAAATGTACATAGGACTAGACACGCGCATCAGATAAATGTATATGTTTTGTTTGAATTGTATATATTGGCTTAAAACAGCTAAACACAGAAATTATAATCATGGCATGACTCTGCGACGTTCAATGATTTTATAGACTGGTCTAAGAAAATATAGTCATCTTGACCACAGTTTAATTTCTGGCGTTCAATTATAATTAAGAACTTTTTATTAATTTGGTAGTATATAAAAAAACTTAAAATGCTCACTTCATGAGTCAGATTTTGTACAAACAGTCCATTTAAAGCATTATACCATATTTATCTAGGTCTTGATCGTGTAAATTATTCTCGATCGTTACCGACCTTCTCCGAGATATGACCTCCCTTTTCTAACATCACAGCAGGTGGAAATTGATTTTTAAAATGATAATTTCACTGTACGCAAGACCAGCAAATATTTTTCTTAAAGCACAATTGATCAGAAAAAAACAGATTAATTGAATTGTGAAGGACAATGTTGTTGTCATAGATTTAACCGAAGATCCCTTTTAGACAAATCGATGGTAGCTGGATCAGAAGGCATTAGACTATCAAATGAATTTGAAAGATCTAATGGTTTGGGGCATTCTATAACATACGAACGATTTGAAGAACACTCTACGAAAACACAAAAGGATATCTTTTCAAAGATCAAAGGCAAACAATACGAAGATCTTTTGAAGCAAATACCACACGAAGGAGAACCTGTTTTTTATAACCAGATCAAAAAGAACAAGTTCCTAATATGTCCGTAAAATAAAACTGTAAACTTCTTTGTCAAAAACAAAGCTAGAGAATATTAGACGTGATTGCCATATCTTGTCTATACTTTTATTTCTTGTCACAGTAGACAAATATACTTTATCCTTAAAAAACAAAACTGCTCCTCCATTTTTGTCTCAGGACGTCACTTTAAACAGTGGTATTAAATCGGTGAAAATGGGTATACTTGAAACATATTTCGATTTGCTGATCCAAATTCTTGCGCATTTGTCGTTGGTGGGGCAGCATTTGTTTATTCCAGGCCAACTTGTTGGGCAAAAATATTTGATGATTTTGCAAATGTTGTCTTACTGCCAGTATTCAAGAGCAGACATTGTATTTGATTTTTACTAAATGAATAATTTAAAGGCTAGCTGTGACAAGACAAATGCAAGATTCTTGTGCTAGACGTAGTCTTAGATCTTTAGATACTAGGATAGTCGTTGAATCTAAAAAGTTACCGATTGCGTACTGTTCACAAATGTGACATTTGACTAATGGTTTTGCATGCCATGGTAAATGCAGTAAGACAACCCGGTATTGCTTAGTTTTTTTTAACTGAGTTTAACAGCCATAAATGTGTGTACTATATTCATTAAACTGTACTCTTATATCAACGCATTATTTCTCTACAAATATCCATTCACCAAACATCGCAGTCATAAATGCACGGAATAATTTATTAATTTACAGTATTTTATACGATGACTTATTAACTAAGATGTATATTTGCATATTAATTTGCCTTTGTTAAATTCTGCAATCAATACGTACGGTGACTTCTTGACAACTGATTCAGTTGTTCTTGACATCCGTCAACAGAAAGTCCTTTTGATATTCCTTTTTTTCAAATATCAGAGAGGTACCAGTTTTTTTCTAGAGTGTTAATCATGTTATTGTCTACAGCTTAGTAAAATAGATTTAGCATAAGGTTATTGAATGGAATATAGTTGCGCTTCTATGTTACAATATAGACAGAAGAGGTAAATCAAAAAAATTTTCAATAGAATCACAGGATATTATCAAGATTCAAAAACAAGGGGCATATGTGGTTTACGTTATGTGATTCCCACTTGGTCATATGGTATATCAAATACTGGACACATAATGTAAGGGCACGCGTATAAATCAACCATTTCAGGATTTTTGGAGAAATGATGATATTTGAATATTGATGCATTGATCTGTATAACTTCAACCTTACTTATAAAGCAATGCATTTATTCTCAAGAACTGAGTAGCTGAAACATATTTATTGTCTCTATGTAAGAATTTGATAATACTTAGAGTAATAGATGATGTTCATGTCAAAGGTATTTAGCAATACTAATAGCAATAGATAAGAATCGTAAAACGTTTAAAGTCTTCACTAATTTGATATGATGTTATGAAGTATGTACATACAACATTATGGAAGCACATAATGTTCCCTTTGAGTTTTATTATAGTCGAGCACAATCAATATCTAAATGTCTGCTTTATGTCGCTTGGAAACGTTATTTTTTGTTAATTTTTATTTATGTGTTTCTTTGTCCTATATGTTCTCTAATTTATTTGTATTGTAGTCCTGTCATGTAATGTTATCATTTTGATGTTCAACCCGCCATATTTTCCTTTACAAATGTCCTGTACCAAATCAGGAATATGGCCATTGTTATATTATAGTTCGTTTCTGTGTGTGTTACATTTTAACGTTGTGTTTCCGTTGTGTCGTTTGTTTTCTCTTATTTTTGAGTGTGAATTCACATTACTATAAGACGTGTCACGGTACTTACATATCCCATATTCATGTATTTGGTTTTGATGTTATATTTGTTATTCTCATAGGATTTTGTCTAATGCTAAGTCCCATTCTGTGTGTGTTACATTTGAATGTTGTGTCGTTGTTCTCCTCTTATATTTAATGCGTTTCCCTCAGTTTTAGTTTTTTACCCAATTTTGTTTTTTGTCCATGAAGTTATGAGTTTTGAACAGTGTTATACTACTGTTAGCTTTATTTATATTTGACATTGCCATAAAAGCAAAACAAGGTTCAACCCCAATTACCAATTGCAAATGTCCTGTACCAAGTCAGGAAAATGACCATTGTTATATCATAGTTCGTTTCTGTGTGTGTTACATTTTAATTCTGTGTAACTGTTGTGTCGTACTTATTTGTTATATATGATGTGTTTCCCTCATTTTAGTTTGTAACCCGGGTATGCTTTTTCCCAATCGATTTATGAATTGCGACCAGCGGTAAATTACTGTTGTCTTTATCTAAATGATTTTAAAACCTACATATTGATTTTGAACATCCTCCGCTTACATTCAAAATATAATACACTTGAAATTTGTAATCATAATGTATGTGAAACCCAATACATGTGTTAATTATTTATAAGTATAGTATTTGTAATTAGCCCCCATGCTTTTTCCCAATCGATTTATGAATTGCGACCAGCGGTAAATTACTGTTGTCTTTATCTAAATGATTTTAAAACCTACATATTGATTTTGAACATCCTCCGCTTACATTCAAAATATAATACACTTGAAATTTGTAATCATAATGTATGTGAAACCCAATACATGTGTTAATTATTTATAAGTATAGTATTTGTAATTAGCCCCATGCTTTTTCCCAATCGATTTATGAATTGCGACCAGCGGTAAATTACTGTTGTCTTTATCTAAATGATTTTAAAACCTACATATTGATTTTGAACATCCTCCGCTTACATTCAAAATATAATACACTTGAAATTTGTAATCATAATGTATGTGAAACCCAATACATGTGTTAATTATTTATAAGTATAGTATTTGTAATTAGCATGTTAAAAATTTCAAAATTTATGTTATTTTTGAAAATAATAATAATCGCTAACGAGATGATAAAATCTTTTTAGCGGGGTGAAAATACGAAGCATGACATTTAAGTATAAATTATAACCTTTTAATTTGACATTTCATTAAATATTTTAATTAAGTAGTTATGTTGTGCATATAAGTAGGTATAATGTTAAATAGGAAATTCTCTTTTCGGTAATAGTTACATTCATTTGTAGCAGGTTTTTTTTGTTCAGTCAGCTCCCCCTAATAATATTTATATTGATGATTGAGGCGCTTTGCTAACTTTAACCCAACATCCGGATTTTTCCACTAAGTAATAGATTCTTGTGATATCGATAATGATAGGTCTTGATCTGTGGGTGAGGTTTTATTCAATAACTTTTTTTTTTATTTTGATCAATATTTTCTATTGTTTCCATTCACCAAATAATCTTATTCTCTTTTCCTTTTTTGTTTTGTCTAATTTTTATTTTTTTGAATTCCCATTTCTTTGTACATTTAGCCCATTTATGCCATTTTCCTCTAGTTTGTTTACTCTATTCAGACCCTCAAGTCCCTCAAAAAAAGAAAATTAATTTACAAAATGTGGGTATTGGTTGAATTTCAAATGAAATGCTATTGATGTGCAATTTGCAGATATAGAATATGATAATATGTAACTTAAAGTAACTAGGAAACAAAGCTTAATTATATACATCCAATTATGTAATAGTTTACAAAGTGTCAAATAGCTGTGGATCTGTGATGTTTACGCCCAATTTAAGGTAGATCATAAGAATATACTTTTTGAGACAGAATTTTCTTATAATTTGCCAGAATGAGGATTTAAGTATGCTTTTTACAAAAATATAATAAAAGGTATGGGTCACCGTGCTATTTTTCTTGCTATGAGTCGTTGGAAATTTCCTAAATTTGGTTAGATTGTTCCTGAAAAAACACATTTGTGTGCATAAAAAAAAAATCTATGAGATAGAATTTTGAAATTAATTGTGAGAATATAGTTTTTATTATACATGTTAAATGTTTTAAGAAAATAAAAAGAAAAAAAGGTGTCACCGAACTCATTTTCTTGCTACAAGTAAAAATAAAAAAAATCCCTATTAGACCAGTATAAAATGTTTACTAAAAGAGTTATCTGCCCTTAGATGGCTAATTTGAAAATATGATTCTAAAAACAAACAAAATAAGTATTTATTTAAATATTTGGAAGAATATAATAAATCAACATGTTTTCTTTATATAAAAACCAGGGTCGAAATTCAAGATGTGAACATATTAACAGAAAATTTTGGAATTGCTTTTATCATTGAGGCCATCTATTTTTATTGCAGGGTTTCACATATTTAAACTGGAATTATAGAAAAAATGGAATGTTGTGAGCAGAATCAAACAGAAAATAATGAACACTTGATTATTTCAGCAATACATAAATTGGATTGAGGGGATATGTATTCACATTATTTGTAAAACTCTCCTTATTCATGTGAAGCGTGTGCTTTACATCGAGGCTTGCTATGCTTTGCGTCGACGCCACAGTACTTCAACCAATCAGGGAATGTTTATTTGGGGCATTCGACATATTTCAACTCAGATTTTGGCACATTTTAATCGAAATTACAGAAAAATGGAATTTTGTTAGTACATATAAAATAGACAAAGATGAATACTTTTAGCTAAAGAAAATTTGGATGGGGGTTCTGTGTAAATACATTATTTGTACAACTCTCCTTTCTGATGCCATATTTTGGAATTTCCGTGACCTAAATGGTTCGCGAAAATTAATATTTTTATATAAAGTATAGTATAAACAACATGTTGTAAAATGTATATGGAATCGTCCATAGCAGGCGAAAGACATAGAATTTGCAATTACACGGTTTCCGCTGATAATGTTAGTTGTCATGACGTCAGGATCTACTTTATTTAAATTTGGGACCTCGGGATTTCGTTTTTTTAAGTCCAGGATTTCGGGATCAGGACACCTCCTATCCACCATCTTTAGATGCACCAAGAATTTCAGGGCTGTAATGTAGGTTATTTATACACACCAAAAGTGTCCAAAAAAACCTATGTCATGTTTCTGTATACGAAATTATCATGAAATTGAGCTGTTTCCGTCAACATTTACAAATATGTAGAAAAAATGTACATACGTTATCATTAAGATAAGATACGACTTAACATGTAAACAACCCCTGAACTACAATGTTATATGGAGGAATCGTTCTTAATATAAACCCCTAAAAATACAATGTTGTATGGAATCGTCCATAGCAGGCGAAAGACATAGAATTCGCAGATACACGGTTTCCGCTGTTAATGCCAGTTGTCATTACTAACATTGGATGAAATGCATATAGATATTTCTATAAACAGCTGATAAAGAGTGCATTTGTTTCTAACCCGAAATTTTGTCATCGATGAATATCGTTTAGTAAACGTTGAGCTGCTAGAAACAAATACATCGTTTAATAAACTTTATCGACCCCACGTTGTTAGACAGAAATAGATTATATTCACGCACTGTAAACAAACAGGTAAACATGCGGGAAATAAATAACCAGGACTTTGCGAAAACAACACGTGCTCGTAATTATTTAAACGACAGATCTAGAAACAAATGTATCGTTTACACGTCTCAACGATAAACGATCAACGACTACGCGACTATTTTGCGCGTACATCGTTTACGTGAACGATTTCAACGTTGACAAAAAAGTGTAAGAAACAAATACATCGAAACTTAGAGCGCATTTGTTTCTAACCTAAACGATGTAAACGACTACGCGCGTAGTCGTTTAATCCATTTGTTTCTTACATTTTTTTGTCAACGTTGACATCGTTCACGTAAACGATGTACGCGCAAAATAGTCGCGTAGTCGTTGATCGTTTATCGTTGAGACGTGTAAACGATAAATTTGTTTCTAGATCTGTCGTTTAAATAATTACGAGCACGTGTTGTTTTCGCAAAGTCCTGGTTATTTATTTCCCGCACGTTTACCTGTTTGTTTACAGTGCGTGAATATAATCTATTTCTGTCCAACATCGTGGGGTCGATACAGTTTATTAAACGATGTATTTGTTTCTTACATTTTTTTTGTCAACGTTGACATCGTTCACGTAAACGATGTACGCGCAAAATAGTCGCGTAGTCGTTGATCGTTTATCGTTGAGACGTGTAAACGATACATTTGTTTCTAGATCTGTCGTTTAAATAATTACGAGCACGTGTTGTTTTCGCAAAGTCCTGGTTATTTGTTTCCCGCACGTTTACCTGTTTGTTTACAGTGCGTGAATATAATCTATTTCTGTCTAACAACGTGGGGTCGATAAAGTTTATTAAAGTCTATGCAATAGTTTAACTGTTTTGTTCGTTGAGATGTGTGGGATTGTTCAGTACATGTAATCATGACATGTGCCCCGTCGCGGCCTTCAATTTAGATTATAGACTAGAGAAGAGACTAATGCGTACAAACCTGATGTCAAATGAAGATATAGGAAATTTTATAACGTCAATCCTTCGAATGTAAGAAACACAAACACATATGACTATTTTTAACATAAATTAGATTGTAGAATTTTCCAAATGAACGTCCATTAAAATTAAGTCTCTGATTTATATTTCCCGCGCAAATGTCATGGGATAGACCAAAATGAATTTTAGGTGAGTGTTGTCATAAATATTCGGGTCAATGAACACAGTTAGATAAAATATATAAATATGTTAACTATATTTATATTGGTTTTTCAGAAAAGTGACTTTCACAGGATTTTTTTTTGTGGCAAACAACGGTAAATAGCCTATATCATCTTGACATGACATATGAAAACCCCTTAAGCATAATGGTGTGTGTATGGAATAGTCCATGGAATTGTCCAAACCAATACAGGTTGAATACGTAGATTTATAATTGTGGACACAGCAGTAAGATCAGATATAAGATCCTCCTGAGCCCGTAGTTAAAAGTGAAAACCTGTAAAACATCAAAATTTGCTGAAATTTGCTCGATTTACCTTGAAGTGAAGACAATAAAAATTTGCGTGTATAGAGTGAACCCCCTATAAAAAATAATACTGTGTTCTTAACCACTTCCCGTTTCGGTGATCGATACAAATGATATTTTATTATATAGTATGTTAATAAACAGTCTAACCATTAAATTGCAAAATCTATCTCCAAATTTACAAATTTGAGCAAATAACTAAACCGATTTTGTACTGTGATTGTTCAATCCAAGATGGCGGTATACCATTAATCTATCTTAAAGTTGCTCTTTCTTTAAAATCACTGTTCTATTCTTTCAAAACTTTTTAAGAGATGAACGATAATGAGCTACACAAATTTTCTATTGTTGTGACAAGATGCAATAGTCCAAGAAATACTATTTCTTGTACATTAAATTCCTGGAAATGTTGTTATTTGCGGGTAACAGCGATGTACCTAATTAGAGGGTTTGATAAGGAATGAATTGCAGAATATTTACAAAACAAAACTATATAGCTGTGTTTTAATGTTTTATAAGTTTCAATTCATTTTTTAAAGCCTTTCCCGCTGAGAATTATTTTTTTGGCACCGGTGACATATATTACAATTTTAAACAGAGTTAATAGTATATTAATGTGTTAATTTATCTTTAACTTTCAACAAGACTTTTCTGTTTAAGGTCAACAATTTCAACATTTGCACAATCAAAGTTTTCATTTGATAAATCTTTCAATATGAATTGTTTAATTTGACGGTTATTGTAAAAGTATTTATTAGTCTTAAAATCATATGAAACGAGTAACTGAAGAAAATATTGTTTTATGTAATTATTGAACCAATGCATGTATATATCATGAACTTAAGGTGCATTTCTTTTTAACCAAAGTCTTTTGAACGTTTGGAACAGTTTGTTGTTGTTTTCTAAACGCTACAAAAGTAGAGACAAATACATTGTTTAATCAGTGTTCACTGACCCTGTTTGAATTTAAAATAACGCATGAACATGTTTTTGGGAAACAGACTTTTTACAATTGCAAAAAAAAACATATTCATCGATTAATCAGGGTGAAGTAAGAAACAAATGCAGCGTTTGTTCTAAAAACGATAAACAACAAAATGTAGACGCATTTTTATTAGTGCAAAGGTTGTCAAAACATATGTAAACTTTGCAAAGGTATGTTAGAAACAAATGATCATAACATAGTGCTTAGCCGTTTGCATCGTTTGTGTTAGAAAGATATGCGTCCATAGTCTTGAGTACGATTTTATTACTTTTTACGCATCCATATTGTATAGTCGTTGATAAAAATCTGAAAAATTGAGAGAGGTCACGATTATTTCATGCATACGGAAACATTTCGGCGAATTGATGACTAGAAGCAAATAATAAATAAAAGTTAATATCTTCTTACTTAAGACAAATCATACAATTTTCTTAAGAAAAAGTAAAGATACATTACTTTTATGATAAATAAAGGCAACTGTAGTATACCGCTGTTCAAAACTCGTAAATCTATGGACATAAATCAAAATTGGGGTAACAACCTAAAATGAGGGAAACGCATTAGATATAAGAGGAGATCCGTTTAGTTATAAAAAAGTATGACTTTTAGGATACATAATTTTATCGATTTAATGTATGTCAACAATGACTGTTGTCTGTTCTTTCTGCATTTGTCCCTTTATTATTTATATGTAAGGAATACACGATAGGAACACAGAAGTAGAGAAAAAGTAAATGTATACGGGAATACGACAAATGATCAGAAACATAAATTAAAAACTAATTCTTCAGAGAACAATTGAAGGTCTTTCCACCTGGATAATAAGAAAGAAAGTGATGTAATGTGGTAAATCAAACTGATCTGAAAAAAATAAGATTAATAGGTTTACACAATCTTAATTAGGTCTTTCCACTTTTCGTGGAAAGACCTATTGTTTTTCTTCTGATTATTTTTTTTTTTTTTTTTTTTTTTTTTTTTTCTTCTGCCGTCTGAGATGCTTTTTTGTTTTACAACATATCGAATGGATGTTTGGCCAATGAAGTTGTACAGTAATGGAGGTTTCAAAACTCACCCTGTGTGACCGAACACTTATTCTTATAGGAGTTATCTCCCCGCGTCCCCTTTTTCTTGTTATCGCTATATCTCAAAAATCGTATAAGATTTTTACAAACTATTTTCACCAAATTGTTCGTCTACTCTAAAGAATGATTTGTTTTACTTAGACTGGGGTGATCAGAAGACATCTTATGGAAGTTATTTCCCTTTGAAAATTTAAAATAAACAATATGTTGGGTTAATTCATACAGTATAAGTTGTAGAGGCCAACAGTCTTTTGATATGAAGTCCTTGGTCCATAAAAAGGAAATTGAGGTCAAGGTCAAAGGTCAAGGTCATGTTATAAATTTTGCATTTTGCTTGTTATCGTTATTCAAAAGAAACTGTAACAGTTGATGATATGATGATATGTTTGCAAAATCACTGTTTACAATAAGGCGCAACTTCAACTTATTCAGTCGAAGTGTTTTGGTTAACCCTTATAGGAGTTTTCTCCCCTTATGTATTTGAAATCGTTATTTCTCCACAACCATACAAGTGATTGACCTCGGACCTTCTAATTTGAGTTCACTGACCCATGACCTTGAAATTGAGGTCAAGGTCAAAGGTCAAAGTCATGTTATAAATTTTGAATTTTGCATGTTATCGTTATTTCAAAAGAAAATGTAACAGTTAATGATACGATGTGTTTGCCTAATTACTGTTTACAACAAGGGGCAACTTCAACCCATTTAAGTCGAAGTGTTTTGGTCAACCCTTATAGGAGTGTTCTCCCCTTTGTTTTTGAAATCGATATTTCTCTACAACCATACAAGTAATTGACCTGGGGTCTTCTAATTTGAGTTCACTGACCCATGACCTTGAAATTAAGGTCAAGGTCAAAGGTCAACTTGACGTTCTAGATTTTGACCTTTGCTTTAAATTTGTTTTTGTTCATTATAAAACAATCAAATCTTCTGTATATACCTATTAGTCTTATTTTTCTATATCAGTTGAGGTACCAAATTACATCAACAAGGAGTGACCCTTTCTAACTTTTTTTTTCATTCTAATTATTGAGGTGGAAAGACCTTCAATTGTTCTCTGAAGAATTGGTTTTTAATTGTTTTAAGAATTTTTAGCAAAGGTCAAAATCTAGAACGTCGAATTGGCCTTTCACCTGACCTCAATTTTATGGTCAAATGTCAGTGAACTCAAATCAAAAGACCCCAGGTCAATCACTTGTATGGTTGTGGAGAAATACTGATTTCAAGTACATAAGGGGAGAAATCTCCTATAAGGGTTTACCAACACTCTTCGACTTAAATAGGTTGAAGTTGCGCGTTATTGTAAACAGTTATTTGGCAAAGACATCATATCATTTACTGTAACAGTTTCTTTTGAATAACGATAACAATCAAAATGCAAAATTTATAACATGACCATGACCTTGACCTCAATTTCCTTCAAATGGACCAAGGACTTCATATCCAAACACTGTAGGCAACTACGACTTATAACGCATGAATTTATTCAACATATCGCCTATCTTAAATTGTCAAAGGGGAATAACTCCCATAAAATGTCATCCGATCACTTCAGTCAAACTAAACCAAATCATTCTTAAGAGTAGACAAACAACTTGGGGGAAACAGTTTGTTAAAATCTTATACAGTTTTTCAGATATAGCGATAACAAGAAAAAGGGTACGCAGGGGATAACTCCTATAAGAATTAGTGTTCGGTTACACAGGATGAGTTTTGAAACCCCCATTACTGAACAACATCATTAGCTTAAAAACCATTCGATATGTTGTAAGACAAAAAAGCTGTTAGACGGCAGAAGAAAAACAAAATAATCAGAAGAAAAACAAAAGGTCTTTCCACTAAAAGTGGAAAGACCTAATAATAGCAATGTCATTAAAGAGTAACACATTGACAAATTTATATACTTCTAGTTATTTTTTGTAGTGTCTTTTACAGTCTTTGATTTAGTTTCTCGGCTTTCTTTTGTTGAAATCATTGTTTTCAGACCTTAAAAATACTGATAGAACACGAGTTTTCATTTCAGTTATTAACACTGCTGTTGACATATTAAAATCATATTATTTACCGGAAATTTCTATCTTCATCTGGTTCATTTTTCTTGCTCATTTTAAAAATATTTTGTATCAATAGTTACTTATTTTCTCCTGCATTTATCATTAAGCCATTTCAGTTGTGTGGCCACGTGTTAGCTCTACTCGTCAGTTTGAATATAGACTCGTTACACAGTACATGATATATAAGGTACGCAGATGAAGATTTTACAGATAAGCTGAATTATCTGTTGCAACGGATCCTTCAAATAAATGTAAATGCATTAACAGAAATAATTATATAATTATAAGTACGTCTGAACCAATGTCGACTCTACAACAGATTTTATCCATCGAATTACCAGCAGGGCTAGAGATACCAGGCTGGAAATACATTCTGTATACATAATACGTCTAATAACAGCCCAACAATGTAAGATCGTTAAATTTGCTTTAGCTATTTTTTTTGTTCTTCACTTCCGTGATTCGAACTTATGCTACTAAGGTATCCTGGCACCAAATCGCATAGCACTGTGCCCGACGCGTTACACCATTCCACCACCTAAGCTCTACATATAATAAAACTTTTGGTGACCGGTTGTTACCTTTCCTCGTCAGTTTTAATCTAGCGTCGTAACACAGTACATGATGTATTAGGCATGGAGATGTAAGTGTTACAGATCAGCTAAATTATCTATTGTAAAGGATTCTACAAATAAATGTAGGATGCAGTCACAGAAATAAGTATATTATAAGTACGTCTGAACAGTGATGACTCTACAATAGATTTTATCCATACCATCAACAGCAGTGATGGTGATACAATGCTGAAAATACATTATGTATACATAGTCCGTCTAAACATCATCCCAACAATGTCAGATCTATAACTTCCCTGGCCGGGATTCGAACTCGTGCTACTGAGATATCGTGGCACCAAAATGCCCGACGCGCTAGACCGCTGGACCCCCTAGGCTCTACATATAATAAATCTTTCGATGGACGGGTGTAACCTTTGTTTATATATATACTATATATACATAATTCATAATGTTGTCAAATCGTACACTATTGCCTAACCGGTTACTCGGATAATCGTTCGACCGATTAACCGGTTAACCGGTAGGTTAAGTTGGTGTTTGAAAGCCTTATCTTTAGTACCCTACGCATACATATATAATGTAAGATGTGGTATGAGTGTCAATGTGACAATCTTCCAAACAAGTCATAAATTTACGCTTTTTGAATTAAAGTTTGTACTGTCAGGATTCCTTGCGAAGTTTGACTTTTAATAATCAAATACACCGTATCAACTATGGCGTTTGTACCAACTGCAGATTGAAAAATAAAAATAAAAACTTTTTGATCTAGTAGAATTTAATATGTCTAAAATCGATTGTTTTTTCCTTTTCTCTTGCTGTGTCCGAAATTAATGTGGAGTGTTTCAATTTAAATGATTAAGCCTGTTACTCGTGCTATCACATATACATTGAGCACATTCACATTGGTTTGGATTTCACATTTTTTTAGGTAGCATATCGTTCAAAGTATGACAAAGCCTTGCACGACGGAGGTTGGACATTTATACCTACACAATATAAGATATCAAAAATAGAATAATGAAGTAAATCGTAAAATGTAATAGCATTACTGATTTAAAGTTACTACTGAAATAACAAGTATACTAATTATGTTTCCTTAAGATCTTGCCCCGAGCTGAGAAAAAAGTTCTAATTATTTTTTTGTGTTTTGGATTAACAATAGCAATCTATAGACTGGACAATTGATCTGTCAAATTAATTACCACGACGACAATTTTTAAATAAACATTATTTAATGATTTCAATACAAATCTATTAAAATTCGGTATTCGGTCGATCGGTTAACCGGTAATATTCGTTCATCATGACAATGAAATTCAAGTGTTAGAGTTATGGAATCTTACAAATTTATACTGTGGAACATATGGTAAGCACGAAGCATACAGGAATGTCTACATTGACCATGTCGACCTGAAATGTATAGAAAAGGTATGATGTAAAAAAAAAAAACACTAATAATTCATTATTGGGCGATCACACTACCTTAGATTCATTTATTTTGTTACTACAACATACCCCATGACCCATAGACTTTCAACACTTGGGTTGTGAGTTCGAACCCAACTTCGTTCGTAGTTGACTAAGATTGCCATTTTGCAAGTTCTCCTGTCTATGGTCGGTCGTTCTATCCGTGAATTAAAGCTATTTTTACCAATTAAAACCGCTGAGTCACCGTACCCTTGATATAAATTAATGGTGTTAATCACAAACAATCAATGCAACAACATACATTGATTCATGTTTATATTTTCTAGCACGAGACATAGATGTAATGTTCGTTCATCATGACAGTGAAATTAAAGTGTTAGAGTTATGGAATCTTACAAATTTATACTGTGGAACATATGGTGCGCACGAAGCATACAGGAATGTCTACATTGACCATGTCGACCTGGAATGTATAGAAAAGGTATGATGTAAAAAAAAAATCACAAATATACTGAATTCTGAGGAAAGTCCAAAAAGTTCCTAATCAAAGGCAAAAAGCAAAAAGTTCAAACTTATCAAACAAATGGACAACAACTGTCATATTCCTGACTTGGTACAGGCATATTTTTACGTAGAAAATGTTGAATTGAACCTGATTTAATAGCTAGCTCAACATGTCACTTGTATGACAGTCGCTTTAAATTCCATTACATTGACAACTATGCGTCAACAAAACAAACAAACATAATAGGTGAAAATATTAACAATAGGGTACAGCAGTCAACATTATGTTATCCTTTTTATCTTAATGAAAGATATATCTAACAATTTCTTGATTTATTACCATGTTTGAGAAAACCACCACTCTTATATAATGCTGATTTGATGTTAGCACAATTATTGTCATGCCGTGCAATATTAAAAATGGTTTTTTCCATATAGAAAAGACTTGCAAAATGATAAAATAAAAACCTAAACTAGAAAAGATGAGTTTAAAGTGGTAGAAAGACTCTATTAAAGAAAAAGAGTAAAGTATACACATTTCATTACAAATTTTAAAGTAGCTTTGTTTATCGTACGATATTTTTTAATTTTGTTTCTTGTGTACAATTTGGAAATTAATATGGCGTTCATTATCACTGAACTAGTATATAGTCGTTATGGGGCCAGTTGAAGGACGCCTCCGGGTGCGGGAATTTCTCGCTACATTGAAGACCTGTTGGTGACCTTCTGCTGTTATTTTTCCTATGGTCGGGTTGTTGTCTCTTTGACACATTCCTCATTTCCATTCTCAATTTTATTGTTCATCGTACGATATTTGACTGTATATTATACCAAACACATTCCAATGAACTTATTGCAAATATAAATTTTATTTGAATAATATGGGGACGAAGTCCCCAATAACAGTAGAAAATTCAATAAAAAAAAAATTCGGGAAAATTTCCCGAATTTTTTCATTGTACTAATGAACTCAAAATCGTTCAATTTTTTTTTATGTCATGTTTTGAAATCCCGGACCTGCGCAGAAATCTACAATGTACTTCCTTCTTCCGGTCTTGTTTGTATGAAACTTTGAGTAAAATATATATATTTATCAGTCTAGTATAAAATAGGAAGGAACGCAATACCAATTTCCTTTTTTTAATAATTCCTTGACATGAAAAAACGTTACCTGATGAAAGCCTTTCTTTGTTTACATTGCATATGACGTCATAACTTAAATAACGTCACAACTAAAATCCCTAACAAAAGAACCAAAATCGGAAACGTTACGGCATTTCCGTTTCTTTTTTTTTTTTTACAATATTTTTAAAAGTTACAAAAAAATAATTCATACAGACTTCGTCCCCATTTACAGGTAATGCCTGCCTCATATTAATTTTAGATAACTTAAATGAAAAGGGAAAAACAACATGAAACTTTAATTAAATTATTCCTTCAAATACACATATATTATTGATGTCTTTGGCCTGCAATGCCTTACTTTTGTCTCTTTTTTGGTGAAATTTATAGCTCACCGTACAAATTTCTGCAGACGACAAAGGCAGCAAACAGTTAGTGATGAAATATTCGAATATAACCTCTAAGAAATTAGAAAACTACCTTCGAAGAAACCCCGATAGCGTAACCTCAGTAGGATGGAATAGTGCTAGGGAACCACTACCTACAGATCAATATCTTGTTAAGTAGGTTACAGTTTATCTATTTAAAATTAACAGTGTAGTAAGTTATAGTTAATTACAATGTATACTATCAAATAAGAATTACCTTGATTAAAAATCGATTTATAGAGCAATTTCTGTCACCATCAGGGTAAGATAACACAATAATACTCATAGAAGCAGCTTCATTTTTTGTCTATATTTCGGATAGCTAATAAAGTGTATGGTTTACTCAAACTAAGTAAATTGAAATTAATGCAAAAATGAATTACAGGCGCCATCAGTTTATCTTAGTTGATATGGATTCAAATCACACAATTGGTCCGTGCACAAGTTCTTTTGTCGTTGGCAATACACAAAATTTAAAAATGAAATGAATACTTAATGTTTATGTCAACGGGGATAATTTAAGGACAGTTTTCATCAATGAAATGCTTTTAACAGATACATAAGAAAAACTGTTCATCTTTTGTTAATTGATGATTCACAACTGTATCTTTCAGAACAGATTTTATTTTCAACAAAATTTATACAATCCATAATCCAAATTATATTTGGAATGGTTCAATTGTTGAAAAAACACGAAGATTAAGTGTCTTAACGGAAATATAGGATTTTTTTCTCGTGCTGACGCCCTCATTATGACTCTGTGATTGGGTTCACTAAACAATAATGCGCTTTTCTATTTTAATTTCTTTATGCGATTTTGATACAACTAATTTTTACTCGATCGCCGTGGTTAGTAATGTGCATTTAATTTCATGTCGGAAATTTTTGAATGCTGAATATAGAAATAAATCGCTTCACCAGTAGATTTCAACAACTTTAACATGTTTCAAAAATTATTCCGTACTCCATGTTTACCTTACAACCAATTAATTAACCTGTGAACGTACTTTTATTCGGTAACATTTTGTCCAAAGTTATGGTTTTCTTTCTGAAATTATTTGACATCTTAACCCTCCTTTTTTTTATAAATTTTGAAGACAAATACAGGAAAAATAAAGAAAACAGAATAATGACCTGAAAATTAGAAGAATACTGATATGAAGGATCAAACAAGCCCGCCCCCTTCCGGGCCCAATCACCATCATTTCAGACCTTTTAAATAAGGACACAAAAAAAACATGCGGTGTTAATTTCTCAATGTACCTTATCATTATTGGTATATGATAATCTGAACATACCATGTATACATTGCTAATCCTTTTTTTCAGCGAAGAGAATTATGAATTTCGATGGTTGAATCAGAATGGAACAAGACTATTTGCTGCCTTTTACTACAATAGCTCTCCTAATAACTTTCCAAAATTCTATTTCTCCAAGAACAAGGAAGGCGCAAAAAATACTAAACCAGGTTAAGTTATTTTTGTTTCGAAATGTTTGTCATTTCATTGTTTAACCATTAAATGACAAAATGGTTAATCTAGCGCTTAGATTTCCGATGTTTAGAACGTTAACAACACAGTATTTAATTCTGGTGTACACAAAAACACAGTGTGTCTTTTGCTTTAAATGTACCTTAAGATAGGGGGTCTTAATTGTAATGTATTTTAGTGCCAGTGATGCGTATCAGGTAAAATGAATTGTATTGGGTAGTTTTAAATGTAATAATTATGAAAAACTATGGGAAGCTTAAACTCATTTGATATTTTCTCTGGTCAAATGAGGCTGTTAAAAAACAGGGGTCCCTAAGTATGCGACCTGGGCTACTTAGGTATTTATATAACAGGAAATAATTGAATAAAAATATTTGTTATCGTTAAAAAAAAAGATAGGGGGTCGGACACAATGGGTGAAAGAGTATATAAATAAAACAAGGCGATGAGAAAAAACCCGGCATAAATGGAAAGTTATTTTTGGAATAGACTCTATAAGTTTGCGAAGTAAAAGGTACGTTTCATAGTATTCTTTTAACAGTCTGTGATTGTTTGAACCACTTTGAACCGTAAAATCGCATTTTCCTAAAATGTATAACCCATTTAACATCGTCCTTGTTTAAAAACATTTGATTTCACCATCATTTTAAATAAAGACAATTATGGTCCACAAAACGGGTAATTAACATAAAAAAGGCAGCAATTATAATAATAATGTCCAAAAAAATAGACAGTACTTGGACAGAAAAAAACTGGATTTGGATCAGAAAAACGTGTTGTTAAGGTAAACAAAGATGATTGTTACAAACTGATATTTGAAATATTTTGGTTATCGTCGTTTAAGGAAAGTTACTGTTTTAAATCAATGAATGAGTTACGTAATATGGAAGTTTTATGTTTTTCTTGGAAATATAGTTTGCTGTATGCAGTTTCCTTTTATCTAGTTTGGTTTTAATAATCAAAGGCAAATTGTTAAATTCTCCAGTTCTTAATTTAAGGTTTAAATAATTACTGCTGAGATCTTGTTGGATAGGCCATTCTATTCTGTTTACATATTCTGTTTATGTTAGCCATAAATTAAAATCGGAGAAAACTTTGTACCTAAGAAATATTTCGGACCGAATTACGATTAAAAAGAACAACGGCAGACATTTTCATAGTTGATATTCGTATTAAACACTTCAAAGAACATTTTACTTATAACAACAAATGTAATAGCCCTATGTATCGTATCAAACTTAAGCTAAAAGAACTCACTATGGTATTTTGATTTGTCCCGGCTAAAAAAGATGACAAAAATATCATTATTGTGTGACGAAAATTTTACCATGTGATTCTGCAAAAGGATATCACGAATACGCTTACAATTCAAATGACATATTTTTTCAATAAAAATATACCTATTTACAAGTAGAACCAATTACAATAAAAGTTCCAACTATGTACATGCTTCAGCAGCTGCAAAAATCACATTAAAAATATAGATTTTTATACATCATATACATATCAAATTTGATTTGATAAATCTCTATATTACTAAAAAAAAATATTACATCGGGGTTTTCGATATCACTAATTAATCAAACGTGTACTTTAATAAGTATCGGTACAAGGACATCATACGTAAACCTAAATTAACATGCAAACATCTCATACGTTCAGATATTTTACATCCACCCTTTAATGGTAATATCCTTTACAAAAGCACAAATATTTCGTATTTCACTTCAAACATTAAAGCTAACAAACCTTCAAACATAATTATTCAGACGGGATATAGTGACGATTCTGTTAACTTGTCATTAAAAATGGCATATTTTGGAATCAATATTGATTCAGTCATAGGGTCTTTGTATCGGAACTAAACAGATGTATTCTAAAAGGATGTGTTTGCAGGATACGGACGTTGTCCCTCTTATATAGTTTAAGAGGGTAATAATGATGTCAGGTCATTAAAGATGGTATATTTTTAAATCAATTTTTATTAACTCATAGGGCATCAGAAATAATAAAAAATAGAGTTGTTGGCAGAATCATATATTTTATGATGATATAATACTAGACCCCTAATGGAGGGGTTGTGCTTGATTTTGGTATGATGAAGACATACTCTTTCAGTCAGATTAATTGAGGTCTGGACTTGGCAATTACATAATTGATGATGTTTTTCTGATAATCCTCTCAACACATAATTTTTGTTAGTTGATTAAATTATCCTTTGAAAAATCTAATCGCAGATATATTTTCTAAACCTAATAAACTGAATATTTTGTCGCTCACAGTAAGTATTATATATACACCAAATTAAATTCACACTTGCGTAATAAAACGGCTCATCTAAATTTCATTCTATAACTTCCATTTGTAGATAAAGACGATAAAGCTGGCATGATTGAAAGTCATGACATAAGAGTTTCTTTCACGGTACAAAGTAAGTACTTTTGAAATTTCATGTCATCGGAATGTTAATTGAAAGGCTTTTTAAACGTGTATTTCATTCCCTTTATCATCAAGTAACATCTACATAATCTGTTTTGTCTCTTTATTTTACGTACCGATTTTTTCAATCATAACACCCGCAAAACCGATTACTTTGTTAAATCTGTTCCATGATAACTTCTGAAAACTGATTACCTTGTTCACGCTGTTCAATGGATAACTCCCGAGAACCAATTACTTTGTTCACGCTGTTCAATAAAAAGTCTCGAAAACCGATTACCTTGAATATATATTCATTGTATAAAATATTTAGCTTTAGTTTTATTGTGGAATTATAAAATGTTTTTGAAAAAAAGTAGGCAACCGTCTGCAAATAAAATATCTATGCTTTGTATTAGTCAATTTTATCCGACCTCTTTCCAGTCATGAAGAGGATAGTCATCTGCTTATTTCAATATACATACTACTCCAGCTTATTTTGGAGACAAGGAATAAACAATAAGCAATATTCTTTATTTGGAAACACTCAGACACATATTCACATGTGCAACAAGAGGCAAGGGAGTGGGGCATTTAAAATTGCCAATTGTTTTGTTTAAATGCCGAATACCCATCAAGCTCGTAATTCGTGTTGGCTCAATTCAAAATATGAGATCTGCTTAATCACCGTCACGATTTGAAGAATATGACAGATATGGTATTAATGAATATTAAATATGCATAAAATTAAACTTAGTAACTGGAGTGCTTTTAACATTAACCTGTGAGAAAAAAGTAGACAGTAAAAGAAAAAAAAAATTGATTAATTAAAAGATATCTCGACCTATGAATACATGTTTGTGCTATGTTGGGTATAACATAAACTGTGGCTCAGTTTCAAAGTCAAAAAGTCAAATAGGATTTATTTCATAAAACACAAATATGAAATTAAGTCATTATATTCACATCAAATTTGTTTCTATATTCAAATTCTCATATAAAATATGATATATTTCAAAATTAAAGGGGATGAAGGAGTTTAAAGAAATCGACATTATGCAATAGAACTAAAGATATCGATCATTAAAGCATCGAAATTGTCGATTTAAACCTTTTGTTAATCATAGGGATTTTGTATTGGCTATCATATGATATTTTCATATTATCGACTTTTGACTCCGAAGTTTATATTTTTAGACAGCAACCCGCTCTGTAGGACCTGTAGGTTGAAAGTCAAATAAAGGCAACGTAAAGAGGTAAAACCAAGCTTTCAATCGGTATAATTGTTTGGGGGAAACTAACTGCTTTAAGGTTTTTTTAAACGACGGAGTCATCGGAAAACAGCTACATTTCCACTTAAATGACACCTATCATTTGTTTTATTTTACTCTTTGTGTTGATCTTATTTGACCGGGTACCTGGATGTCCTACTACAGAAAAGATAACTTGACTGTGTAAACATATATAATCCTGCTTCAAAAGTAGGTGATATGAAAATAGTCAAAATAGCTATTTATGATAAAATTCCGTATTGCGTGTTGTTTTTTTTTTTCGATGGAAACATTTCAGTGACAGAGGAAGCGTTCAAATTATGGCGAAGCATGTGTTTTATATGTTCTAGGTTCGTCAGTCCGACAGTTTTCCACAGTTTTGTGTTCGTGCTTGAATATTTTCTGTTGAGTATATAGTTTTATCATATACAAAAGAAGATGTGGTATGATTGCCATTGAGACAACTGTCCACAAGAAACCAAAATGATACAGACATTAACAACTATAGGTCGCCGTACGGCCTTCAACAATGACCAAAGCCTATACCGCATAGTGACCAGTTACAGATCAAGTGTGGATTTTGTTCCGGTCCGATGACTGTGTGCCGAGTTATGGGCATTGGACGCCAATTATCAGTGTTCAGCATATTTTTCTTCATGCTTCAAAATGTAAATTTGATATTGATATTTACTTTATACCATGACTATGAATCAATTTAGCACATTGTTTCAGGACACAGATTTTGAATCGGTGGGAGCGATGTATTGCCATGCAATCCTAGGAATACTTGCTAACTTATAAACAGCAAATCGCTAATAGATGGCACATATGTATGATGACAAATGTAATAGTCCTTTGTAACCAAAGAGGGGCGAAAGATACCAGAGGAACAGTCAAATTCATAAATCGAAAATAAACTGAAACGCCATGGCTAAAAATGAAAAAGACAAACAGACAAGTATTAGTACACAAGAAATTACATTACAAACTTAAGACTAAGCAACACGAACCCCACCAAAAACTTGGGTGATCTATCCTGCTTCACATGTGGCACCCGTCGTGTTGATTCATTTCTGACATCTAAACCTTATAAACCAACTTGCTGATGGTTGGCAGTCGAAACAAAATGAACAGTATACGTATGCCATAGTCAAAGCATTCAGTTTTCTTTAATATTCTTTTCAGACATTGATAAATGTAAGGAAGCAAATGATTCCCGTTTACACTTTTTGGAAAAATGTCCAGGTATGAACGTTATGTGTGATTTCAAAACTAATTTCTTTTGGTCACTAGTTACTCTTACTTTATATCCATCATCATTGTTTGAAGATATTATGCTTTTGTATACATAGTAATACTAGTATCTTGAATAGTTGATTCAAAATGATGTGAATAACAAAAATTAATGACATAGTTATGGAAACAATAAGAACATCAACAATATAATGTACGATGCATGTGTGACAGATATAGATTCTACCACTGTATTGAGTGTGATACGATTTTTATCAACTCTAGACAGTTTAATTTTCAATATAAAACTTGAGGTTTGCCGAGCATTTTAAATATTTAAAATGTTGCTGTCGAGGGTGGATCAATATCTTGTTAGACGAGATTAAGTAGTGGAATATATTTCTCGAATGAATTTTTTTACGACACTTAGAAAATCTGAAAACTTATTCGTCGGACGACCTGAAAAAAATATGTGCTCTTTCAACGTGACTTCATCAGGCATGGTCGCCTTTTTCTATTTCGAAATAGAAAGCAAAATGAATGACGTCATAATCGAGTTTTGACCAATGAAGAACTGACATTAAACAAACCACACGTAAATTAAATTCAAGAATTGAACAGGTCCTGAAAGAGATAAATCGACTCTGAATTAGAGAAAATAATAGACTTTAACCAGTAGGTGGTGCTTTCACAACAACCTCATCAATCTGCATATACTTTTTTCTCTTAAAATAACTGTAATGATACTTAATGGGACTATTTACAGCATGTAACGGTCTTTATATTTTTCACGGAATTCTAGTAAATACTAATTACTTTCATTTTTTCAATAATGATTTGTCAGACAAAATATAATAATGCTCTTTACATATTACCCAACTGATAGTGAACAAAATGTTCTCCTCAGTAGTGGTACAACTGTTCTCGGCAAATGTCAAGCCTTTCATTAAAAAATTACATGACAGGATTACAATACAAATCAATGGGAGAACATATAGGACAGAGAAACACACAAATAATAGCTATCAAAATGTACCAGATTTATAATATAATACGCCAGACGCGCGTTTCGTCTACACAAGACCAACCAGTGACGCTCAGATCGAAAAAGTTCGAAAGCCAAAATAAGTACAAAGTTGGAGAGCATTGAGGACCAAAAGTTCCAAAAAGTTGTGCCCAATACGGCTAAGGTTTTCTGCCGATGATAAGAACATCCATAGTATTTAGAATACTTCTTACTTTTGCAAAAAGTAAATTTACAAAAATGACTTTATAATAGATAAACATGATAACACCGAAGTGGTGACTAACTACAAAATAAAAACGAATGCATCAAACAAACTAAACCAGCACATTAAAAGTCACAGCCGATCAAACTGTAAACCATATGTATCGTATAAATTTAGTTGACCTAAATCAATATCTAATAAATGAACTGGGTGATTAATTATCATTACCATAACACACGAATACAACAAGAAAAAAAATAAGATTTACAACTACAAACAATAAGACATTTCACAAAAGCCAATGAGAATACAATTATAATATCAAAACTGAATATATGATTTTTTTCCAAGTCAGAGGCCTCTGGCCTTTGTTATTCTTGTATGTTTTTTTTAAATTTTAGTTCATTTATATGTTTTGGAGTTAAGTGTGACGTTCATTTCACTCAACTAGTTCACAATTTTATTTAGGGGCCAGTCGGGGACCACCTCCGGGTATTGGATTTTCTCGCTGTGTTGAAAACCAATCGGTGGCCTTCAGCTATTGTTTTCTCTTTAGTCGGGTTTTTTGTCACTTTAACATATTCTTCATTTCCATTCTCAATTTTGATCAGAACTATTGTCCAAATTCCAGGTTGACCCTCTTAACAGTACACATTAACTTGATTAACAAAACAAAATCTTCATTAATGTACACGACATATTTGCATCTGGATTTTAAGCAACAATTGCCAATCAAACTATATCGAACTAAACATGATGCTTAATCGACTGAAGTAACAAATGGGTTACTTTACTTTGATTTACAATGTGCATATACTTCGAAAAAAACGAGTTCTAGTAACAGAGGGGCGAAAGATCCAAGAAGGAGTCAAACTCATAGATCTTTAATAAACTGTCAACGCCATTGCTTTAACTTTAAAAGACAAACAGACAAATAATTATACAAAAGATACTGCATAGAAAACTTAAGTCTAAGAAACACGAAACCCCACCAAAAGTGGGACTACTCTCAGGCGCTACGGAAGGGTAAGCAGAATCTGCTCAACAAACTCGTGGTCGAGTTTGTAAAATTTACGAAGGGGTGTTTTCACTTCAACATTTGGAACTCTTGGTTAAATAGCTTCCTTGTGAGCAGCAACCCTCTGTCGATGAAATCATAGGAAATACAAGCCCGGGAATATCATATTAATTGGGACTGGGAGATATATGCTTCGTATGCAGGAAAGTCACAATGTATAAACAGTTTTCAACTAGATGCCAAAGTGCGGCCTTCAAAACAGAGTTTCGGGTCTCACCGAAAAGCAAGATATAAAGGGCATAAAAACGACTAATGTTAAAATATTCATACTGGAAAACCAACGGTTTAATATATATATAAAAAAGCTAGAATTTAAAAAAACATATGCACCACACAAACAAACGACAGCCTCTAAATATAAAATTGAGAATAGAAATGAGGAATATGTTAAAGAGACAACAACACGACCAAAAAGAGCAGATGACAGACAAAGACCACCAATGGGTCTTCATCGCAGCGAGAAAATCCCACATAACTGTTTTACATTTAAGTAATTCAATAACTTATTATAAGAGCTTAATTTGCTTATGTATGCTTCTCTGAATTTTTTTTTTTACAGACTTCAAACCCCCAACTGTGACGGCAAGTTCCACTTCCTATACAAAAGACATTGGATTCAATATTACACTCAACTGTGAACATTCTGCAAACAAAGACCCTGTAACAAAGGTTGAATGGTCATTCAAAAATAAGTTTGGAGTACAAAATTTAATCAGTACAAATCTGACGAAATATGGAGGATCTTCAGTAGATTCGCCTTCATTAAAGATTTATAACATTGTGCCAGATGATATTGGGGAATACACGTGCCGAGCTTTCACGGATTATGCTTCGAAACCAGGATCTGGTCCTGGCATTTACGTTAAGTTACAAACAGGTATTTATCTTATATAAAATCGCCTCAACAAGAATAACTATTCAAGAAATAGGAAAACAGCAAAGGGGGCACTACAAACCTATTATTTCACCGTTTCATAATTAACGGACCATGAGAATTACGCGCAGTTATGGTTGCATTCCCATCGTTTAGGGCATTGTTAGCCAATCGGTGCATTAGATAGTTGGTAGTTTTCACTTTTTCTATACAGCTATCTATATTTAAAAAAGAAGATGTGGTATGATTGCCAATGAGACAACTCTCCACAAAAGACCAAAATGACACAAACATTAACAGTTATAGGTCACCTTACGGCCTTCAACAATGAGCAAAGCCCATACCTTATATAATCAGCTATCAAAGGCCCGATAAGACAATGTAAAACAATTGAAACGAGAAAACTAACGGCCTTATTTATGTAAACTAGAGGCTCTAAAGAGCCTGTGTCGCTCACCTTGGTATATGTGAATTAAACTAAGGAAGCAGACAGTTCATGACAAAATTGTGTTTAGGTGATTGTGATGTGTTTGTACATCTTACTTTACTGAACATTCTTGCTGCTTACAATTCTCTCAATCTATAATGAACTTGTCCGTGTAGTTTCAGTGGAAAATGTTAGTAAACATTTACAAATTTTATGAAAAATTGTTAAAAATTGATTATAAAGGACAATAACTTTTTAGGGGGTCAATTGACCATTTTGGTCATTTTGACTTATTTTTGAGTCTTAAATTGCTGTACATTATTGCTGTTTACAGTTTATCTCTATCTATAATAATATTCAAGATGATAACCCAAAACAGCAAAATTTCCTTAAAATTACCAATTTAGGGGCAGCAACCTAACAACAAGTTGTCCGATTCATCTAAAAATTTCAGGGCAGATAGATCTTGACCAGATAAACAATTTTATCCATTGTCAGATTTGCTCTAAATGCTTTGGTTTTTGAGTAATAACCAAAAACTACATTTAACCTCCATGTTCTATTTTTAGCCGTGGTGGCCATCTTGGTTGGTTGGTCGGGTAAAAAACACAATTTTTAAACTAGATACATCAATGATGATTGTGGCCAAGTTTGGATTAATTTGGCCTGGTAGTTTCAGAGGAGAAGATTTTCGTAAAAGATCATGGAGATTTACGAAAAAAGGTTAAAAATTGACTATAAAGGGCAATAACTCCTAAAGGGGTCAACTGACCATTTTGGTCATGTTGACTTATTTGTAAATCTTACTTTGCTGAACATTATTGCTGTTTACAGTTTATCTCCATCTATAATATTATTCAAGATAATAACCAAAAACAGTAAAATTTCCTTAAAATTACCAATTTAGGGGCAGCAACCCAACAATGGGTTGTCTGATTCATCTAAAAATTTCAGGGCAGATAGATCTTGACCAGATAAACAATTTTACCCCTGTCAGATTTGCTCTAAATGTTTTGGTTTTTGAGTTATAAGCCAAAACCTGCATTTTACCCCTATGTTCTATTTTTAGCCATGGCGGCCATTTTTAAACTATATACATCAATGATGATTGTGGCCAAGTTTGGATTAATTGGCCTGGTAGTTTCAGAGGAGAAGATTTTTGTAAAAGATCATGGAGATTTACGAAAAAAGGTTAAAAATTGACTATAAAGGGCAATAACTCCTAAAGGGGTCAACTGACCATTTTGGTCAAGTTGACTTATTTGTAAATCTTACTTTGCTGAACATTATTGCTGTTTACAGTTTATCTCCATCTATAATAGTATTCAAGATAATAACCAAAAACAGTAAAATTTCCTTAAAATTACCAATTTAGGGGCAGCAACCCAACAATGGGTTGTCTGATTCATCTAAAAATTTCAGGGCAGATAGATCTTGACCAGATAAACAATTTTACCACCTGTCAGATTTGCTCTAAATGCTTTGGTTTTTGAGTTGTAAGCCAAAAACTGCATTTTACCCCTATGTTCTATTTTTAGCCGTGGCGGCCATCTTGGTTGGTTGACCGGGTAACAAAACACAAATTTTAAACTAGATACATCAATGATGATTGTGGCTAAGTTTGGTTTCATTTGGCCCAGTAGTTTCAGAGGAGAAGATTTTTGTAAAAGATCATGGAGATTTACGAAAAAAGGTTAAAAATTGTCTATAAAGGGCAATAACTCCTAAAGGGGTCAACTGACCATTTTGGTCTTGTTGACTTATTTGTAAATCTTACTTTGCTGAACATTATTGCTGTTTACAGTTTATCTCCATCTATAATAATATTCAAGATAATAACCAAAAACAGTAAAATTTCCTTAAAATTACCAATTTAGGGGCAGCAACCCAACAATGGGTTGTCTGATTCATCTAAAAATTTCAGGGCAGATAGATCTTGACCAGATAAACAATTTAACCCCCTGTCAGATTTGCTCTAAATGCTTTGGTTTTTGAGTTGTAAGCCAAAAACTGCATTTTACCCCTATGTTCTATTTTTAGCCGTGGCGGCCATCTTGGTTGGTTGACCGGGTAACAAAACACAAATTTTAAACTAGATACATCAATGATGATTGTGGCTAAGTTTGGTTTCATTTGGCCCAGTAGTTTCAGAGGAGAAGATTTTTGTAAAAGATCATGGAGATTTACGAAAAAAGGTTAAAAATTGTCTATAAAGGGCAATAACTCCTAAAGGGGTCAACTGACCATTTTGGTCTTGTTGACTTATTTGTAAATCTTACTTTGCTGAACATTATTGCTGTTTACAGTTTATCTCCATCTATAATAATATTCAAGATAATAACCAAAAACAGTAAAATTTCCTTAAAATTACCAATTTAGGGGCAGCAACCCAACAATGGGTTGTCCGATTCATCTAAAAATTTCAGGGCAGATAGATCTTGACCAGATAAACAATTTTACCCCCTGTCAGATTTGCTCTAAATGCTTTGGTTTTTGAGTTGTAAGCCAAAAACTGCATTTTACCCCTATGTTCTATTTTTAGCCGTGGCGGCCATCTTGGTTGGTTGACCGGGTAACAAAACACAAATTTTAAACTAGATACATCAATGATGATTGTGGCTAAGTGTGGTTTCATTTGGCCCAGTAGTTTCAGAGGAGAAGATTTTTGTAAAAATTAACGCCGGACGACGGACGACGGACGACGGACGACGGACGACGGACGACGGACGCCGGACGACGGACGACGGACGACGGACGACGGACGCCGGACGACGGACGACGGACGCCAAGTGATGAGAAAAGCTCACTTGGCCCTTCGGGCCCGGTGAGCTAAAAAATGAACGAAAAACAAATATGTAACACATAAACAAACGACAACCACTGAATTACAGGCTCCTGACTTGGGACAGGCACATATATAAATAATGTGACGGGGTTAAACATGTTAGCGGGATCCCAACCCTCCCCTAACCTGTGACAGTGGTATAACAGTACAACATAAGAACGAACTATAAAAATCAGTTGAAAAAGGCTTAACTCATCAGATAGACAAAAAATAAAATTGGATATCTGTTTATACGTTTTGCATGTGTATAATAGAAATGATATGAAAATGATTCATGACCGTGGAAAAGTCTTATTTCTGTAAACTATGTTATTTGAGACTTAATGTTTAAATATTTATTTGAACTTAAAAAATAAAGTTTGTTATAATCTTCCAAAAATGCATAGGCAGTCGAACAAAAATGAAAAGGGGCAATTGTCTTTTTAACTTCAAAATAGAAATTGTCTTCAAACGCTTATGATATTGGATTTTTTGGTAAAAGCTGAGATCAGAGATAAAATTATATTAGGGAAACAAAACAGTTTTTTAAGTTGTCCCTTGGGGATAATATAAACCCTCGCACCACCAAAAAATGTCGAGAACTCTATCATGAGCACAGGTGTTATTTATATACATTTAGGTAAGTATAACAAAAATTATTTGCATTTTTACTTTGTATATTATAAGCTGCTCCTGTTTTCAAAGAAATGATTAGTCAATATAAGTTTGCAGTTGGAGATGACATACTACTACCCTGTTCGTACGTAGCGTTTCCACTGGCTACAGATTTCAACTGGAGAAAAGATTTAAATATCATCAGAAAATGTGTGTTTGAAACCTCAGCTGCTTCATTGTCCTCCTTAATTTGTGACCCGACAGATAGTCAGAATGTTATGTTCTTACTAAATCCAGAGCTAGTTATTTCTTATGCACATACTAATGATGCAGGCTCTTACAAGTGCTGTGTTACTAATGCAGTTTCCGAACAATGTGGAACTGACATCGTAGTCGGATGTAAGTATGACAACTTCATTGTGACATGCAGAAAATACGAAATCAGAAGTGCGATTGAAAGGGGGAACACATATTGGTATTCGTTGAACAACTTGTAAAGGATGCAAATCAATAATGTCAAGATAGATGTACAATGTATGAAATAAACAAAATACTTACTCTTTCTGGTACATGCGAAACGAATTATATGCTATAGAATGCATATCTTCCATTAACAGATTTAGATATAATGAATAGGTCTTCCGTCCAGTTCGGCTAATTATTATGTCACTCTAAATACAAATGAAACCCAAAATATTACCAATTAGTTAATTTATTTCTACAGCATTTTATTAGTGCGAATGAATAACTATTTATCATATTACGCAAAAGTCCGACAAAATAAGTAGCCAGAACGACCCCTGTAATCAAATAAAGGTTTATAGCGTCTATGAAATTGTGAAAACATGTGACAAGAAGGTCTTTTTGTGTCAAACATTTTACATCTGACCTTCCAGATAATAACATGGGAAACAAATAAATTTACGTGTCTGCACTTACAAGAACTTGATTCCAGTGGGATAGCATGTAACTGACTGTGCTGTGAGTTGTGTTCGTTTTTTAAGCCGTACTGTGAATTATAATTGTTTATTTTTATGTTAATTGGTCTCTTGTGGAGAGTTGTGTCATTGGCAATCATACGTCTTATATCATATAAGTATTGAATTGTGTACAAATGATATGGTGTTTCCTTCGTGACTTATTGTCAAGTGTCGAAAGTTGCGTTTATTAGCAACAATCAATCAACCAATAATTCAAATAGAGAATCGTCCTTTAGATTTTTAAGAGTTTAATTATATTTGTTTTAAATTGTCAAAGATGCTATGGATGATTTTTTATATAAGACCAGCGGTGAAGTTGTGAACCAATTCAGTTTTATCAGTTTTCATCAAAAATACGTTACGTGTGCAAGAAAAATCATTTATATTTCCCAAAACTGCCAAAAACATGCCGTATTTCTCGACCTGATAGATTTACACATACACACTTAGAGACAGTATTTTGTTAATGCATATTTCTCCAAGCCAAAAGCACAGTTGCAGTATAAATATTTTTTTCACAACAATGTGCCAGAAAAAAAATAAACAGAAATGACGAGCGCCTACAGAAATTGCCAATATAATGTACAGACGCAGCGTTAGATATTGCTACTGCCACGAAAAATAGCGTTAAGTAAATATTTGACTGGAAATTTTTTATAGAAATGCTGAAATAAATATTTCAAATTATACATGAAAATAAAGATTGATTCTAAAATTTTCACATTATGATAGAGAAAGAATAAAAATATAATATGCATAGGCTAAGGAAGGCACAGATTATACGAAAAACATTTACTTAGCGTTGTCCCATGTAACAAACTCAAAACATAAAACTCGAACAATTCGCGAAATGTTCAGGCAACTTCTCGAAATTTTGCATGAACATTCGATGACGTTATATATTTCAGTATTGGTTAACATGGCTGCCTCCATTTAAAATTTGCGTACATATTTTCAAAAGAATGTGATGTGCGGAAATGTCCCATCGGAAATTTAATTTGGAAACTTGAAACATTTCAGTTCAAAACAAAATTTTGACAGATAATTCATTAGATTGTAAGCACGATCTTTTTGTACTAAATGTTAGCTCCTAAAATTCGAATTGAAAAATAAATTGAGCTACATATTGAATTCAAAACAATAGATTTGCAATGTCTTGTGGAAATGTCCGAGTTAAACTTTCATGCATTTACAAAACTTTTACGGCCAAAAAAACAGAGATTTGATTTCGTAAAGATTATTTTTCGGCTTTGGTAACTATATCAATAAAAAGTACTTTTAAAGTTGAAGTTGGTACACCAAATAGCATTAAGATTACAGGGTTATCAATAATAATAAAAAACCGGATTAACGAAAATGTCTTGCATATTTGTCTGTTATCTTAATTTGACGTCGCCACAAGCGTAATATGCTAGGAACGGCATGAACTGCATACGCGTTTTCCTTACTCCACTAAATATAAATTTCCTGCTTTCAACAAAACGAAATGTTGCACACGTTACAAAAATACACATCTATAAGACAATCAAAAAGTAAGAAAACTTCAGTATCATAAGTATAATATATTGTATGTCACTGCCTGAATAAAATCATACTCGGGTTGAATATATAATGCAGCAATATTCCTCCAAAAACACATAAATACTAGCAGTAAAATTGAATATCCTATGTTAATTATAAAATCATATTGAATTGGATTCTCACGGCTTTTATGCTTGTGTGTTATACTTTGCATTTACCCAAAAAGAAAAGCAGGAAGAATTAGATAAAACGCGTTTCCAATTTAACGTCATTTTTCTGTTACACTAAATCTGACATTGCGTCTCAATAATAATCATAATAACTTAGCTTAACACACGCGTAATACATGCAGGCAATCATAACCAAATAAGCAATAAGTTATACTTTATAATTTACATTTTAAAAAAATACATTAAAAGTTACGTTGATCAAATTCCTTTCATTATAATCCAGTTATAATCTACAGATGTAGAGTGTCTGATTTTACTTTTTCGTTATCATTACAGATAAGCCTATTGTAAATGTGGTTACAGAACCGATTGTAGCAGAATACCAAGGAGCACATACCATCCACTGTAGTGTAGAAGCCTATCCTAATATCACCTCTGTAAAGTGGAGAATTACAACCGACTCTGGAACGAGGGTCTTTCCACATGATGAAAACAACTTAGAAGGAAAATATTCTGGATCTTCCGTAAGTTCTCCGTCACTGGATATATTATCGGCAGATTTTACAGACACGGGCCAGTATATATGTACAGCTGAAAACATCTTTGGGAAAACTTCAAGTACTGTAGTTGATATTCGAGTGTATGGAAGTGAGTATTTCTGTTTGTCAAAAGAATAGTGAGTCTGTTAACGTAAGTTTTTATTTTATAAAGGATAATGTATTATGTAAGCTTCGCGAAATGTTTCGTTTTCTCATTACATACATGCTAACAAAAATAATTTAAAATTGCCGTTCTGTTACTAGATGTCAATACATTGCAGAAACTCCTCGGATTTGCTAAGAGATTAACTATATTTTTTTCCAGTTTTAATGACAGTGTCATCCTCTCAATACACAATTGTGCACGGCAATGATGTTGAATTAGAATGTAATGTAAATGGAAGGCCAGACATTACCAAAGTAACTTGGAGTAAGCAAAATGAGATCGAGGCACATCAAATTGATATGACCAACATATTGAAATACAATAGTTAATGGGGTTTTCAAATAAAAAGAAAGAGAAAACATGCAAAACATATTAAGAATATAGAAAAGCAGACAAAATTTGTAAATAGAGAAAAATGGGTTACAAATAAAATAATACAGAATTGAAGGATCCCTACCCTCTTTCAGACCCACATACCTTTTATTGACATTCCCAAAAAAAAGAAAATGTCTCAAAATTCAAAAATGACTCATCTGAAGAGTCTATCTTAATGCCTAATTTCTCCTTTTATGTTACTGTATTAAGGAAATATGTAAGCATTTAACTGTGTATGATTTCTGTTGCCATGACTGCACGAACAATTTTAAAATGAAGTCTTTATATGGCAATAAAACATATGTGTTATCATGTTATGTGATCGTTTGCTATTTAACAAGATTCGAGTTTCCATTTCACTTTTTCTATTTCAAAAAACGATTAAAAAGGTAAAGAGTCATTTCTAATGAATAGTAAAATAACAAAAATAGAAAACTCCGATGAAAATTCTAAACAGAAAGTCACTTAGGCTAATGGTAAAATCAAAAATTCAAACACATCAAATGAAAGGATAAGAACTGTCATAATCCTGATTTGATACAACCATTTTCTATATAGAAAATGTTGGATTAAATCTGGTTTTATAGCTATCTAAAAAGTATGACAGTCGCAAAAATGCCATTGTATTGAGAACTATGTGTTAACAAAACAAACAGACGTAAAAGGTAAAAATGTAAAAAATAGGCATAATTCGAACTTTTCTATTCATATATATAAGAAGATATGATATGAATGCCAATATGACAACTCTCCATCCAAGTTACAATTTGTAAAAGTAAACCATGATAGGTCAAACACGGAGCCTTGGTCCACACCGAACAGCAAGCTATAAAAGGCCGACAAAAAAATACGAGTGAAAAAACATTCAAACGGGAAAACCAACGGTCTAATATACATAACAATTAAGAAACTAGAAACATTTTTGAAGGTCATCTTCTGTGAATCCGTTTATATTCGCTGTAAACCAACCTTTTGTGGAGTTTATGGGTACATATCAACCACGAATTCAAATGCTCTGCAAATTTTAAATTTTCTTTAAGTTTGTATGCAGATTTTGGTAAAACTACGAAAGCGAAAATGCAAGTTTTTCTCAAACCACGTTCATTGATATTCATTTCGTGGTAAAGTGGTGTTCGTCTACTCTGTCACAACATATGTTGCGTATCAAATTCTAAGCCACTTCGGTTATTTCTATTTATTGAAAATATTATTTGTTTTACTTTAATTCCAAGTTACTACAGATATATCTTTGACAACCACTACAACTCGAAATCCGCAAACTGCATCTCATTCAACGACGTCCACTTCAACTAAAAATCCTGTAACAACATCTCCTACAACGACGTCCACTACAACCCAAACTCCTGGAACAACATCTCCTACAACGACGTCCACTCCAACTCAAAATCCTGAAACTGCATCTCTTTCAACGACATCCACTCCAACTCAAAATCCTGGAACAACATCTCCTACAACGACGTCCACTCCAACTCAAAATCCTGGAACTGCATCTCTTTCAACGACGTCCACTTCAACTCAAAATCCTGAAACAACATCTCCTACAACGACATCCACTACAACTCAAAATCCTGGAACAACATCTTCTTCAACGACATCCACTACAGCCCAAACTCCTGGAACAACATCTCATTCAACGACGTCCACTTCAACCCAAAATCCTGGAACTTCATCTTCATCAAGTGTGCTAACTACAGTCACAACAACTAAAAAACCTGGTAAATATTTTATTTGAATCTTTTTTTCTTTAAAGTTTATCGTTAATAACATTTTGTAATTCTTTAATTTGTTTTGGTAAAAATAAGAGGGGAATGCACATATTTCAAGTTTCAAATAAGTAAAGGAAGCGATGTAATATACTTCTGCTGTTGTTTTTTTCTATGGTCGGGTTGTTGTCTCTTCGTCACATTCCCCATTTCCATTCTCAATTTTATTCTTATCTACTGGTACTCCTGCTTCGTCCAAAGTGTCAAACAACACTTAAGTCTCTTTATGGTTACATTAAGCATTTGGAATGTCCCAATACATTTATTGACTCTTAAACATTGTAGCAACTTGCGAACGAAACATCGTGTTTAGTCGGGTATATTTTGTTTTTAGGAAAGTCTAAATATGAAAAACAATTGATACAACTAAAAAGAATTTATTTGGAAAACAAGTTTTTAATAGCTGAAAGTATGAACAACATACCCCATTATAATGGTGAGTTTAGTACCCCTTTGAACGTACCGAATACTCTATTACCAACGTGGACAAGATAACCAATCTAGTTTACCTTTTATATCTTTTTAAACGATATTTTGCAGAGTCAATTTCATGCCAATGTCCATGTAGCTCTCTTGGATTTTTGGCAAGGCAAGATTTATCAAACTATACAGTGGCTGAACTACTCGAAATGATGGGTCCTCAACTGGCAAAATTGGAAAAAGAATTATCAGTTGACAAATCCAACTTGTCGGCGACGATTAATAAAAGGATCAGTGCAAAAGATGACAGAAAGTCTTCTCAGTCTATTGGTATTTTTGGAATAGTCTTCATTGTTTCAGTCATTCTGTGTGTCGTTATCATAGATCTGATGTCATTTATTAATTTCCTGAAACCTATATTGAAGAGAGGAAAAACTGATACTTCCGAACAAGAACAAGGGTCAGAATAGATGATATACAACATCTGACTTCATACTTCATGTTTTAAGCAAGATATTTAAACGTGTTCAGTTCTAAACGAGACAACTTTTGTATTAAATTTCAAGAACGTTCCAGTGAACATACACTTTTTGGAAAATACCTTGCAGATTATGTCATCAGGTGGTAAAAAGTTCTCCCTTCTTGTCTTTGAACTTTATTTGTCTGTCTTTAATTATAGAACTGCATGTTGAGTTTTTTTTTATAATTTATACAAGATGATAATAATCACACAGTACATGTTCAGCGAAACATTTTTCTAGCTAAAATTGTGATAGTCACTTGCATTCATTTATTACAGTTAAAAAAGATCAAACACAGCACTCATGTATATCTTTTACAGATCATGTAAAAACAACTTTGTAAATGTGATAATCATTTCAAATCTTAAAGTAAAACTAAACACAAACTTCCATAATCATCCATCATATATGCATACCCTTGGATAATAATTTATTTGCGATAAGGAATATTTAAAAGGAATATATGCACATTGTTTTGACTAACTTGGTGACGAAGCCATTATCTTATACTGTTATACGGGCTTACATTCATACATTAAGTTGCAATCGTTATTTGAATTAAAGTGACGTTCTCAAATGATTCGTTTTTATTCAATAAACGATCATCAGCGTTTAGGTCAACTTTACACACAAGGTTATAGTTAAAATAATTTATCATTTTCATCAAATTATCGATGCCATTTTGCATCGGCGAAATAAATACTGATAACGGATAATTGTCTTTTAACTTTTTGTATAATTTGGTGTACCCTTTATAGACGTTTGTATATATACAATCAAATGACCTTCATCATAAGTATATCTACAAATATCATTTAGATTATTTCATGAGGTCCGCTTTTCTGTTGGTTTTTTTTTAATCATTTATTTACATCTTTCTCAATTACATATATTTAAGAAACAAATGCTCTTTTTTTTTGTAATTTTTTAGGGTGTTAAAGTGCTGACCAAAACATTTTGCAGGAAGCACCGTTCTGGAAATGTGTACACGATCACCACTTTTACACCATAATAAAATTACAAAAAGAAGCAGTCGTTTCTTATAATCACATTTATACTTATAAGACCATTAAAGAAAAATTTAACATGATTTTGATTTTATTTACCTGTACATTTTTGTAGAAGCACGTGTCACGTAAAGGTTAATTTTTGTCAGTCAAGCTAACGAATTCTTGTGCAACATATGTAAATTACCAAATGTATTTTGTTAAACCGATATGATCTGTCTCTCCGAAGACTTTATAAACCATAATTGCATATTATAAATATTGTTTTATTCAAGAATTTCAACGAGAACAAAACTCGTTCTAAAATCATCTGACCTAAGAGAACAGTAGTTTACACAATATAGTGTGGTCCGGATAAAACATTTAACGTTGAAAGGAATTATACATGAGAAAGAATGAAACTAGTACCATAATTTGCATCATTCAATTCATTCTAAGGAAAGATATTTGTAAACGAAATATTTATCTATTTTTGTGTTGTTGTACTTTTGATGTATAGTATTGCTATTTATTTTTTATTTTTGTGTTGTTGTACTTTTGTTGTATATTATTGCTATTTATTTTTCGGATTCCATCATATTGATTGTATACACCAATGGGAATAATTTAAGTCACATATATTATTTCAATCCGTTCCCATTTCACGATCTTTATAATTACTAAAGAGGCCATTAAGTTTTCCATGCACTTCGAGCAATAAATATTTACTATTAAAATGAAATATCAATTGTACATTTTTGTGTGGACCATCTTAAACTAAATGATCAAATTTGGTGTAAAAGAACTTGAGTTATCCATTTTTATTCTAATTTTTAATATTTGTTACAAGCGCAATGTAAAATCTTGTGCAGAAAATGTGATTTTCATTTATTTCTTCTTAATCCTTTTTTTTTTAACCTTACCAAAGATGCCAGGCTTAAAAAAAAACGTGTTTTTGTAGGCGATTTCAGACATATTTAGAACAAAAGAAGTCCACGAGAAACAGTTCATAATAGTATGTCCTATACCGTTTAAATACGATCACTCAGAATTTAAGCATTTTGTTGGATATTTGTATAACTTTCAAATTCAATTCAAATGTTTAGTGTTATATAAACTCTCAAAAAAAGTTTGTGACAAATAATATGAACGCAAACATACACAAAATACATTTTACAAACATAACCATAGGAAAACATACCCAATAAAATGTATAAATAAATCAAGATTTTCCTGTCCTCAGTTCTAATGTCTGTTTAAAAAGGGACACTAAGCTTTCTACTTATTTTGCAGTTAATGGGCAGAGTAGATATTTGATTTTCAAAATTTTTTGCAAGGACATAAAAGCTGGCCTATGTTTTATAACAGAGGATGACGAAGTAATTGTAAGACCAGATATTTCACAATATACCTGATCTATGTTTATATCTTTCATTGTTATCACAACAAAAATATATTTTTTGGTGTTAGGTAGATATTTTTTCCGTTTTGAATCAGTCAACACATTCTGACGAAGGATATTTTTAAATCGAAAAATTTTATTAATTTTTAGTGGTGTTGTCCGCTTTTAGACTATAGTATTACTATTTATATATTTTTTTTAAATGTTATAATATTAATTGAACAACCCTATATGAAAGTTTAAATTGCCTGTTTTAGTTTGTGCGGTTCCAATTTCATACTCTCGATAAATAGTACATAAACAATAAAGTTTATCATGCCTTGTTAACAACCTTCGAGCAAGAAATTCAAATATGAAACTGAGTGCCTGGTTGTACATTTTTGTGTGATGCAGCGATAGAAATTATATTTTTTTTTGTAAACGTTCCTTGATTGTCCGTAACTAATCTATTTTTTTCTAGTTTTTGGTACAAGCTCAAAATGAAATTTAGTCCAGATAAAATGAAGTGCCTGTTTGTATTTGTCATTGAGTTTTACTGAATCAATTTTTAAAAAATCACATTGTTTTTGAAAGGTGAACAACAGATATATTGCAAATAAGATTGTTTTACTTAAGGAACTAGACGTAGTATATTTTATTTTGGAGGCCATTTTAAAAACGGCGACAGAAAAGTAAATGCTGACACAATAAAAAAAAAATTGTAAGGTTTCCGCCGAACCCAGTGTCTCACCTACTTTTGCTGAAAATCGCAGGCTCAACACAAATGAGGATAAAAATCAATAAAAACATTCCTGTCGATACTATCTTTTGATTGTACGAAGCTTCTGTCCAAATTTTGTAAAAATCCAGAATAGGTTATGAATCTAATAAATGTTTTTAAAACTTTAACTGTAGACGGTATGTAATGTAAACTGGAAGAAAACTAAGTCCATTTATAAGTAAAATACAGATACACAGGTACAAAATATTAACAAAAAATTCCTTCCAGATACTAGCTTTTGGTCCTAAACAAGCTTCTGTCTAAGTTTATAAGTACATAAAATAGTACAAGAAAGTTATTTACCCAAATTTAACCAAATCAAAAATTTAACAACAGAGTGAATGTGTTGTTTCCTAGCAAAAAAAATCTAAGTTTATTTAAAAGTAAAATACGGAAAAAAGGGATTTTCTTTAACAAAATTTACTTCTGTATACTATCGTTTGATCATAAACAAGCTTCTGTCCAAATTTGGTACAAACTCAGGAAAGTTTAAGAAAGTTATTAAAATTTTAAAAACTTTAACCACAGGGTGAATTTAAGTTTCAGGCAGAAAAACTAAGTTCATTTTTATAAGTAAAATACGGAAAAAATGGAATTTTATTTTTACAAAAATTTCTTCTTGATACTTTGTTATGATCATAAACAAGCTCCTGTCCATGTTTGGTAGTAATCCAGTACAGTTTAAGAAAGTTATGAAAATTTCAAAATCTTTAACCACAGAGTGAATATTTGTGGACGCCGCCGCCGACGACGACGACGCCGACGGAATGTAGGATCGCTTAGTCTCGCTTTTCCGACAAAAGTCGAAGGCTCGACAATAATCTCAAAGTGTCTAGCAATGCTTATCATACTTTTAAATTGTGAGTTCAAAAAAAATCTCTGCATTTGTGATTTTTAAAGAATTTTATATTCTATAATAATATGATTTTCCTATGGTCACCATTTTATTACATCCACAGCTACATAATTATGATGCACAGCAGCTGTACAAAATTATCAACGTGTTCCCAACAATTCCGAGGTTTTTTTTTCATTTAAAATAGTTATTCATGAACCGCAGACGGACGAACGGATAAAAAATCGATAGCTATAGGGCACTTGCCAACCACTTTTGATGCATTTTCATAAAGTCACATTTTGATTTATTCGCATCAGAAAAATCGATGCATGTATTAATTTACAAAACTTTGTCCTAGTATTGTTAACATCAGAAATATAAATCACATACTTAGATAAGTATTTGTTAGTAAAAAAATTATCAAAAACACCACGCTTATAAATTAAAACACTAAATATATGTGTATCCGATGACTTCCAGATTTACATAAAAACTTCAGTGCAGTCAGAACTAGCAAATTAAATGCTTTAAATAGAAATATCTTTGTATTGAATACCAGGGACTTTAGCACAGCATTCAAAGTGGTTTTTACTTAATTTTTTTATTTTTTAATATATACGTTGTTTTGTAACTAGATTTTCCTAGAACGTGCATTTCAGTACCTGTTTGTACTTAATAAAAAAAAAATGTTTTCTATACAACTCATATTTACTTCAGATAGTTGTGTTTGTCTTTTTTAAATTAGTGTTATGTGTTGTGTTTTTGCAACTTCATGCGAGTTTGACTAAAAGAGTATTTTGAAGATTTGTTTAAAATTAATATGAGATTATTGTCGCATTTATATCTGTTTGTGTGTTAATCTTTATTAGTATATGTAATAATCATCGTATTAAGCTTGTACGTGTTTTATATATACTAGTCAACAAAAGAAACGTTACACGACTTTGAAATAAATTTTATCAAAAAGTATTAATTATAAAAATAAATGAGATACACTATTTTAAAAAGCTTTCATTTGCAATGTATTCACATGTGATAATGAAATTCAGAACTTGTCGGAAAGCATCTAAATTCAGTGTAAACCATCGTAGGGTGCAAATTAGTTTTGCGGAAAGTTGAATAAAAAATCGACACATAATTTTCTAAGTTCTAAATAAAATTTCAAATTTGCTTAAAAATATTCAAATTTTTGGGGAAAGTGTTTTTTGAAATCTCAAAAAATGATTTTTTTTTTTTTAATTTTCGTCTCAAATTAATGCTTTAGATATGAAAACAACACACAGTAAATATGGAACCTTTCGGATAAGTTTTAAGATTGTTACCGCTTTTTGAATATCACTTTACACATACTGTCGATGGTAAATCAGTTGATAATGTATACATTTTAACGATTTCTCGTGGGGACAAACTTTGCTTAACAAATAAACGAAGAAACTGTATGATTTTTAAAAACAACTTGATGGCAAACACTGTCTTTACCTTTAAATAAGAGGTTGGCATCATTATTTGGAACTTCTTTTTTTTAAATTGTCGTTTTATGTAAATTTTGTAAAAAACAAAAAATCGCGAAAAAAAACGTCACGAAAGGAAAAAAAAAAAATTAACGGATTTATATTTTCATAATGATTAAGTATTACTACCTTCAATATTGGTCCATTGAATGGAAAACTTTATCTTTAATTTGAAAAAAAGTCTTGTATCGTTTCTTTTGTTGACCAGTATATATACTGATTGAGATAGTGTATGAATTATGTGTTAGCTAATTTTTTATGTGTTTCAGCTTTTCACCTTGCCATTTGATTTGATAAGGGATTTTTTTTCTATTTTCCTCGGAGTTCACTATTTTTGTTATTTTACTTTTTTTCATATGTTTGGTATAAATCAATGAGACAGAAACGCAATCATATAAATAAACAATGATAATAAACATCCAGAGGTCAACGTTAATTCTTCTATTAATCTTCAGCTGTCTTTACGACATGACAAGCTCTAAATTGGCCTGGGCTACAACACGTTAAGGGAGCTACCATTGATTTTTAGGGGGGGGGGGCTAGGATGAAAATGTTTGTCCTGCATTCTTTTTAGCTTTAATCTCTGTCCTGCCTTTTTATTTTTCACTCTGTTCGGTCCTGTTTTTGTTTTTTTAGTTTATCCTGACTTTTTTTTTTACCTAAATTGTCGTCCTGACTTTTTTTTTTGCAAGTGTCTCATCCTGCCTTTTTTTTACTCAAAACTCCTGTCCTGCCTATTTTTTTCAAATTTCATCCTAGCCCCCCCCCCCCTAAAAATTAAATGGTAGCTCCCTAATATACTGTTGATTCATAAATAGTCGATGGATACCAATTTTTGTTGATTTCGTGAGTACAAGGGAACCACGAATTCAAATGTTCAACGAATTACAACATTTCTAAATGAATGTATGTAGACTTTTTTCTGAACCAGGAAATTAAATATCCACAAAATAATAAGTTTTCCTCAAACTACGAAAATGTTTACCCACGAAAATAAATGAATACACAGTATTAGAAACATGCTATCAATGAATTCATACTAAATTATCCTTTCAACAGAACATATCAATGATGATATCAAATAACAAAGAACCATCAAAACACTATAGGATAAAACTTTATTCAGACGTTTCTATCTTATATGTAGTCTCTGAGTCGTAACTGTGCACTTTCACAACAATTATTATAACAAATATTATAACAAATTATTAATTTTCAATCCATTCAGTTTATTTGATGATGGTGATACAATAAGAAGGCAACTTGATCAAATTAAGTATGTGATCATTTTCTCCATCTTTTTTATAACCATGAAATTGTTTGGTCCCGTTAACAAATTGAGGTAAAAATGTTAAGATTAAAATTTATTCGATTTCATCAAAAATTTAAACTTGGGGGTCTTTGGTATTTTTAATATAACTATGCAATAATATTTATGATATCGCGTCCATAATAGGTAAGTGTCAAATTTAAAAAAAAATATTCTGAAACCAAATTCATTCTTTGGCAGATGTATTTAATCCTATTCCAAATTCAGAGCTGTATCATGCTTGAATGTTGTGTCTATACTTGCTTCAACTGTTAGGGTTCGACCTTTGTCAAGCTGTGTGTGTCAGTGGAATATTTTATAATACGTGTAATTGGAGCTGTTATGTTGTCAGAAGTTTTCACATTATTGCTATGCTTGTGTATTTTTTGTGCAATATATGTTTGTAATAAAAAAATTGCTGATATTTGTACTTATTCTAACTTTATTTGACATGAAGTATATGTCACTAGACGTTAAGCATCAATCAATCAGTATGTTTAGCTCATCTCTGAATATGTATAATTGTTCACACTTATCTCTGAAACCTCTAGCCGCTATTAAACAAACTCGAGTAGAATAAAGTACACACGGTCGTTTTCAATTTACTCATTCTTTTTAAGAAAGACCGGAAAACTTAATTAAAGTATACTTGATCCTTGCGTTAGACTCACTATAAATAAACTCATCATACCAGGACTACGTTTTATATTTACGCCAGACGCGCGTTTCGTCTACAAAAGACTCATCAGTGTGACGCTCGAATCCAAAAAAGTTTTTAAAAAAGCCAAATAAAGTACAAAGTTGAAGAGCATTGAGATCCAAAATTCCTAAAAGTGTTGCCAAATACACCTAAAGTAATCTATGCCCGAGGTAGAGAAGCATATACATAGTTTTTTTTTCCTTTCGGTAAAGTTGCATATTGATACAATTCTAAAGTATTGAATTCATTTGATTCAATGTTGAAAAAGATATTCACCCTCAATCAAACGACTATGTTGATATATGTTAAAAGAATTGGAAACTCTTCTAGTGTTTACATTGAAGGGAGTTTATTCCACTTATATTTGCTACAATTTCGGTTGGCAATACTTAGACTTCTGGTTTCTAGACTGCAACATCTTTCTGAACGGTCAATAAATCAATATCTGCTTTAAGAGCTGCTTTTTACAATCAATATCTCAACTATTTAGCGACGCATTCGCAGTCTAAAATCTTCTAATAGATATAGGAAGATGTGGTCTGAGTGCCAATGAGACAACTCTCCATCCAAATAACAATTTTAAAAAAGCAAACCATTATATGTCAATGTACGGCCTTCAACACGGAGCCTTGGCTCACACCGAGCAACAAGCTATAAAGGGCCCAAAAATTAAACCATTCAAACGGAAAAAACAACGGTCTAATCTATATAAAAAAAAAAATAAAAAAAAAAATACCATTTTAGTCTTATGATCTGTACTTTAACCGATTGTGTCCTATTCCCAATTGCAACATTTTGACTAAGTGTTAATAAGCATGGCGGGATTTACATTACTTGCAGGAGACGTTTATCATGTCGTCGTAGCCGGTCTCAAATGGAAAACAACTGTCATTTTCCTGAGTTGGTACAGGCATTTTCTTATTAAGATCATGTTGGATTAAGCCGTGCTTTATAGCTACCTAAACCTCTAAGTTGTATAACAGTCATAAATGATGGATTGGTGAATCATTCGACTCAAGTAACGAATTAGACGTATATTCAGGACAAGAACATGATATAAAGTGAAATGAACTACAATAGTCATATTTCAGACCGTAAATATTATAGCATATAAGTGTGTATGCATTACATGGATTATTTAGGTCACCTTTATTTGATTGTATGATTGATTATTGTTTGGTCAACATCAAGCGGCAATTAATTCGTATATTTTCTAGGCAAGATTTGTTAACAATACAATAGGAAGGTTCTGAAAGATCAATGCAGAATTTAAATGAAGAGCTGGAATGTTGGACAGCCACTGAAAAACAATGGTCTGTTTGAGAGGGACAGATGTTTTTATGTGCAACAGGCCATCCTTTCTGTGGAATTTTAAATTTATACAAATAGATTACACTGTAATGGTCTCATTCCAGTCCAGGACTTAAAAAAAAAATGGTGAACCAGTGGACCCCCAAACTAGACAATTTTAGATGAGAACACGTAAAACGTATGCATAAACCATAAATGTCGCTCCATAAAGGATTTACAATGCAAGATGAGTTAACATACATTTATTTCCCTTTAACAACTATTAGAATCAGGTAAGATAAAACAACACATCTTTATGTTTTCAATTTTATTTTCTACAACAGAATCTATTTCAAGCAATCAGCTATAAAAATCCTGATCTGGTGAATAAACACCCCAATTATCACAGACATAGTTAACAGATAAACAACACATAAACATAACAATATCTAACAACTTTAATAAACAGAAGGTGGGCTTTTTTTATGACTGTATTCTTCTCCATTTTATTAGGATACCAGTCGAATGTAAAATAAACGATCAAATCATCTATCATAGAAGTCCCACCTTGTGTTTACTTAAGTTGCTACAATGAATAAAGAACAGGGAAAAAGATTTTGATTTTCAAAAAAAAGACCTGACTGGCAGATTTGTTAAAATTCAAATTCTACTGACAAAGATTTCTAATGTTATATCTGGTTACATTAATTTAACTTATAATTCCACAATTCCTCAATCTGTTGAAATTCAAATAGATATGAAAGCTTGTTTAAGTATTTAAAATGGGACATAGTAAAACTCAACAGATTAAATAAAAAGAGAAAGAACTAAATAAATCTTGGTATTGTGCACTTGCTAAATTAGTAGAATTTTCAAATATTGTAAACTCATAATTGTACTTCTTGTAGATCTTTTTTAATCAATTAGAAAAATATTAGGAAAATTATTTCTAGAAGAATTCATTGAGAATTATTTATGTGCAATTAAATTTATACAGCATTTTAGCACTAATACATTTCTAGAAAGATTTTGGCCTCTACTACCTGTATTGCATGATAATAAACCCAAATATATACCAAAATTAGCTGACAAATATAAATACTGGAATGTGTTGAGCAAAGCAAAAATCATAAATCTTATTGCTATTTGATTACAAATATGGGATATCATAGGTATTCCCATATAAAGCAACATCACAAGAGAAAACATTTAATGTCACAGCGAAAAATTTGTTTAATTCTCATGAGCAACCCTATCAAAAAGCAATAGAATCTATTTTGTCTCAAGTTATGTATTTCAAAAATATCTTCACAAATTGGATCTTTAAATGGTAAGTTAAGGTATTTAAGAGTCTCTTTAACACCAAAAGTAATGGATGGACTAAGTTGCTTTGTATGATGACCTTCGGGGTAATTTTACCAAAAACCTGTTACAAAAGGAGAAACATATTTGTAATATATGTTAATTTCTGAATAATCTCAGCCCTTATACTAAGTTTTGTAGTATTATCAGGTCTTCTTAAATACTTTTCAACCTTTGATTTTGTGTTTTAAAAAAATTAAGTTGTCTCATACACTTCAATTTTGTTTTCAATTGTTTATTCTGAATTTTTCAGGATAGTTCCGTATACTTTTCCTAACAGGTTACTAAGAATAACAAATCCCATTCTGTGTATGATAATTTTGACATCAAACTTGAACAGTATTTTCTAACTTAAAAACTGGGTACATAAAAGTAAAAAATCTATTCTATTTTTAAAACAAGGCAGTTGAACTAAAACTGGATTCTAACATATATATACAAAGAGCATTAAAAAAAAAAGTTTAAAAGGATGATGAAAATTGTCTATATATTAATTTATTGAAATGTTCTATTCATTTAAGTTTGCCAATTGCAAGACAGGAATTACAATATCTGCAAGAAGCAAAAAATACTAACATTCAAACAATATCATACTTAATACTCAGAATGACTGTAGTGTTCTACCACTTCTAGTAGAATTTTAAATGTTAAGAGGTCTTTGATATTATTGGTACTTTTCTTTTAAACCAAACATTCAAATTTAATCATAATAACAAATCTAATACAAGGATATTCTTATAGCAAATAAATTTCAATTTAGCAAATTTTCAGGAACTATGAAAAAGAACAAGAAAACTGCATTAAATATTCATAGATTCTTCTGAAATTTTAATGAACATTTGAAGCTCGATAATTTCATCGAATACTGATGACCATTTAGTACCCTATATGCAATACTACTTCCATTTAACATAAAAACAATATGAATCTAAACACAAACAGGTTAAGAACAACAGACTGTTTGGGGTAATTTGATAATGATTAATGCCAACTAGCTTGGACGGTATTTTGATCATTTAAGCCTTTGAAAAATTCCACAACTTGATGAAATGATTTACAATGATGGTCAGTAATTCTGTTCATCTTATAAGTCTGATAAAAAAGCAGGGACTTACCAGACAAATGATTTACCAGACTTGACTGTATGTGTATCAGTTACACTACAAACGAAACTAAAAATAGCTCGGGATCAATCATCATTAAAATAGCTCTAAACTTCATACACACTTATGTGAAAATCTGATGCTGAACACTTCAAAGATATATATATTACAAAAGTTTTCATGAAATAAAATAACTCTGTAATTATAAATCATGCAGCATGAAGATAAAACATTTATAAAAAAACTTTAACATTTGTTGCCCTCTTCATTTACATATGGTATGAATAAAATGGTAAAAAAAAGTTCTGAAACTGACAGTAAGCGATTTCATGATTAAAACTATTAAATGTAATTGAAGTAAAAATACATAGCTGTTAAATTCCATATACAGTAAAATGACATATGTATTAGTTCCAAATTAGAATTTTTAAAATTATTTTTTATAAACTATAAAAATTATACAATTCAATATTTTTTCTGAAATAAAAAAAAATAAGAATCAATTTTTTCGTTCATTCAACAATTTAAATTGTTGAAGTATGTTAAATTAACACAAATTTTCTTATTTTATCACAAATAAAAGTTTGACTGACACATCCCATAATGATAATGATATCACAAAATTGCATTTTTACATGAATAAATCACAAAGTTTCCATACTGGAATATATGATGATGACAAAAGTTGAAAATAATATGAATACACTCTACATGATACTTTTTTTGTCATTTATTCCAATCAATTTGATGTTTATTCATTTCCATGAATTTTCAATTCAATATCTGTTTCTATTCATCAATATTAACTTTCTATTCATTAATATTTTGTTTTCTATTCATTTCCGTCCATGTTTCCCATAATAAGATTCTTTTCAAATCTAACCTTTTTAATGGTCTATAGAGTAACATACAATTGGGAAAGACTTTTACATTTACATATTTTGTAATATTTGAAAATTATTATCACATATCACCACATAAAATAAACTTCATATAACACTATCACATTCTTGCTGGGGGTCATATATAAAAATATACATGTAACAATTCATTTAATTCTTCTATAACAAAACTGAGCAATTACATCTATAAGGCATCTGTGCGCATTAATCTAGGTAATTCTAATTTCTATTTACATTGAGACAGAAAGTACTAACAAACGTTTACAATATGAGGGAGATAACTCTGATTTGAAAAAAAGTTTACTACATAAGGGAGATAACTCATTTTTTTAAATTTCTAATAGTGCCGTCTGCTGTTAATACAAAGGCCAGAATTTGAAGCATTCTGGGTAATATTTTCAGAAGTGTGCACACAAAATATTGATTAGCCAACAATTATTACTGATCAGAAATCAAGATTATTTGTATTGGGTCTAATAATTACTTATTTAAAAATAAAGAGCACATTTCTTTCTGCTTCAAATTTAAAAAAGAAATCCTGTTCATATTTTCTCTAGTACTTATAAAAGGGCAAACAAGTCTTCCTTTGTTAGTTTTCTAAGACAGTTAACACATTCAGTGAGTTATCTAAAAGCATTATTCTACTTCTTCAAACGGACTAGTATACAAATACAATTTGACCTTCACCTTTGACCTATTGAACAATGTATCTATGGTAACACTTGAGACTGGTACATTGCTATGTGTTGATTAGTAATTCCGATTCTAGCATCCTTCCTCATTTGTCCCTGTTCTTCCAATTTATGGAAATGCTGAATGCGATTTATTTTGGCGGCTCTCACTCTACAATCTTCAGTGTGATTTTGGTTATCTTCATATATAAGTCTCTGATTATGAGAATCCCATCTGGCTTGTGAGTTTCTCTCTTTGACTTCCTGAAATCATAACATAATAATAATCTTTGAATACTTTTAAAGCAGAGTTTAAGTTTGGGTTTTTATCTATCAGGCAAATCCTATGATATGGGTGGCACAGCATATTTTTTTCCCACTGAATTTTTGGTTCCAATGCAATGTTTATATCATACAAAAGGCTATATATGTCAAAGATATTTTTGAATCAACAGTGGATGTCTCAGAAAATGATTTTAAAGTTCACTAACAATGCAACAAAATTTGGTACAAAAGGAAAAGTTATCTCCCCTTTTCGATGAATTCTCAGTGCTTTCTATGTATTTTTTTTCTCTTTATTTGTTGCAGTCTATAATAAAACAAATTTTACTTTGAGAAAGAATGAATTTGTGATATTCAATAGATGAAAAAAATTTGAAAACAAAATATGTCATGTGCCATCCACTGCCTGGTTTTTCCATAGACACCCTCTTAAGTGGATAGACTTTATTCATGAAATTAAAACCACAATGAAATTTTAATTTACTAAGAATGCCACTTTTATGTTTTGGAAGCCATAAAAATAAATCATCATGAAATTAAATTTAAGGGACAACACCAAAATTGCATCATCTATCTTATCAATTGAAGAAAACAATTTCTGTTTTATAACTAACTTTAAGTTTGAAGCTTCTCTACTTATATCCTGCAACCAGCAATTTTACACACAAAACTGTGTACAAATACACTTGTATAATATTAATACATGGATATCCTGCTATCCTGCTATTACCATGCACCATTGTGATGTTCAAAAAGCTGTTTCTGTCACAATTTACATTTCGCTTGGCAGTCAGAGTCGAAGCAATTATTTGTTCGAAAAAACCTAAACAAATGTGTATTTATTTGAAATGAACAGAAATATATAAAATTCTATGTTACTGACATTTTTCTTTTTTCTTGCTTTCCTTTTGTTTAGGATCTCAAATAATTTTCAGCCGATAGCTGTATATTCAGTTTATCATACATAAATAAAACTGTCAAAATAAACACTTCATTGTGTCATGTAAGAAAATTTCTTTCATTTAAAGCAAAAAAATGTTATTTCATAATATTTTTATTTTCATACCTGTCTTTTCATTTCGACTTGCTCCACTTCTCGAGCTCGTTGTCCCTGAATTGCCTCCCTTCTTTCTCTCCTCAGTCTCAAAGCATCTATTCGTTGTTGGTCTCTTTCTCTCTCTTTCAGCTGATTAGCCTCAATCTTTGACCGTATCTCAGCACTGATATGTTTCTTAGCTTCCCTTGCTTTTTCTACAGTTTGTTGTTCTTTGACCTGGCGTTGGTGGTCACGTTCTAGTTGTGCAATCACACGATCACGATGATGGTCTTGCATCAATTCTTTCATGCTGTCTTCTTGTCTTGATCTTTTGTCCCAAGCTTGTTGCCTATTTTGTACCTGCTGCCTCCTGCAAAGAATTATTTCATCAAATTATTTTTTGATGGATATCATTTTTTACAGTTTTTGAGTAGGAGTCACAAATTTAAATGATCAACAAAATAGAAATTGATGGACAAAAAAGAAGGTGCCCTGTTGAGATATATTTTTGCTGTATAGAAGTGAACTTAAGCATAACAGCAGCAGTAAAAGATGTTTTTTTTTTAATAATGAATCAAAGGATAAATTATTTATTAATTTGGAAATGGATCTTTTATAATTTTTGGGTCAGTAATTTTCAACTTTTTTATATGGCCTGTGCTCTCATGTCTCACAGCCCCAACAATTTTTTAAAAAAGGCCACAAATCAGAACAATCTTGAGCTTAATCTTTTTTTTTAACAATGTAGATAACAAGTAGAGTCAACATGTTGTCACAAAACAGAATTAGGATGTCAAAAAGGTTATAACAAATATCCTACCTAAAATTCATTCTTCTTTCCTCCTTCTCTTCTGCTGGATGCCTTTGAACCACCTGTCGTTTGACTTCTGATCTTGTCTTACTAGGAGGAGGGGGTTGTGGGTGCCTCATAAGTAATTCAACAGAATTGGAATAATCATGTGTGGCGTAGTTATCTACATACTTAGACATAGGACTTGTCCATTCAGCTGCAAAATGACAAAAAAAATGCTTATTGGTTGGCATACACATGAAGTGTCAATTCAGAAATTATTGTTATTCATTGTTATGAATGCAAAATAGGTAACAGATTTATAAAAAAAAAAAAAATATAATTTCAGAAGTGATTTCCTATCATGAAATTTTGTCCATCACATTTACCATATAATACTTTTTTGACAGTGGTCAAGAATTCCTTTATTTCTGAATATAAATTAATCTTCGAGATTTCAAAAACAAGAAGTGTCAGTGTAACCAAAATGATCCTATGCCTGTTCACAACCAAATTCTGCTAGAACAATATCTATGATAGTAAAACATCTTAACCCTTTCCTCAGCGGAATTTTATTTTTTGCATACTTGATTCGCATAGGATTTTTCAATAAAATGCTGAAAATATGCTTTAAAGTATTGATACACTGCGAAAAAAAATATTTCATCCAATAAATTTAGGTTAGATATTCTTATGAATATCCTTTTCATATTGTATACAAGTTTTAGTAAGTCTGATGTAGACATTTGGTAGTCAAGGCGTTTCAACTGAAGTACTACACAGGCGTCAAAAGGCATCATTATGGAGTAAAGGGGGTGGCATCAAAAGGCGTCATTATGGAGGAAAGGGTTAAAAGCAGGTTTTCAATGCTCTCTTATCATGTTTTGAAAGGGATACAAGTTTTATCTTCATCATATTACACTATCATAAGCCAGCTTGAATTTATTTTAAAATTCTTTATTTTTCCTTCCTTTTTCATTGTGCCAAATTCCTTTGAAATGTATTATGTATTGGTGTGTTTATATACTGGTCCTTAATAGAGAATTTAGCTCCATATTTAGATTTTCAAATAAACAAACTCAAAGTGATAACCATCTTACCAATATATTGTCCTCTTTGATCTCTAGCTTCTAAAGGACATTGCAGAGCGGTTTCTCTGAATGCACCATGAGTATTTGGTGCAATGATCTCAGGAGCAGGATCGCTCTTCCAATATTTTTCCATGCGGGTCGCTGAGGGGACTTATTTCTTGAGCGACGATAAAGACCTAATCTGCTTCTCCTGGACATATCCATATCATCAACAGCAAATCTTCTGTAGTCAAATTGTTCTTCACCTACAAAAAAATAGACTAAATAAGATGAGAAATGTATTTCTAATGCAACATTGTTTGTAACGTTCATTTTGATTGGATAACTGCACCAATATTCATGGCATCAATTCACAATTCACTAACTTCGGTTTCCAAGAAGCTATAAACTTGTATTCTGTCAGGCAAATGTTATGACCCTAATCAATATATTCTCTCTCTCCAATGCAGCTTGAAATTGACTGATGTTTATTCCATTCTTACTACGTTTCAGAAAATATAATAACATTGTTTTATTTGTTCTTATTCTGAATTTGCATGAATATTTATTAAAGTAGTTTAACAAGCAAAAAGGATTGAGAGCAACAACATTTGAATATATATAAATCCCTGGTGATGAAAAGTGAAACTGGTAGTGAAATGGAATTTGCCATTAAATTTTTTAAAATTCAATTAAGTAATTCAGAAAATTAAATATCAGCATTTTAATAAGTATGCATGTAAATATTTAAAAAATCAGAATTTTGTTACTTAAGTACACCGCAGTTATAATTATATTTGTTTTTATTAAAAATATTAAAAATAATCACTGATAACAAAGATCTTACAAATTGAATAAAGCTTTAAAACAAACATACCGGTATCAGACCGAAGAACTTGTGCTGACTGTGGTCGTTCTCGTTTGATCTCATTATCTCCCCTGAATGATACAGACTTTTTAAACATATTTTCCTCCTGTTTTTGTCTCTTTTGCAACAATCTATCACCACCAAGTTCCCGTAACTTTTCAATTTCTTCAAGTCGAGCTATATGTTCCAATCGCTCAGTTTCCAATGCTAATTCCCATTCAGCCGATTTCCATTCACCATACGCGTCGGCCAATTTTTGCTCTTGTAATCTATTTTCTATCTCCTCAGTTTCTGTAACTTGTCTTTTTCCAGAAATTACTTCCTCTTTTCTTCTTAATTCTTCCAGAAACCTGTGTCTTTCTTGCTCATCTTTCCTTCTCTCTTCTTCTCGTCTTTGCATTTCTATTCTTTCTTTCTCTTTTAGTTCTGCTCTTTCTTGTTCTTGTCTAAGCAGTAAAGCTTCCTCTCTTAATCTTTGTTCTTCTTTTTCCTTGTCTGATATTCCACAATATGTTTCTTCTTTATCTTTTCCTATCTTTTCTTTTTCTTGTTCATCAAGTAATTGTTTATGTTCATTCAGTTGCATACTTATTTTTCGTTCAAGCTCGCCATTTGTAAGTGTTGTTCCTGCAAAGTAATAATAAATGTGTAAATTTATGTCTTTCTTGTTCGAGAAATAACCCATTCAATTTCACTTATGTAAAACAATAAACTTTTAGTTTATGTGTTGGATGCTATTTTGGTTGCTGTCAAATTAATATAGGCTTGACTGCAGACCTTTTCAAAGCAAAAAATTCATGTACACAAAAAAAATTCCTGAATCTATAAGAATCAATGCTCACACCAAATAACATGAAAGGTTTAGCTAATATGTTTAATTTTTGTTGATATCAAAACAATTGCAGAATTATTTGACATTACAAAGGATGTATTGAAATGATGAAATATACATCTACACTGACGACTCACAAATAAGCTTATGTTAAACGGTGATAAAATTTTCAATTAAAACTTTTCTTGACAAAAATATTTATCTAAACACTAACCAGGAACAAGTTTGCTTATTTCCTCACTGCGGACAGCAGATTTTGTTCTCTGTGTCATTGTATGGCCTAAAGTCTGACCCAAAGGTACATGTATGTAAGGCCTCAGCCATGGCCTTGTTTCCAAAACCATTGGGTCTAAATTAAACTCAAATGGTGGGGCTTTTCCAAATTCTTCTGGCTCTGCCTCTGGTCCTGATGTAGGATAGCCTGGTAAAGATTCTTTTGGATATTCTTCTTGAGATTGGAGTTTCTCTCTGGCTTCTTTGGGCATTTTAAGTTCTAAAGCTAGTCGTTCATACACTGTTGTTGGTGTCCATATTGCAGTATGAGAAGGAACTTGAGCTGTCTTACCATTTGAAAATGTTACTGTTAAAATATCATCTTCAGGACCTGTAAAGGGATTTAGTGTAAAAACTGATTAAATTTATAATCCAATTTACACCAATTTACACCATGTAAGTCCATATCAATGTAAAGATGCAATGAGATTTATAAAAGGAATAAGACAATATAATATTACAGAATATAATCATGGACTTCCAAGAAATTTGAAATAAGATTCAAATGAGAAAACTTTTTATAATAATTGGACTGATAGTGTATCATATGTAAATTGGGCTGCTGACTACCAAAACTTACATAAACATTAATTTGTGAGTTATCTGTCTCAGTTTAATCTGATTTATGTGTTCAATCATATAACATTGTCCCCAGTTTCATCTGATAACTTCTGACCGAATAAAAATTTTAAACCTCTAAAATATTCTAAGAAGAATCAAGGGATATAATCATATAACACTTCGATCCATTTAATTCATTAAGGTAGATCTATTGATAAACATTAAAATAAAATAAAGTGGTCGGTCATGTTAAACTTTAAAGAAAACTTCTCGCTCAAAACCTTTAATGTATTCATGTAACATTCATACCAAATAAAAATATTTAAATTCTTATTTCACGGTCATGACATGCTTCAGTGCTGTGTTAGTATGAATCATTTAAATTTCCTAACAACTGCCCAAATATTGAATTTGAATTATCAAAAAGCCATTCAAGAACTCTGCGATCTCCAAATGATCCTATTTTTTTAAACTTTAAAATTAATCTGGCTGAAAAATCTTCTTTTAAAGTTTTTTTACCCCTCAATGGTTTTTAACTCAGTCAGAAAATACTGTGGACACATTCATTCAAAGAAATGTTCAGTAAATATTTCCACTGTGGACATAAGTTTTTGCTTGTTGTATTATTGTATTAAATGAATTGCCGAAATTGAAATTGGTGTTTTTTGGTGTAGGGATATTAAGGGATATTAAGAGGATTTTTTTTTACAAAAAAAGTAGCTGTTAAAGGTTAACCATTTCACACAAATATCATATTTAGAATTTAGCATAATGAAATTATGTTTTCGATTAATTGTAACGGTGACTGGTAAAAAGAATATTCATAATCTAATAAATTAAGTCATATTATATTTAATTAAAATATTTTGACCAAGATAGATCCATTAAAGTTTATATTTTATTAATCCAGGTGTTAAGTAGTTACATTAATCTATTAATCTGGTAATATTATTAGTACAACAAAAGGCCATCAACTATTCTGTCACACCATCTGATCATTTGATCTTATAAATTATATAATTAACACCAAATGTTTGTTTTTCCATTTAAATTAAATTCGGTGAGGAACGTGTGTGCTTAAATTTTAGGACATTTGCTCTTTTTTCTATGATATTTTTCACTATATCGACACACCATTCCCATGATAAGAGATCGATGTGAAGGATGAACACTTAGACCACTTGGCCACTAGCTGTCTTCCCATGGTAGAAACTTATATATAATTTTATTGCTGTTAATATCTATGTATAATAGTAATTTTACGTATGTATAACATAAAAAAGTATGAACATGCTTTCATACAAATAAAAAATTGTCCATGTATCAAAAAATATATTACAAATTAATTTAAATCTCTCTGGAATTAAAAGTATAAATGCAAAAATAGTACAAAGATTGAGGACAAAAGAAAAATGTATGATTGCATTTGGATTATTGACTTAATAAATATAGGTAAATCTATATATCTAATGATCATCAAATATTAAGAATATTATACATAATAGAAAAGGAAAAATCAATCATTGTTTGGTTAAGACTGTGAAACTTGTCAAGAGGCATTACTGGGGTTTTCATTTATTATCATATCTTCATTTCTATTAGGTGTTTCATTTAGAAAGACTGCATTAATTATATCCAGTTTATAAGTAATTTTTGAAAATTAAAATATAAGATTTCATTTTTTTTTAAATATTTTTTTAGAAAAAGAAGTTGATACTAGTAGAGAGACAAACTCCTGTCGTTGCCTTTCTTGTATACCTTTTTTCATTGAATTCATTAACAACTACAGTACCGGTACTATGTATATTTTCCACAATCAATTTTCTCTGTTATATCATTATCTTGTTTCTGTCCATATATATATAATATGTACAACAGTATACAAGACTGGCAATTTTTCTGGCTCCAACTTTTTAGGAGCCAGAGCAGCCCTGCCAGTGTATGATACAGACGAAAAGGAAAAAAATTATATATACATTATTACATGCATATGTTTATTAAATCTATATAATTTATAGCTTCAATTAAAAGACATTACATTGTGTGATTGTGACTTGGATGGAGGAGTTGTCTAATTGGCACTCATACCACATCTTCTTTATCTAAATTTATTTCAGCATGTTCCCCATATACAATGTGGCTTTAAGTGAACATTAATTACATCATATATGCATATGATAGCTGAAGTAAACTCCCAATCATTATCCTAACAAAAAGAAACATCTTTATATAAATATAATATGAGATCATATGACATTATCATAATTAAGTTGAGATGCAGTCAGACTCCACTTTACATTGGCATAGATTTCAAGTTTATATTTGTCTGTGATGTTAAACAAAAGCACTCAATAGTCATATACTGTACATGTATACTGGTAGTCTATAGAAGTGCAAATGACAGAAACAATATATTTGTAGATAATCTATTTAGATCACTTCAGCTACAAATAGATATAAAAAGATGTTGTATGACTATGAGTGCCAATGAGACAAGTCTCCCTCTTAGTCACAATTTGTTAAAGTAAACCATTATAGGTCAAATTATTGTCTTCAACACAGAGTCTTGGTTCACAAAAGGGCCCAAAAAATTACTAATGTAAAACCATCCAAATGGGAAGTCCTGATGAAGGAATAAATGGTATTCAGAGTTTCAGGCAATACTCTAATATAAACAGGAGCAGATTATTTTTCTTGAAATATTCTAGGTTTAAAGGTCATTATGCTATGTATACTAAATCCTTCAAATACCAAAGACTTTTTTCATTTACATTGATTTAAAAAAAAACATGCTGTCACATATAAGTTAACAGGAAAGAAAATCTGTAACACTCAGATCATCTTATCTATATGCTTATATATTATAAATGTACAAACTAAAGAAGATCGTTATCTGTAGGCATGACAAATTTTCTTTTAGAAAAAAAAAATTATTGGAAAAAACATACTGAAAGAAACTATACATTTGCAAAGAAAATATGTTGCAATCACTCCAACACAAAAATTTCAGACCAAAAAATCAATAAAAATGAAGAAAAAAAAAGCTCCCAACACATGTTTTAACAATTCCTTATTTCAGTTCAGACTGTTTATGACAACAAGTTGTACATAGTTCTAATTCTATGTAAAACATCTTCAGACTTTATCTGTCCATATATATTTATCAAGTAAAATGTAAATATTAAAAGACAAATATGAAAGATAGTATGTTTGAAAGGGAATCATAACCTGATTTAAATTTTACAGTTGCTTTTATCGCTTAAGTGTTATACAAACGTGTTTTAGTTACATAGATATAAGGCCCATTTTATATATATTTCAGAATGTCTATCACTTTTTTTTTAAATTTTAAAAACAATTCCCTGGAGCTTTTCTCAGCCAAATATATACGGAGAATTCAAAATTTAAGGAATGATGAAAACTCTAGTTTATCACACGTTTGAATACAATGAAATATGTGGTGACAGTACATCAATGAGACAGTAACCCAAAAATAGAAAGAAATCTAGAGGTCAAAAACAGACATGTGCACTATACCAAGCTATATTAATTGCTCAGGGACAGGTACAAGAACACTGTACATGTATGATGTACACTTCTGAACTGCTACAATTATAATAAAATTATTCTTCTTCTAATAGATCTTGTATGTTGACTTTTACATGAATGTGTGCACAATATTTTAGACAAAATAAGGGTCTGAAATGCACCTGCTCCCTTCTTGATATGTTTAAAACAATTTTGATTGTCAAATAAAGTTAATAATAATGAACTTTTTTTCCCAATAAAAAATATTTGATGGTCATTTTGGTTATTGTCAATTATAATTTACTGTGGATTCATTAATATTCGTTGGAAACTAATTTTCGTGGAATTCATGGGTACAGATGCATATATATGGGAACCACAAATTTAAGTGTTCAACGAATTACAAATTTTCTAAAGGAATGTAGGCAGAATTTGGCAAAACCACGAAATTAAATATTAACAAATATGCAAGTTTTCCTCAATCCACTAAAATTGGTTCCCACGAAAATAAATGAATCCACAGTATAAGAATACCTAGAAAGAACTTACCTGGGGCTTGTCTTTTCTCATGTCCATCAATGACTATTCCTGGAGCAAATCTTTCACCATCTGCTTCCCATGGTGCCAGTACACGATCGGCAGCCAGAATTGTGTGTCGTTTAGCATCTTCATAATCAATGATGTCATACACATGTGTATCTTGATAGGTTGTATCTTTATATTTACCGTGTTTACATGGACCAAATGCAACCAGGAATTTGTCTGACAAAATCTAAATCAAAGAAATAGAATAAAGTTTTTGAAGTTTTATAGAAAATTCCACAGTCCATCATATACATGTATACTATATTAGCATGGTTTAATTAACTAATAAGCATATGAGGTACATGTACTTTGGGTTTTTTTACCCCCCCCCCCCCCCCCTCCCTTAAACAAAATAAAGACTACAAAATAAAGTTTTACATAATGTAAATCTTTTCTCCTTATTTTGCTTTGATAGAATTGTCTCTCTAAAAGAGAAATCTAATATTAAATTTATAGACTGCTTAACTGTTTCAAAGTAAGGGAGGTAATTTACAATTTCAACTGCCTGATATAATTATAAGTTTTGTGAATATTGTCATGTTTCTGTATAAAAATGAATAACTATAGCTCCAATGCATTTATTCTATTTTCAATTTCTATAAACTAAATTCAGTTACCAATACCTATAGCAAAGGTGAATGTACAGCTCTTACTAAATTTTATTGGTTAATATATATAAACAATTGCAAGTTAACAAAGTAAACTTTAAAACATTTAGATATGAAATATTTGAAGCTGTTCACTATGGGATAATGTTGTAAACGTTGCTTGCATTAAGCTATTCAAAATTTGATATCAACATAAGAGTTTACAATGATTTATTAACCTATATCATATATAAAGATCTTCGTCTATTCACTTTTAATAGGGAGCCATTTGTTGCACTTAACAGGCTATAGACATTTTAGGGTGTGTTTGGTTGTTCACCTGGGTGAGGCATTTAAAAAAGAGACTGGATTTCTAACAGTGGCCTTTTATGACATAATATATAATTGGTTAAATGATATAATATGTCTTTTAAAAAATCAGTTTGAAGGTTTATAATTGATACCTTTGAAACAAAATTACATGTTTGTATGCATATTGATTTTTCTACCAATAGACTGTTCTTTTCTTTCTAGCTGTTGTCTGAATGTTTTTAACTCCATTATATTTAGTTAGCAGATTTTAAAAACACAAATTTAACACAAATTTCACAAGCAAATTCTTATTAAACCTGTTTTCTTTTTTATGTTTTACAATGTTTACTTAATCCAATTACTTCAAATATTAAAGTATTATTTTTATAGAACAAGTAAATGCATATTTTTCTCCACTCATACTGGAGTCATTCCATTTTAATTACAATGTAAATGACATTATGTAATAATAAAATGAGAGACTTGCCGAGCTTATTGAATATTCAAAATTTAACTGCTGTTGAGACGAGAGAGATATCGTAATACATGAGATTTAGTGGTAGAATCTGTTTCTTTAATGATTTTTATTGATACAAATGTATCTAAACCAAGTTTATCCTTCATTTTCAAAGAAATAAATTTGGTGTATTTTCATTCTCAATTTTATTGCTGTCTTCTGATTGGTTAAAAATATTACTTTTATTTCAATGTTCTCAATTTTTATGGCGACACACCCACTCTGACATGCCAACATGTGTGTATGTTTTTATTGTAAATTTAAATAATATAAAAATTTCTTTGAGCCTTATTTTTGATGGAAATTTATTTATAATGATGCATGAATGGCAATAAATTCAAAATAAATGATAGCCATTCATTAAATATTTCCAATAATTTGTGATCTTTATACATGTATGTGCCGTGCCTCCCATTTTCAATTATCAGCTCTCTACCAAATATCCAACAATGATCTTAGGCTAGGCTCAAGAAATTCATTGTTTGATGATGCCTACCCTTGCCTTGTAGTGTAGTGTTTGGTAGGTAGGTAGGTTTGGTATTAACTTTTTTTTAGGGAAGGGGGGGGGGGGCAAAATCATGATTTACAAGACAACAGAAGAACAGAAAAAATAAAAAATTTGTAAAATGATTTTGTCAAAATGTTTGTGTCATGAAACTTTTTGATTAGGCTGCTTTTTGTTGGATAGGTACATATACATGTGAGCAAAATCAAACAATTGAAGTTTAATTTTTGGACTTAATTAAAACTTTTATTTCTCAAGGCCCCATTATATGGGTACCATGTATGTGAATTTCAACAACTTGCTTACCTGACTTTTGACTGTTCCCTGGTAAAAATATCCATCATCCATTCTACGAGCCAACACACTTTTACCAATCAACAGGGCACCTGCTGCAGGAGAGAGATCACCCTCAATGCTCCCTAACATGGCATCTTTTGCTTTCAAATAATTCCTTGCTGGACGATATCTGCTCCAACCATGTGGATAATAATACCTAAACGGATAGGCATTCCACGGAAGGCCTGGAGCATACGCAGGATATTGATAAGGATAAACAGGATCTAAATATGGGGCATACTGCCCAAATGCATTGACTCGAGGTGTAAGATACAAACTTTCTTCAGGGTCCACTGCAAGTGATGTTGACATACTGCACATTTTGTCCTGGCTATGAATTGTACCATTAGCTGTTCTGACTAAGCGTTCAGCAGCATGATCTGCCCGATAAATTGGTGTTATTCGTTCAACACATCCATGTGTTGTTAATGTTATGATATGAAATGAACCATAAGATTCAACAGCTAGATCTTCCAACAATTCAACTGCCACACTGTCTGTACGTTCCTCGGAACTCAGATATATACAGTGTATTGGACGTCCCCTAGCTGCTTCGTACACACTATCTAAAATGTCTACCGGATGCTGATCTGCTAGACCATCAGTGACAATGTACACAGCTCCACATGCAGAATCTGACAAAGCAGTCAGCAAAGCACCCTGGGTATTTGTCCCCGTTTTAGGGGTTAAATTTTTAATCCAATCTGTAGCAACAGTGACAGTTTGTGGTGAACACTTAACCATTTTATCGGCCCATTGGGTGACATCAGAATTGAATTCTAAGATGTTGAAAGACCTAGGTGGTGGCTTGTTAGCATGTTTTAGTAAGGTTTCTATCAAATGTTCCTTCACAACGTCAAGACTTTTGTACATACTTCCAGACGTATCAATACAAAATGTAACATTTTTCTCTAGCACCTCTCCAAATATTGTGGGAATACCCTTCAATTCTGGAGGTATTAATGCCATCTTTTAACAGTTGATCATGTACCTGAAAAAAAAGATCATTTTTTTAAACATTTAATTTTTACACATACAAAGTACAAATGTAGTATATATATAGTAAACTCAAACTGCAGTCAAAATATAGGTTACATTTTCTATTTCAATGAATAGCGAAAAAGAAATTCCAAGATAATTTTTAAAAGACTCTTTATAAATTATAATAACAAATGTTTACATATACAAAATGTATATATGCATCAACATGATCAAAGAATATATTAATATTACCTTTGAAATTATGGAATTTTCAGTGTTTCCCTTTTCACTTTCATCACTTTTAAACAAAAGAAAGCTAAAGTCTCCAAATTTGGTAGTTACTATAGGGAATCTCAATTATATCGGTCTGGTTACCGTAATTAAATCAATGTTACATATGATTTATGGGAACTTACTATTCCTATCTTATAAATCTTTCAACAATCTGTTTAAATCCACAGATCTTAATTAACTAATCAATACAATTCATTGTTTCCCAATTTTTATTGTCAAAATTAAACCTTTATATCAATAGAACATAATTATAAGCTATATTTATGTTAGTGTTAAAAGGGGTGTAAACATGCTTCCTAAAACAGTTTAGTTAAATCATCGGAATCAACTATTCAAACTATCAAAATATATTTGACTATGCATTGGGATATAAGTAAAAGTTGTATAGCAGTCAAATCTCTATAAATAGGTCACACTTGAGACCAGAAAAAAATTGCCTTTAATCGTTACTGGAGAGATGACCTTTGAATTAAAGTTCAAAATGCATGGGATTATTGTAAAAGGACAAGAACAGGATAACTTAATTGTGTCAAAACATGTTTTCCCATAGTACTTTTTATTGTTTGTATTTTGAAGAATACATTTTATATATTAAGCACAGTTAAAAGTTAAAGAATGAGTAAGCTGCAAAACCCACCTTATGAAGTTTGATTACTGTGCAGTCTTTATCATAAAGTTTCAAATCTACAGGCAAGTATCTCAATTTATGGAGAAATTTAGCTAGATTCTGATGGCCTGTAGAGATCTCTTTATGTTTTTAAGACCCTAGAGCAATTTTACAAGCCTGGGCTGCTGGGCCTGTGGCTGAACGTAAAGACTACTCTGGATTCAAATGTATTTGTGTTATAGCTTTTTTTTATATAGTGGGAAAATTGAAGGTGATCCACAAGATTAAATGTTAAAAAAAAAGTAAAATAATAAAATTTTCTACATCATGTATATGGTCATATCCAGCAAAGAAGAACCAAAAAGTTAAAAATACTTTCTTCAATTAACAAAATGTGATACCAACAAAAAATAATCGATTACACAGTACATCAAATAAAAAAAAATAGGAAAATCATTTCCAAAATCTTTAATTCTGCCACAAATATTCCTAGAAAATTTCGCCCTTACATTGTATGTTAAATAATTATCAAGGTTTCTTTTAAAATAATTGGAGGCTGATTGAAAAGGAAATATATAGAAACAAATATCAACTATAGTAAAATCTCCCACTTAATAATATTCATATAAATATAAGAAGATGTGGTACGATTGCCAATGAGACAGCCCCACCACAAGACCAAATGACACAGAAATTAACAACTATAGGTCACCAAACAGCCTTTGACAATGAGGAAAACCAATACTGCAAAGTCACCTATAGATAAAAGGGCAAGACATATAGAGTCAGATTTCTAGGTGGTTGGACACAGCTAGTACAGACAGGACTGCCATGATGTGAGGAAAAGAACAAAAATTTGCAGATCTTTAATTGTTGGGCTAAAATGGAGACGAAGTATATATACATTGTGTATATGCAATTTGTGGCGTTAGTCAGTCAAAGAGTTGTATTTAATTAAAACATTATTGATGTTACTGCATCGTAATTAGTACCGGGTACATATCATGCATATTGTATTTGTATTTGTCATCCTTTATTATTAACAAAAACAGCTGATCTTAAATTGTTTTGAATCTACATGTACATGTACATGTACAAATGTATGTGACTACATGTATATGCACATGCCATCCATTAGTAGTTAAAAGTGTTCCAAACCTAAAAAGTAGGTAAATTTAACAAGGAAAGGCATCCTTTGACATAAAAACCTATATATTTTTAAATAGCATACACTGTAATAAACATTTTTGTAACTGACCTTTATAATAAAGTCCCAGTTCTGCCAACTTTTCATGTAACAAATGCGCGAGATTTGGACAAAATTGTAAATGTCAAAGGAAAATGCTGCCAAATAAGCATGCAAAGCCATGAGACTTGGCAACCCTGAAGTCAATAAGGCCATTAATTTTCTTGTTTGAATGGTTTAGTATGAGTCATTTACAGTCCTCTAATTGCTGAATGAAATTAGCCTTTTAGTGTGAGCCAAGGCTCCGTGTTGAAGGCCGTACATTGACCTATAATGGTCTACTTTTTTTAAATTGTTATTTGGATGGAGAGTTGTCTCATTGGCACTCACACCACATCTTCCTATACCTAATTAGAATTGTATCAATTTTGCTATAATAAGTGATACTAATGAAAAGGACTCATATAGTTTTCCCTCTTGCTGCTTCTAACTTTCTCAAGATTAAACAACATCTTGCGTATAATGGCTTCATTGTTTTTTATTTAGTTTTTTAGTGAAGAAAAAACACATCAATATATAACTACTTGTTTATCAGAGATACAGTTCTTTTAATGATGCTAGCAAGACTTTGGTTTGGTTGACTTTTAATCAACAAAGATTTGTATAGGTACTAGTGAATTCTTAAAATCAATTAATTATAAAGAAACTAATCAAAACAACAGTCAGAGTCATTGAATATTGAGAAAACCCTAAAAATAATTAGAAATAGAAAGATCATTTGTACATTTTTTGAATAATTTTAATTAATTTATATCAAATATAATTGGATTCCGAATTGACTTTAAATAGGTGCCGATTTGAATAGATGCAGATTTAACCAGGTGCCTATTTGACTTTTTCTGTGGGTCCCAAATTGACCAGGTGCTGATTTGACTTGTCCCCAGTGTATATACTGTATATAGGTGCTTGGCAGTTTGATATGGTCATGGTGGTTGACCAGAAGTCATAGGATGACCATGACATATCTAAGTGGAACTGGCCAGAGTATTTCCTGGTAGTAAGATGTCTCGGGGTTGTACAGTAGTGGACCTACAAGTTGCTTGAATGGATTGCACTCAGCTCGAAAAAGAAAAGGGGGAATAGTGTAGTAGACCTGAAAATGTGAAGGTAGTCTAACCAGTTGAGTTGGGGAAGATCTTTTTTGGTTCAGTTGGTTAGAGTGCTGTCTGTAAATCCTGACATTGAGGGTTCGAATCCCACTTGTGCCATCCATTGATTTTCAAACATCATCATGATTAAGCTTGCTCTATAGACATGCAAGAAAATGATCTAAACAACATTCATAAAACAGACAGAGTTCTGCAAAGGATAAAATATAGTTAAGGGTACAATAAAGGCTATACTTACAATTATTAGAAGAATACTGTTTAATTTCCAACGTTCATTATTTTTTTGGTTTACAATCGTTTACCTCGGGCACCTGTTGTTGTCAAGGAAGTCACCAATTTCACAGCCTCTGTTTCGTACTGTAAAATACGGTTGTTTTTGCAAACTTTATATTGATTAGAATTGTTATAATAATGTGTGATATTTTTAACACAGATAATTATCTGTTTAATAAAGAAATTGTTATTTTTCTTTAAAATATATAATAAGGTCTCGTAGCATTGTCACCCAATAGAAAAAGTAAAAATTTGATAAATACAAGTTAATAGTTTAAACAAAACCAACTGCGACGTACATTTAAGACTTTTAAAGACATGATTCACCAAATGAAAATTAAGGGCAAAATACAAAAAGCTGTTGTATTCAATGAACTCAAGTAAATGGAAGTACAAATTGTACTATATATTGTTTTGAGTTTGCCATTTCTTGAAAATATCTGATTTTTTGGTTGAATCTGGTGTGTTGCTGACAAAACATTTGGTTTCGGTTCATAGAATCATTTAAAAATAAAAATTCTGAGAACAATCTGACGAAAACTTCATTCGAATAATTTTCGGATTTGTCCTTCGGGATAGCAAGTAAAATCTAAAAGTTCGTGGTCTTTCAATCAGTCTGAGATGATTGTCTCAAGATTGATTCGACCAACACAAAGGCTGTTTGGCTATGCAACTAAAAGGAATGGAAACCAGTCCCGTAAAGCCAGCGGTGAAATAATTCATGATGCTAAAATAAACGATGTTGATTGTTTACCTGGAACTAGCACGTAAGGTCTAAGATATATATATGTATTCATATATACATATGTACAGTAGCCAGCAACTAGCTTGTACTGAGAGTTCACTTTATATATATTAAATGCTTTAGAGACTTTTCGGCCAAAGTATCAGTGCAGCTACATGTCATTTCGACCACAGTACCATATTGGTTACATTCCATGGCATAGCCGGTACAGTGTTCCAGCTAGGCCGTTTTCAGAGGGCACGGCGCCCGCCCTTTTCCGAGTGGCGCCCTGTGCCCTTTTTACAGTTTCCAGGGCGCCCTGCCTTTTTTGAAGATCGATTGCATATTAATTTGCGTATTGATATGATACGCTAATTACTAAATTTTACCTGGGGAAAAGATTATGACTTTGTTTACCACCCCAAGCTAATCAATGGTTACAACTGGTGTCATAATCTGTTGTTATAGGTAATCCGTTTATCGGATGGGTCATTAATGATCATCAACATTAATTCGTTCATCGGATGGGTCATTAATGATCATCAACATTAATTCGTTCAAATGAATCGGTCAGTCGGCAATTATCTTTGAAGAAATGTGCATACAACAACTTGGGCACAATTTGCGATGTTTACCGTAGTTTCATGGAAGAAACGTAATGACAGAAAGTTGGAAAACCATTATAAACTCGTTGAAGACATTGTTTTACTTGTTTTCTGTAAAATAAACAGAAAATTCAGACGTATTTGTCATTGACTGCCTTCATTTTTGATACGAAAATAACAAAATCGGCCGCCATATTGTGATCATATTTACATCATATTTACGTACTGTTTATAATCCTCCAAAGAAGGAGCACACCCGAATAAAGAAAGATAACTCAATCTGATTTTTTTCCTAGCATTGAGTAACCCATTTACATATTCTAAAATGTGTCTCCATACTTCTTGCTTAAGAATATATATGTTTAGGTATTTATTTTGAGTTATGGGAAAAGTTAAAGAGGGTCTTAGTAGCAGTGTTGGTAGGGTGCCTTGGTCATCTTTTTCTGTATTCTTTATTTTTGATACTATTTTTCACTGTTGCTTTATATCCTAAAATTGTGAATTTACTGAGCACAGCTGTTTTGTGCTGTATTGCCATCAAGCACAGCAGGGGTAGAAAGGTGAAACTGGTAAAATGTGGTAGACCATAGAAACAGTATGAAACAGATCTCCTTTCAAAACATACTGCATATAAAGTTCAACTGTGCCAAGCAATGATAAAAAAACTTGTGTGACAAGCTGCTTGACAAGTTTTTCAGCCTTAAAAGTAGAAAGATAGAGTTCTATATGGGCTAAAGATGTTGTTCTTGTATAACCTGTGATTCAACGAATAAACACAAATGTTTGATTAACATCTTTTATTAAAATATGCCCTTTTCATATTATCATATCGCGCGTTAAATGCCCTTTTTCAGGATTGGCACCCTGCCCTTTTGAAAACCTAGCTGATATAGTGCGGTATAAGGTCCATTCGCTCCCAATATACTTTTGCACCCTACACATTCGCACCTCACATGTTTGCCCCTGAAGACTGTTCTCACCCTACAGGTTCACGCCCAATTTGTATTAGAATTTCAGTTGGAATTATTAAATATTTTTTTATATGTATATATATCTTATCGTATTGTGTTTTCGACCGTCTTACGTTTTCGACCTAATTCTACTTTCACTTCCTGTATGCTGTGCATGCCCACATGACAAAAAAGACATCCAAATAATATTTTACATCTTATAGTTGTATATTTAACCATTTAATTTATAAAGTCATAATTTTGATCGCCTCAAACACTTTGATATAAACTATGGAATTAAATTTATAACCAATTCTTGATTTGTATGACATGTCGTTTCCAACTTTGGACCCGTTTCTTAGATAGGTTGAAAACACAAGACGCTTGTTTTTGTCCACCACAAAGGTGCCATCAATCTAATGAACTCAAATAAAAAAATAAATTAAAGATCGAAATATGTTTCAGATACAATTATTTTATGCACAAGTATACTAGTGACTCTCAAAATATAAGGTATGTCTGTGTTCAAACATATAAAAGGGAAATTCAGAAAAATATGTTAGCAAGTCAAAAATACAATACACAAGGATACCAAATAATTTTATTTTGTTGAATAAAATTTTAGGAATTATCATAATATGCATGATATGAGGCAGGCATAACCTGTGAATGGGGACAAAGTCTGTATTATTCTTTTTTTAATTCAAACATGTTGATAAAAGAAACGGAAATACTGTAACATTTCCAATATTGGTTCTGTTGTAAGGGATTTAGTTGTGACGTTATTTAAGTTATGACGTCATATTCAAAGTAAACAAAGAAAAGCTGTTATCCAGGTAACGTTTGTTTCATATCAAATAATCATTAAAAATTATTGGGTGTTGAATTCCTACCTATATTTGTTGATATGTTGATAAATATACATTTTATTCAAAGTCTCATGCAAACAAGACCGGAAATGGAAGTAGATCTGAAAAAAAAAGTTAACGATTTTTTAAGTTCATTAGTAGAATGAAAAATTTAGGAAATTGTCCTGAAATTTTTTATTTTTTTTTTTATTGATTTTTCTACGTAATTGGGGATTTCGTCCCTATATAATTTTTAGCTCACTGTTCCGAAGGAACTGTGAGCTTTAGCCATCACTTGGCGTCCGTTGGTGTCCACCGTCGTGGTCGTCCGTCTGGTGTAAACTATTTCAAACATCTTCTCCTCTGAAACTACTGAACCAATTCAAATTAAACTTAAGCTGAATCATGTGAATGATCCATAGGGTATTTAGAAATAAAGTTTGTATTTTCTTTTTCGTCAAAAAACATGGCCGACATGGCTAAAATAGAACATATGGATAAAAGGCAGTTTTTGGCTTATATTTCAAAAATCAAAGCAGTTAGAGCAAATCTGACAAGGGGTAAAAGTGTTCATAAGGTAACGTTTTATCAGCCCTGAATCTAATAACCCATTGCTGGATTGCTGCCACTAACATGACTAAATTGGAAATTTTAAGGAAATTTTGCAGTTTTTGGTTATAATCTTAAATAGTCTTAATGATAAAGATAAGCTGTAAACAGCAAATATGTTCAACAAAGTAAGATTTACAAATAAGTTCATATGATCAAAATTGTCAATTGACCCCTTTAAGAGTTATTGCCCTTTAAGGACAATTTTACACAATTTGTTTATCATGTTTTCTAACTTTAAGCTTCAGGCTCTTGGGAGCCTCTTGCTTTTTTTATTAATTTGATGACTAAAACTTTGAAGATTTTAAATTAAAAAAAAATGAAATACAATTGTTTTTAACAATTTAAAATTGAGAATGGAAATGGGGAATGTGCCAAAGAGACAACAACCCGACCATAGAGCAGACAACAGCAGAAGGTCACCAACAGGTCTTCAATGCAACAAGAAATTCTCGCACCTGGAGGCGTCCTTCAGCTGGCCCCTAAACAAATATATACTGGTTCAGTGATAATGAACCCCATACTAAACTCCAAATTGTACACAAGAAACTAAAAGTTAAAATAATACAAGTCTAACAAAGGCCAGAGGCTCCTGACTTGGGACAGGCGCAAAAATGTGGCGGGGTTAAACATGTTTGTGAGATCTCAACCCTCCCCCTATACCTCTAGCCAATGCAGAAAAGTAAACGCATAACAATACGCACATTAAAATTCAGGTCAAGAGAAGTCCGAGTCTGATGTCAGAAGATGTACATGTAACCAAAGAAAATAAACAAAATGACAATAATACATATATAAATAACATCAGACTATTAGCAGTTAACTGACATGCCAGCTCTGGACTTCAATTAAACTGATAAAAATTATGTCTTCATCATATGAATATCAGGCACAATCTCTTTTGATCTCATCATGTCATGTGTGTTTGGACAAGTATGACCATATGAAGGCTAAATATACACTTTCCAAAACTCATTTACAAATTATTAAACACAAAACCAATAAAATTTTAACTCGATCATTATTATTTTTTTTTACAAAAAAAAAAGATATGAAGATACAATGTACGATTCATATTTCATAGTATATGATAGTATATGATAGTCTTAATAAAATTTGGGCGCGAACATGTAGGGTGTGAATGTGGCATAGCCATAGGCATGGTGGATTCATATTGTTATTAATCATGTTAATCATGTTAATTTTATGACTTAAGGTTCATCATAACAAATGGGTAAACATGGCTGTATTTACACCTAAAAAACTAAAAAAAGTACAGACTTGCCTGTCCAGTTGGAAATGTTTAAGGCCTGTCATCAACTAGATCATGTACAATAATTCATTTCTGGAATCATGTCTTTCTCTAAAAATAGATAGTCAATTTTTGCATGCTTTTATAGCATCCTTTACCATATAAAAGGTGTGCCTGTATCCCTTCTCTATTAAAGTTTCCAGCACTTTCATACTCATCATTCTGTAGGGTGGTATAGAAATAATTAATGTTCCATAAGTACCAAACTTGATTAAAGGAGGGAGACCATATCTACACAGCTATAGGTGATTTAAGGTGGTACCCAACACTTTAACTAAAATTAATTTGGCTCGTTTAATTTTCTTAAAATTTTGACAAAGTATTTACTTTGACCCCTTGACAAAAATATAAAAATTTTAAAAATTTTGAACCAACCGTTTTATCAGAAAAATTACACTGGTCATATCATGTATATATAGCAGTTTGACAAACACTCGTTTCGATCATTGAGAAGCTTAATATCCCTTTAACAACACAACGTTATTAAAACGTTTAGCTGATTTTACAGAGTTATCTCCCTGTAGTGTTAGGTACCACCTTAAGGGCATACGATACAGTTACAGGGGAGGTGATGACGTTGCTAAGACAGTCTTCACGCTGAACTGCTAAATCTACAGGCCCCGCAGCTCAATTTTTGAAAATTTTTAGTTAGATTCTGTTGGCCTGTAGGTCTGATTTTTACAGGCCCGAGAGCAATTTTACCAGTCGGGCTGCCACTAGGCGTGAAGACCGTCTAACGTAAAATGTTATTTTCGCGACGTCAAACTGACATATCGGGAAAAATGCTTTTTTCGACTGATTTTTATCATTCAAACTGATTTTATTTGAAAACGAGTGCATGGACCCCTATTTTTTAAAACAACATTTTGTTTCATTTTCCAGGGAGATTATGTGGACCAAGTTTTACAAAACTGTAAATAGTGCAATTTTTTTAATTTTGATAAATATACAACAAAAAATGATGTTTTTTTCTCAATTTATGACCATTTGATAAATATGAGTTATTTCCGAATAAAAAATGCATAAATTTTTAGGATACTTTTAAAATATGGAAATTACAAATTATTTAACAAAAAACAATTTGTGTTTATCTTTTAAAACAAAAAAGTTACAGCTTTCTTTCGAAAGAAAAAATACAGCCACAAATCCAAATTTTGAGCAAATATACAAAAGTACGACCTCATTTAACTCAAAAAGTATCATGTATAACATATTTGATTTAATCAGGCAAAAAATAGCCTATATGGAAATTTTCATCAAACTGTAAATACAGGATCAAAACTGTATCGATGCCCTTAAAGGGTTTAACTGAGTGGACAGTATTCAGGTGTATGTTTATTTTTACACCTTCTGCATATAGGAAAAAAAATGCCCATTAAAATTCAAAAAAGTTATATCAACTGGTTGTCTGAATTCAAATGACATCAGAAAACATATATATACATATACTCATTGGACTGTTATATAATTTGACAATAAAACATAAGGTTTTATTTTTAAATCGATATATATATACAAGACAATTGCATTTTTAATATCAAGAAAGCTTCTAAAACTGTAAAAAGCAATGCATCAAACAATACATTCAAAACACACCATGCACACTGTCTTATAATGATTATTGTTTAGGTTTGGATACAGAGGACACTAAGATAAAGACTGGATCAGGAAATTTTATGGTATACAGATGCTTTTTTCCCTTCTTTTTGGTTTAATAACATAAGCGGATCCAGGGGGGGGGGGCCCCCCTTTCATGGGAAAAATTTGGTTGATTATATAGGGAATCATTGAAGCATGACTGGAGCGGGCCCCCTCTTAGGTCAGTCAGCGGGCCCCCCCTTAGGAAAAGTTCTGGATCCGCCACTGGATAACTTCAGAGGACCTATATTCTCTAAGACTGGAGTCTGAAATCTACAAAAAGTGTGAAGAGGTTTTTTTTTTTAATTTTAGCTTTGGATGCAGAGAGCATAAATTCTTGCATATAAAACACTGTAGCAGTAAATTTAAGGTCTAATGACTATGTTTTTCTTTTTCTTTAAGGTTTGGTTACAGAGGGCGTAAATACTTAGACAGAGACTGGAGTATGAGATCTACAGAAGGTCTAATGATGTTTGGCATGTGGTTTTGGATATTTTATAAATGTATAACAGATTACGGTCATTTAATGGTAAGTAGAAACGAATTGTCCTTTGTGGGTCTTGGGGTCAGTAAGTAAGTAAATTTATCAAAATTTAGGCCAGACATTGGTTTGTCATCAATTACAGAACAAATCATCATATATATCATACAAAAATTACCAGCAAGAGACAAAATAATGAATATCAAATTTATTGTAATCACTGATACAGTGGATGTAGCATATAGAGTTACCTCCCATGTTAAATAGCTCATTCAAGTTAAAATACACAAGTTATCTCCCTTATTACATATCATTCACAGTATTTCAGTCTATATAGCTTTACATTATCAGATGCACCCGACATATTTACTGTAATTTTACCTGATACCCCGCTTAAAAAAGCTAAGCTGTTATACCTGTGTCTGTCTGTCAATCCGTCCCATGAATATTTTTCATCACATCTTTCTCGGGAACTATAACACTAGGATTTCTGAAATTTTGTTTTAGGGTTAATATTGTCAGCTATACTGTGTGATGTATTTTCAGTTTCATCACTCATTAACTTCCTGTTTACTGAACACTTACATACTTTTACACTATTAATATGATTCAAAGTATCTAGTTGTGGCAGGGGTAACATCACTGCTCACAGTTTCACTTGCTGTATCATTGAACATCAATTTAGTCACTTAATTATTATGACTATACAATTTTATTGTAAATCTTATCAGACAGTGATAGAATGAACTCTTGTTAGTTTGTATTGGTTAATAAGAATTTGCTTCTTATATTGGATAACAAGAGACCACACAACATTCTTTATTATTTAGTAGAAAATTACATCAGTTTTTAACAGAAAAAAAATATTAGAAAACAGTTTAACAGACTTTTACATGTTAATGACCAGTTGGGTGTTGTTTCTCTTATTAGAGTGATGTTTCTTAAATAAGTGATCCAGTTAATTATAAAATTATTAATTAAAGAAAACTTTATTTTTGTATTCATATACTGAAAATTGCACTTAAATGAATGGCAGTGACTTATACTTATCACTATGACTGGTCTTCATTCTTTCCTATAGAAATCGTACAATAACTCAAGTTTGCTTTAAACAATTGAGTTTATGAGAATTTTTTAAAACATGGTTTCTCCATTAAATAAACATAATAGTTTTTGAAGAACTGGTCATTATCATGATACATGGACTGTGTCTAAGTCAATACCACTGTCCTGTGGGCAGTCAATATACATCATGATAATGACCAGTTTTTCAATAACTATTATAAATATTATACTAAGGTATCCACTTCAGAGACTCTATCAAAATGATTCACACAGGCGTTGGTTCACCTCATGGAGTTTAATTTAATATTATAAATATTGTGTTAAATTTTGTAAAACCAGGTGCTTGAAAATCTGGTTAGAGTCTTTTGTCTTTTCTGAAATATTAAGTTCAGGAAATGATCTGCAAGTAATTATTTTCAATATTATATTTGTAGCCTCATTTTAAAATTCCTGATCCTAACCAATGGACGGATGAAGAGCTTGGTATACCACCAGATGATGTAGAGATGTAGTGATATTGACACACTAATTCATGTATAATTGAAATCTGTATATTAACTCTAGACAGTGGATGAATGTTTTGTTGAGATATAAAGTTTTAAATGGACTAAAATGTAGGTTTTTTTTAATTTTATATCTCCTGTCTGAAGGGCTAATGTAAAAGAGGGACGAAAGATACCAGAGGGAAAATCAAACTCATAGATAAAAAATAAACTGACAATGCCATGGCTAAAAATAAAAAGACAAACAGACAAATAATAGTACAGAAGACAAAACATAGTAAACTAAAGACTAAGCAACACAAAACCCCATCAAAAACTGGGGGTGATCTCAGGTGCTCTGGAAGGGTAAGCAGATCCTGTTCCACATGTGTAACCTAATGCCATCACTTGGCGTTTGTTGTCTGTCTGTATATACAATTACAATCAATGTCAGCCTGTATGCATTTTAGAATCAATCCAACAAAGTCAAATGAAGTACATGTAGATGTAAGCAATTATACATGGGAAACCATACAACCTAAAACAATGAGAAAAACCCAGTAAGAGAGCCCATGTTTGATGATGATTTAATCCCCGGGTACACATTTTAAACTAGATTCTCAATGAATTTCAGGTAAAGTTCAGCAACATTTGGTCCAGGAATTTCTTCAGGTTTTTTTTTTTTAAAAGATCACAACGATAGACAAAGGTTTATAACTGATGCAGGGATAGTAAAAGCTAACAGAGGTAAAAACAAAAAACAAAAATATATACACATTAGACATATACACTTACAATCATTCCATACTCCAAATAAAGTTATTGCTATTAATATAAGAGAAATAGACCTAAAAACAAAAACTTAACATTGAGCAATGAACCGTTAAAATGAGGTCGAGATCAACAATGATTAATTAAACAATGCCAGACTGACATTGTACATTATAAAATATTTTCATACATCAAACATAGTTGACCTATTGCATACAGAATAAGAATAACAGACCAAAACACAAGATTAACTTTAACCACTGAACCTTAAACCAGATGCTCTGCAGGGCACAGCTTTATACAACCGCAGAGGTTGAACCCTGAACAGTTAGGGCAAATATGGACACAACATAGGTTTCTGACACAGAATGAATGTGGTCTAAGAACTTAAACTTAAAAACTTAAAAATTTTAAATTAGACATTTACCTATTATGGTCCAATATCCAAAATCTAAATACATGGTTAAATTCAGCATATCATAGAACCCCAAGAATTCAATTTTTGATGAAATCAAATAATGTTTAATTTTAGACCTCAATGTGGACCAATTTGATAACCAGGCCCAAATATTAAAATTCTAAATATATGGTTAGATTCAGCATATATCAAAGAACCCCATATATTCATTTTTTGTTGAAATCAAACAAAGCTTAATTTTGGACCAACTTGAAAACTGGGCCAATAATCAAAAATCTAAGTACATGTTAAGATTCAGCATATCAAAGAACCCCAAGAATTCAATTTTTGTTGAAATCAAACAAAGTTTAATTTTGGACCAACTTGAAGACTGGGCCCATAATCAAAAATCTAAGTACATGATTAGATTCAGCATATCAAAGAACCCCAAGAATTCAATTTTTGTTAAAATCAAACTAGGTTTAATTATGGACCCTTTGGACCTTAACGTAGACCAATTTGAAAACAGGACCAAAAATTAAGAATCTACATACACAGTTAGAATCGGCATATCAAAGAACCCCAATTATTCAATTTTTGATGAAATCAAACAAAGTTTAATTTTTTGGGCCCCTAATTCCTCAACTGTTTGGACCAAAACTCCCAAAATCAATCCCAACCTTCCTTTTATGGTCATAAACCTTGTGTTAATATCTCATCGATTTCTATATACTTATACTAAAGTTATGGTGTGAAAACCAAGAAAAATGCTTATTTGGGACCTTTTTTTGGCCCCTAATTCCTAAACTGTAGGGACCAAAACTCCCAAAATCAATCCCAACCTTCCTTTTGTGGTCCTAAACCTTATGTTAAAATTTCATAGATTTCAGTTTACTTATACTAAAGTTATAGTGCGAAAACCAAATGTCTTCGGACGACTTTGCCAACGTCATACCAATATACGACCAAAAAATTTTCAATTTTTGCGGTCGTATAAAAATGAGGTCAAGATCAGATGACACCTGGCATGTGGACATGTTCCCCTTATAATCATTACAGAAACAAAATATCATAAACCTATAAATTAAAGTATCTGAGATATGGACTTGAACACAAAAACCACCTTGTACACTGAGCCATGAAATGAAGTCGAGGTCAAGTGAAAACTGTCTAACAGACATGAAGACATTGCATGGTATGCACACCTTTTACTCATAATAAGGAATACTAATAATCTTCATTTTATTTTTTCAAGTACTGTAGATTCATTTATTTTCGTGGATTACAGAAAACTTGCATGTTGGTGAATATTTTTTATTTTGTGGTTTTGCCAAAGTCTGCATATAATCCTCTAGAAAGAAAAAAATTCTTTGAACATTTAATTTCGTGGTTCACCTGTACCAAAATAAGTTGAATACCCTAATAGATAGCAAAATTATCTCCCCTTGACCACTGACCCTTTCCTTATGCATTTGAACCATTATTTTATGTTTCTTTAATCACTCTGTAATGTTTATGTCATGTTGTTATTAGTGTTATGCTCTCAATGGGCCCTTTAATTTGGAAAAGTAAAATATTGTATTGTTTTGTATTTTGTACCCACGAAATTGGTATCCAATGAATAATGAAGAATCCAAAGTAGTTCCTGAGCTCAAGGGCAATGTACATATGACAGACAGAAATTCCATAACATGAGACATCTATAAACAAAGTATGAAGGATCCAGATCTTTTACCTTCTGAAATATATTTTAAGTTTTAAGAAGTTGGCCAACTCTGCCTCCTCTTCACTATCTTTATGTAGAGCTGTCTGCAACAGATATAGCATGTGCAACAAAAACTATAAAACCATTGTCAATGTTCACAAATGTTGCTTCTTGCTTGCATATTTTCTTAAGTTTCTCTCATAATTACATTGCAAAATCTATGTGCCTGTCCAAAGCTTGTCTAAACCAATGGTCTCTCATATTTGCTGTCCCCCTTGAAGGAGTCATAAGCATGCTGTTGTCAGCGTTAACAATGTATTAATTTGTGTTTAATAATAGGTCAGTCTATTGGGAACCACTAGTGACAGGTCAATGATACTTGGTATGCAGTTGTATTAGCATAAGAACATCTCATTTCCATGAAGATTGTTTAGATCTGTACTTTCAGTCATGGTTCTTTGATTTTGCATAACTTGCTCTTTTAATTTTAAAGTTTGCATTTTACTTTCAAAATAACAAAAATATGACATATTTTTGTGTTAACAGTTTATTTCTATGTTTATCATATTATCATGATGAGATCTTACCATTTCACATTTAGTCACAAGTGGCATTTTATACCAGACTATTCAATATGGGTATTGCTCATTGATGAATGCCATACAGAGACCTATAGTTGCTCACATCCTTGTCATTTGGACTGGTTGATAGTTGTCTCATTGAATATTATACCAAACCTTATTTATATATTGGTCATATCATGACATCATTTTTGTAATATAATGTTCAGCAGTTCTTGATTAGAATTTAAACCAATAATAAGTTCAAAATATTAAATATAGTTTTTGGCATGGGTACTTTATCAACCATACTATTCCAAAAGTATACATGACACATCAGTTGCACCATCTATTTGAAGAAATGTTTCTGCAAAGTTTCATCCTATTCACTTCAGTAGTTTATACTCTTAAACAAGAGCGCTCACGCTGAAATGTCTCACCTGCTTAAAATTAATACTGACCATTGACTTTATGTTTAAATCATATAAAGACAAAGGTTTAACTACAAGTATCACTTAAACTAAACATTTTTAAATATCCATGATAATGAGGTCAAGGTCAGAAAAATCCTGTCAGGCAGATACTGTATGTACACTATAAAAATATTCAATATACCATATATATATAATTTACCTAAAGAAAAACAGACAAAAAAAACACAAACAATAATACTCACCAATGCAATGAACCCTGAAAATGAGGTTAAGGTCAAATTATACTTGCCAGACAGCCATATTCACCTTACAATCATGCAATACACAAAATAAGTTGACCTACTGCTCAAATATTTGAAAAACAGAACAAAATATAAAACACTTAACATTGACCAAAAAACCAGGAAAAAGAGGTCAAGGTCAGATGAAACCTACCAGACTGACATGTATTGAACCCCTTATAATCATTCTATACACATCCTATAGTAGACCTGATATTAGTATCTGAAAAATGGACCTAATCACATAGATTTAACATTGATCAGTGATCCATTAAATATGGTGAACCCTGTCTGACAAATATGCAAGGAACCCATATACCAAATTTAGTAATACAACTTCCCATTAAAAGTAATAAACAATACAAAAATCTTCAATTTTTTTTTCAAGAAGTTGCTGAACCAGGAAAATGAGGTCAAGGTCAACGAATATATGACGGATTCTACCTTCTGAAATATATAGCTTTATACAAATAGTTAACATCACCACCAGATAGTAATCCCTATGCCTAGCATACTGCAATTTTTGTCACAGTAGAGAAATACTACAATACAATGTACTATTTACAGGCTTTTGATATGTCCAGTGTTAGCAACAGCTCAGGATGCCAGTGGTCAGGGATATGCTTTGGGTCTATTATAACTTGAGAATTACAGATAATTTTTTGGTATTTCATGAGTTAAGGTGAACCATGAATTTAGGTTTTCTTACAACAAAATACGATTTTCCTAAAGACCTGAATGCAATGTTTGTTAAAACTACAAATTTAATTCCCCATGGTAAAGAATTCATCCACAATAAAATAGAAAAGCATACCTGAATAACATTTTTTTTGTCTTTTAATTATAACTAACAACAAGTATGAAATGCTACAATGATTTAAGATGGTTAAATCTATACTGTTGTTATATTATTGTCAATTTTTCTCCATACAAAATGTATCTGTCACGTCCTTGTTCTATAATCCACTTGAAACATGAATTCTTTATAACAAAAGTATAAATAATATAGAGCACTGTTTTATGATTAAGTGAGGATGTCATGAGCTTTCAATTCCACTAATTTCTCCATGGTTAAAACATCTGAACACCATTGTTCTAATCTCTTCTGCATTGTGGATACCTAAATATAAAATATATTATTAGTGTTACTTAATTGAATTTACCTTACTGGGAATGACTTCAACAACTTTGTTATTAAAGGACATTCTAGTAAAGAAGTAGCTTTTTGAGCTTCCATAATTATAAAAAAAAATAATATAAGAGTAAACATTTAGAATAGGAGACTAACAAATGACTTATCCAAAAATAAACTGTACCTAAGTTATTGAGTTATTTTAACAGGGCACTATGAAGTTAAATTTATCAAATACATCTTTATTTTCTAATCTGCTAGTCCAAAGCAACTGTAATTAAATTTTCTGTAAGAATGGAAATGATTAAAATATTCTAAAGCAGTTCTAATATGTCTATGTTAATTTTGATGTTCTATTAAGTGGGTCAAAGACAAGCCTTCAAACATGAACAACAGCAAAACAAATATTTATTTACTCGCAACTATTTGATTTGTTAGCTGCAAGTAATAATCATTTACAACAATAAATATTCAAACAAGAATGTGTCCCCAGTACACAGATGGCCAATCTGCTCTATTGTTTTCTATGTTCAGTGGACCGTGAAAAAAGGATAAAAATTGGACTTCAACTTCATCAAAAACTACCTTGACCAAAAACTTTAACCTGAAGCGGGAGGAATGAACGGACAGACGTACAAACACACAGACCAGAAAACATAATGCCCATAAATGGGGCACAATAAAAACACAACCTTATATCATTACCAATATAAGGGCAGATATCAAATGTTATTATTCAATACAATAATATATAAATCCCCTTAACTTACTTGTTGTAGATCTAATACTGGAGGTTGGACCCATCCATGTTAGTGATACTTTCTGGTCTATTTTATCTATGAATCCCTTAATTATGAACTTACCTGTTGTAGATCTAATACTGGAGGTTGGACCCATCCATGTTAGTGATACTTTCTGGTCTATTTTTATCTATGAATCCCTTAATTATGAACTTACCTGTTGTAGATCTAATACTCGAGGTTGGACCCATGTTAGTGATACTTTCTGGTCTATTTTATCTATGAATCCCTTAATTATGAACTTACCTGTTGTCGATCTAATACTCGAGGTTGGACCCATCCATGTTAGTGATACTTTCTGGTCTATTTTATCTATGAATCCCTTAATTATGAACTTACCTGTTGTAGATCTAATTCGAGGTTGGACCCATGTAAGTGATACTTTCTGGTCTATTTTATCTATGAATCCCTTAATTATGAACTTACCTGTTGTAGATCTAAAACTCGAGGTTGGACCCATGTTAGTGATACTTTCTGGTCTATTTTATCTATGAATCCCTTAATTATGAACTTACCTGTTGTAGATCTAATACTCGAGGTTGGACCCACCCATGTTAGTGATACTTTCTGGTCTATTTTATCTATGAATCCCTTAATTATGAACTTACCTGTTGTAGATCTAATACTCGAGGTTGGACCCATGTTAGTGATACTTTCTGGTCTATTTTTATCTATGAATCCCTTAATTATGAACTTACCTGTTGTAGATCTAATACTCGAGGTTGGACCCATGTTAGTGATACTTTCTGGTCTATTTTATCTATGAATCCCTTAATTATGAACTTACCTGTTGTAGATCTAATACTCGAGGTTGGACCCATGTTAGTGATACTTTCTGGTCTATTTTATCTATGAATCCCTTAATTATGAACTTACCTGTTGTAGATCTAATACTCGAGGTTGGACCCATGTTAGTGATACTTTCTGGTCTATTTTATCTATGAATCCCTTAATTATGAACTTACCTGTTGTAGATCTAATACTCGAGGTTGGACCCATGTTAGTGATACTTTCTGGTCTATTTTATCTATGAATCCCTTAATTATGAACTTACCTGTTGTAGATCTAATACTCGAGGTTGGACCCATCATGTAGTGATACTTCTGGTCTATTTTATCTATGAATCCCTTAATTATGAACTTACCTGTTGTAGATCTAATACTCTGGACATGGTAGTGTTTTGTATCTTCTCTATCCTTAATTATCTTACTGTTGCTATCGATGACTTTGGTGTATTTTTTATTTTATTATGAATCCCTTAATTATGAACTTACCTGTTGTAGATCTAATACTCGAGGTTGGACCCATGTTAGTGATACTTTCTGGTCTATTTTATCTATGAATCCCTTAATTATGAACTTACCTGTTGTAGATCTAATACTCGAGGTTGGACCCATGTTAGTGATACTTCTGGTCTATTTATCTATGAATCCTTAATTATGAACTTACCTGTTGTAGATCTAATACTCGAGGTTGGACCCATGTTAGTGATACTTCTGGTCTATTTATCTATGAATCCCTTAATTATGAACTTACCTGTTGTAGATCTAATACTCGAGGTTGACCCATGTTAGTGATACTTTCTGGTCTATTTTATCTATGAATCCCTTAATTATGAACTTACCTGTTGTAGATCTAATACTCGAGGTTGGACCCATGTTAGTGATACTTTCTGTCTATTTTATCTATGAATCCCTTAATTATGAACTTACCTGTTGTAGATCTAATACTCGAGGTTGGACCATGTAGTATACTAGTGGACCATGTGTGATACTTTGGTCTATTTTATCTATGAATCTTAATTATGAATTACCTGTGTAGATCTAATATGAGTTGGACCCATGTTAGTGATACTTTTGGTTATTATTATGAATCCCTTAATTATGAACTTACCTGTTTAGATCTAATACTCGAGTTGGACCCATGTTAGTGATACTTTCTGGTCTATTTTATCTATGAATCCCTTAATTATGAACTTACCTGTTGTAGATCTAATACTCGAGGTTGGACCCATGTTAGTGATACTTTTGGTCTATTTTATTATGAATCCCTTAATTATGAACTTACCTGTTGTAGATCTAATACTCGAGGTTGGACCCATGTTAGTGATACTTTCTGGTCTATTTTATCTATGAATCCCTTAATTATGAACTTACCTGTTGTGATCTAATACTCGAGGTTGGACCACATGTTAGTGATACTTTCTGGTCTATTTATACTATGAATCCCTTAATTATGAACTTACCTGTTGTAGATCTAATACTCGAGGTTGGACCCATGTAGTGATACTTTCTGGTCTATTTTATCTATGAATCCTTAATTATGAACTTACTGTTGTAGATTAATACCGAGTTGGACCCATGTTAGTGATACTTTCTGTCTATTTTATCTATGAATCCCTTAATTATGAATTACCTGTTGTAGATCTAATACTCGAGGTTGGACCATGTTAGTGATACTTTCTGGTCTATTTTATCTATGAATCCTTAATTATGAACTTACTGTTGTAGATCTAATACTCGAGTTGACCCATGTTAGTGATACTTTCTGGTCTATTTTATCTATGAATCCCTTAATTATGAACTTACCTGTTGTAATCTAATACTCGAGTTGGACCCATGTTAGTGATACTTCTGGTCTATTTTATCTATGAATCCCTTATTATGAATTACCTGTTGTAGATTAATACTAGGTTGGACCATGTTAGTGATACTTTCTGGTCTATTTTATCTATGAATCCCTTAATTATGAACTTACCTGTTGTAGATCTAATACTGAGGTTGGACCATCTGTTAGTGATACTTTCTGGTCTATTTTTATCTATGAATCCCTTAATTATGAACTTACCTGTTGTAGATCTAATACTCGAGGTTGGACCATGTTAGTGATACTTTCTGGTCTATTTTATCTATGAATCTAATTATGAATTACCTGTTGTGATCTAATACTCGAGGTTGGACCATGTAGTGATACTTCTGTCTATTTTATCTATGAATCCTTAATTATGAACTTACTGTTGTAGATCTAATTCGAGTTGGACCATGTAGTGATACTTTTGGTCTATTTTATCTATGAATCCCTTAATTATGAACTTACCTGTTGTAGATCTAAATCGAGGTTGGACCATGTTAGTGATACTTTGGTCTATTTTATCTATGAATCCCTAATTATGAATTACCTGTTGTGATTAATACTCGAGGTTGGACCCATGTATGATACTTTTGGTCTATTTATCTATGAATCCCTTAATTATGAACTTACTGTTGTAATCTAATACTCGAGGTGACCATGTTAGTGATACTTTCTGGTCTATTTTATCTATGATAATAATTACTTGACATATCGATTGACATGTTAGTGTACTTTCATTATTATGATCCTTATTATACTTACCTGTTTGATTATATTGACCTTATGACTTTGTCTATTTATCTATCTTATAATTACTTGTAGATTAATTTGGACATGTTATATACTTGTCTTATTATAACCTATTAAACTTACTGTTGTATCTATAGTGACCCATTTAGTTATTTGTTTTATCTAGATCCTTATATGAATCCTGTTAGATATACTCGTGACATTTAGTACTTTGTTATTTATCTATAATCTTATATGATCTTTAGATCTAATCAGTTGCATGTAGGAACTTGGTTATTACTATGAACCTAATTATAATTCTGTTGTATCATTCAGGTGACATATGTATTTGTCTATTTATCATGAATCATTATGAACTACTTTGTAGACTAAACTCTGACCTCGTTATATACTTCTGCTATTATCTATGAATCCTTATTATAATTACCTGTTGTAATCTAATACTCGAGGTTGGACCCTGTTAGTGATACTTTCTGGTTTTTATTAGAATCCTAATATGACTTACCTGTTGTGTCTAATCTGGTTGACTTTATGATCTTTTGTCTATTTTATGAATCTAATATGAATACTGTTGATTATCTTAGTTGACCCATTATAACTTTTGTATTTATTATGACTTAATTATGAACTTACTTTAGATAATCTATTCCCATAGTTATGTTACTTTTGTTATTTTATCTAAATCCTTAATATAACTTACTTTTTAGTCTATACTTTGACCCATGTTAGTGATACTTTCTGGTTATTTTACTATGAATCTTATTGAACATTGTGAATTAATACTCGGTTATTTTATATACTTTTGCTATTTTATCTTAATTAATAGATTACTTGATTATATCGTTGACCGTTATGTACTTTTGTCTATTTATCTGATCCTAATTAGACTTACCTTTGTAATTAAAACTCAGGTTGGACATTTAGTGAACTTTCTGGTCTATTTTATCTATGAATCCCTTAATTATGAACTTACTGTTTAGATCTAATACTCGAGGTTGGACCCACCGTTAGTGATACTTTTGGTCTATTTTATCTTGAATCCCTTAATTATGAACTTACTGTTTAGATCTAATATCAGGTTGGACCCATCATGTTAGTAATACTTTCTGTCTATTTTATCTAGAATCCCTTAATTATGAACTACCTTGTAGATCATATCGAGTTGGACCCATCATTTAGTGTACTTTCTGGTCTATTTTATCTTGAATCCTTAATTATGAACTACCTGTTTATTATACTCAGGTTGACCATTATGATACTTTCTGGTCTATTTTATCTATGAACCCTTAATTTGAATACCTGTTTGATCTATACTGGTTGGACCCATTTATGAACTTCTGGTTATTTATCTAGAATCCCTTAATTATGAACTTACCTGTTTAATCTAATACTCATGGAACCCTTTATGATACTTTCTGTCTATTTATCATGAACCCTTAATTATGAACTTACTGTTTTAGATCTAATACTCATTTGGACATTTATGATACTTTCTGGTCTATTTTATTTGAATCCCATAATTATGAACTTACCTGTTTAGATAATCTGAGTTGACCCTGTTGTGATACTTTCTGGTCTATTTTATCTATGAATCCTTAATTAAACTTACTGTTGTAGATCTAATACTCGAGGTTGACCTGTTAGTGATACTTTCTGGTCATTTTATCTATGAATCCCTTATTATGAACTTACCTGTTAGATTAATACTCGAGTTGACCCATGTTAGGATACTTTCTGTCATTTTATTTGAATCTTAATTATGAATTACCTGTTGTAGATCTAATACCGAGGTTGACCCATGTTAGTGATACTTTCTGGTCTATTTTATATGAATCCCTTAATTATGAACTTACCTGTTGTAGATCTAATACTCGAGGTTGGACCCATGTTAGTGATACTTTCTGGTCTATTTTTATCTATGAATCCCTTAATTATGAACTTACCTGTTGTAGATCTAATACTCGAGGTTGGACCCATGTTAGTGATACTTTCTGGTCTATTTCATCTATGAAGCCTTTCACTAATCCTAAACTCAAAGCCTTCATTACTAACAATTCTACCTAGAAAAGTGAAAAATAAATGATTATTATTAAGGTTGGAGATATGTAAACTCTCTACATATATAATTATGAATCTGAGTCCTTTCTAGAAATTAACTACTGCATGCCATAAATTGGAATATTTTTGTTGTAATAATAGTTCCATTTATTTGGCACCAAAAGCCTTGAATTAATTTTCTTCATATTATACTTATCTTTTTAAAATACAGTTTTTTACATACCTCGTTTACTGGTAACTTTGTTTCTGCAGATATATCTTTAAATGTTAATTGTCTGTCATTGGCTGGTCTTTTAAATGTCATCTAGAAAATAATATTCAAGGTTAATTTCATCAATGGTATAAAAGCAGCAAGTTCAAGGAATTTTTATATCTTCATTTGGGTCCCTTATTTTGCCTACATGATTCAGAGGGAGTAAGTATGTCACATCAAGAAGTTGTTTATTTTTTTTTTCAAATTTTAAGAGAAGGCATCAAGGAAATTTGTCAAAAGCTATGAAGATACACCGGTAGATTCCTAGTCATGTGATTATAGCAATAATCTTGTCTTAAATTACTACACTTCAGCATTTTTCCAACAAAATAAATTCAACAAAAAATACTGATTACAGCCAGCAAGAAGATGCAACTTTTTCAACATAATAAGCTCTTACATTAATAATGTTTGTGAAAAGAAGTAAAGAGATTTTTTACCAATAAAACCAATATCATAATAATAAAACCATAAACAATAAAAGCATTGATTTTTAGAGAAAACTGATTGTGTCTACTAATATGTAGTGCAAAGGTAAGATAACCAATGAAATTTGTCATTGAATTCACTTTCATAAATGGACCTTCTCCTTCATAAGAAAAACATCTTGACAATACTTGTTGAAATACCAACACTAACCTCCATTAAACATAACAGTGATATTTTTTGTCTCATTGGAATTTCATTAGCTGCTAAATCTGGCTGAAAATACAGAATTATATAACTTTATATGTTAGTCATGAATAACCTGAATAATATGAAAAAATACAATACTGTAACAGGGGGGGACATATATTTGAAGGAAAGCTGAAATGATAATTAAATTTTTTTCATGGCAGAATTTTAGTTAAGTTAACATAATGATCGATATCATATCCTATTATCACACATTTAATTAATCTCTTTCAAATTAAGCTGACCTCACAACGTTTAGTTCTTTCTCTATAAAATCTCTGGATTTTCTCAGGAAATGATAAAAAAAAAATTACTGTCAACCAACTTAATTAAGCACAAACTTTATTTCGTGTTTAGCTCTTTCTGGCCGAATTTTCGTGGTGATTTGAATATGCTATTTTTTCAAATTTAATTGATATAGATATATAAGGAAAAATTCAAGTTTTACAATTCACAACGATTTATATACGACTTATTTTTTCACTTGCGAAAGTCGTTAAAAAATTAGTTTGTTATGCTTTCAAATAAAAAATGTGATTTTTATTTTTGAGAAACCCATTAGATGGCAATTTTCACGATAACAAAACCCTAACAAAATTATATCAATGTACAGTAGTAACTTAACTATCTTTTATGGTAAAGTGAAGTATACCTGTGTTGTCCAGCTTTTTTTAAGTTCATCAAATCTTGGGATGTTACCACTGTTAAAGGCAAACAATAGATCTACCAACCAGGACTTATCTGTTGTCTTTAGAGATTCTAAGATAGGATGAGCCAGCTGAAATGGATAATATAATAAAATGAACCAGATGCTCCGCAGGGCGTAGCTTTATACGACCGCAGAGGTTGAACCCTGAACGGTTGGGGCAAGTATGGACACAACATTCAAGCTGGATTCAGCTCTAAATTTGGATTGTGATTAAATAGTTGACACAGCATAGGTTTCTGACACAGAATGAATGTGTTCTAATGAACTTAAAATTTTTGTTTTCTCTTAGAGCAATTCACTATGCTGTTGAATATTAATCCTCTCAAAAAAATGTTTGAAGAAATTTTCTTTTTTATTTATGAAATTTCAAATGAGAAAAATTGAACCTAATTTTTTTAATCACATCCCCCTTTCCCTTATTCCAAAACTAATCTCAATTAAAATTTCTAATGGAGTTTGCAGCAATAACTACTCATTTAAATACATCATAAAATATTAAGATGTAAAAAAACTGCTTGTTATCACTGAATGGTAAAGATTATTTTAATTTATCAGTTGGTAGTAAAAAGTGAATATACATTGTATATTGTATATAACAAAGATTTAAGTTGATTCTGGACAAAGAAAGATAACTCCAATTAAAAAAAAATCTTGCTATTGCACAATATTTTGCAATTAGATATTTCTTGCTTACTATTCTGGACAAAGAAAGATAACTCTAATTAAAAAACATTTTGCTATTTCACAATATTGTGCAATTAGATATTTCTTGCCATTGCGCAATACTGTGCAATTGAAAAGACTTGCTAGTGCACAATACTTAATATAATAATTTTAGATCCTGATTTGGACCAACTTGAAAACTGGGCCCATAATAAAAAATCTAAGTACATTTTTGGATTCAGCATATCAAAGAACCCAAGATTTCAATTTTTGTTAAAATCAGATTAAGTTTAATTTTGGACCCTTTGGACTTTAGTGTAGACCAATTTGAAAACAGGACCAAAAATGAAGAATCTACATACACAGTTAGATTTGGTATATAAAAAAAACCCATTTATTCAATTTTTGATGAAATCAAACAAAGTTTAATTTTGGACCCCGATTTGGACCAACTTGAAAACTGGGCCAATAATCAAGAATCTAAGTACATTTTTAGATTCAGCATATCAAAGAACCTAACTGATTCATTTTTTGTCAAAATCAAACTAAGTTTAATTTTGGACCCTTTGGACCTTAATGTAGACCAATTTGAAAACGGGACCAAAAGTTAAGAATCTACATACACAGTCATGACAGTTAGATTCGGCATATCAAAGAACCCCAATTATTCAATTTTGATGAAATCAAACAAAGTTTAATTTTGGACCCTTTGGGCCCCTTATTCTGTTGGGACCAAAACTCCCAAAATCAATACCAACCTTCCTTTTATGGTCATAAACCTTGTGTTTAAATTTCATAGATTTCTATTTACTTATACTAATGTTATGGTGCGAAAACCAAGAAAAATGCTTATTTGGGTCCCTTTTTGGCCCCTAATTCCTAAACTGTTGGGACCTAAACTCCCAAAATCAATACCAACCTTCCTTTTGTAGTCATTAACATTGTGTTTAAATTTCATTGATTTCTATTTACTTAAACTAAAGTTATTGTGCGAAAACCAAGAATAATGCTTATTTGGGCCCTTTTTTGGCCCCTAATTCCTAAACTGTTGAAACCAAAACTCCCAAAATCAATCCCAACCGTTCTTTTGTGGTCATAAACCTTGTGTCAAAATTTCATAGATTTCTATTAACTTAAACTAAAGTTATAGTGCGAAAACCAAGAAAATGCTTATTTGGGCCCTTTTTGGCCCCTAATTCCTAAAATGTTGGGACCAAAACTCCCAAAATCAATACCAACCTTCCTTTTGTGGTCATAAACCTTGTGTTAAAATTTCATAGATTTCCATTCACTTTTACTAAAGTTAGAGTGCGAAAACTAAAAGTATTCGGACGACGACGACGACGCCAATGTGATAGCAATATACGACGAAAAAATTTTCAAATTTTGCGGTCGTATAAAAATTAAAAGAGTGTTAAATAAAGTAAGAAACTCTCAATTACACTATTCAATACAGATTTTAAAGAGATTAATTAATTTTTTTGTATATAAAACAATAACAGCTTGTAATTCTACTGTCAGATTCTAAAAAAACTCTTATATTATTTTTATAGTTTTCATAATATATTTTACAAACTTCTGCAAAAACTGATATCCAGCTTAATTATCTCCCTTAAACAGCCATTCTTTTTGCAAGTTTATTCTTCCTGGGGAATTAATTAATATTCTTTTGATTAATTATTAATTTTATTAGTCTTTCTTATTTCTAAAATATTATTTTTCAAAACAAAAACAAAATTATTAAGCAATTTTATTTTCTACAAAAGAAAATAAATGTTTTCAAATTCATTCATATTTTCATATACTGCTCTATGAAACATGCAAGAAAGGCAAGAAAAAGCTCTCATGAATATTAATTAAAGAATGTCTATCTATTTATTGTTACCCTGGCTAACATTGGAAAAAATATTTATAAGTGATAGGCTGTTTATTTCTTGTCATTATTTTCGATAAATAATAATGATATCCTATATCGATATTATATATAATAATTCCTTACCAGTTTCCAAAGTTATAAACACCTTCCCCTAACACGGCTGCTAGACCTAAATTAAAGGCTCTCTCTACTTGTTCTGATGCTACAAAAAGAACAGAAGACATAGCTTTAGTAACAAACATATGTTGATGAATAGATTTCAGTGAAATAAAAGCACTCCAGGCAATATGTTGTATTTTTGAAAATTGCTAGTGTATTCAAAATTTCATACAAATTAAAGAAATTTTTGGGAAAATTTAAAATATCAAAATTCCACAAAATTTCCTTTCATTGTTGAACAAATTTCATGTTTTTAATTTGATACTCTAAAATTTAGATTTCAGAAGTAAATTTCATTGAAATCATTGAAGAAACTTTGATTTATTTGTTTAAATTTTTGTTTATTTTTTTATTTTAGGGATTCTATTACCAGGCATTGGTTCCCTATTGTTTGAAATGTGTTAATCTATGCTTTTCAGAGAGAAAACATGTGTATTAAAAAACTATTGGTTGAATAATTCGAAGCTGCATAAAATGTCATCTAAACATGACCACTTTACAGGTACAATCTTATACATGGAATAAACAATCTAACAGAACAAAGATAAAGATGAGTAGTCTTCATACCTGTTATGTCTTCCATTTGCATACAACCAAGATATCTCAGAGCTTCTTTATAGTAGTCAGCATGGTTTCCCATCAATTTGTAGTAGTTACTTGATAAATCATAAAACCTGCTGTGTACTGTGGTAACACCATCAAATGTTTCCATAATACCATGGCATTCTTCAACAAGAGTCTGAAAATATAAGTGAATCCATGAAGTTTTTGATGGTATAAAAAAGGGAAATCTTTCTTATCTTGTCTGATTCATTTGTTCATTTGAACAATAAAATAATATACTAATAGAAATCATTTTTAGCAGATCACAAAATAACTAATACCTATGCCTATTGTTACTGCAATAGCCCTATATCAAACATGTATATCAATTGTGAGAATGAATTGATCAAATTGCTGCATGCAAGATGTTCATACCTATCAATGGATAGACTTATTTTAACATTGTTTAATGTTAAGTATTTTTTCAATGCTGTTTAAAAAGTATTAATCTATATAATTCCCATTTTTATGAAAAATTCTAATGAAGTTACTAAACTAAAACTGCAGTGGTCCAGAAACACATGGAAATACTAAAACTACTTTTGTATATATGAAAATAACAAGTGAAACTGAGAGCTACTGCTCACTGATGATCCTCCCGCCAAAACTAGATAAATTTTATAGTGTAAAAATATGTAAGTGAAAAGGCACTCCACAGTATAGTTGATGTATATAAACCCTGAAATAAAATTTCAGCAATCTTTATAATGAAGTTCTGAGAAAGATGCGACGAAAAATATTCTTGGGACATTTGGAGAAAACAGGGGTATATAAAAATTGACAATACTATTACAGTGCTCATACCTTTGTTTTCTCCATTTCTTTAGTCCTTAAACAAATGAGTCCACTTGAAGTCATACACAGTACTTTAGCTTCATCACTGGCCTTTACCTACAAGTAAATTAATTCATAAAACGTAGATGCATCTATGTTGTTATATCTTCTAAGGTCAAATCCCAAATTTTTTATTGCATGTAATCACTAATTTCACACAAAGGGACTTTACAATAACTAGCTTTAGTTTTGCTATAGTTTATCTTATTCTAGAAGATACATCTGACCAGTGTTGTCCCCTCATATGTCGTCTCTTGCAATGGAAAATAAATATCCTGGAAATACTTTTTACCTGTATGATGGACATACATGGATTTTCTCGCTGAGTTAAAGACCCATTGGTGACCTATAGATGTTGTCTGCTCTTTGGTCTGGTTGTTGTCTGTTTGACATATTCCCATTTCAATTCTCAAATTTAGATTCAAATTTCATGTTGCAAAACTCTTGGCAAAGATACATGCATTACTCAGTTAAAGAAACAATTTTCTGATTTAATTTACATACATTTCAATGTATTACAAACTTATTTATTACTTGAACAAGACATAGTTAATAATACCTTCTCTTTCAGTTTCTCTAAAAACTCTACTCCAGCTTTTGGATCTGAAATTCAAAATTATTCAAATTAAATAAATAATGTCCATCTCTACGCAACTGTATAATTCCCTTCTTAGACAAAAACTACATCCATGTTACAATCCTGTTAACTTTCCTTACTTAATACTATCACTAGGTTCTAACTTGTTATAAAATCATGATCTTGAGTTTTCTTTGTTGGGTGTTTTCATTGTTTTGTGTACTCTTGTTGAAGATTTTTATAAAAATGGATTTTGTCTTAACACGTGTTATATGTATATTAACATTTGTAATAAAGGTATTACATTTGAACTTTTGACAAACAGTGAAATCCTTAAAGAATATTAAAAGGTTAGTCTATGAGAGAGCACCAACCTGTAATTTGTCTGACAATGCAAACTCCCATCTCTGCCAAAGCAAGTGGATTTATCCTGAAAATATAGTAACCCAGTAAGAATTCCCGACAATATACAGATTATATTGAAAAATCCTAGTCAAGAAAAAGTAATTTGATTATATATATTGAAAACAGCTTAAAATACCTTCTTATTACAGTTTTGCAATGAAATATGTTTCTATTTAGTACTAGTATATGTAGTATCATCTATTCTTAAATTCTTGAAAATCCCAAAAAAATTCAGAACAAATTTTTTCACAGGTAGAAAAATATAAGATAAATGTTTGTTCTAAGAGTATCACATAATTTCACATTATTGATCCATGTAATAGTATAGTGGTTAAAGTCATATCAACCTGAAGTAAATTATATCACTGTAGACTTACTTACCTGTGTTCAAAATCTGATATAAAATGCTCGTATAACTGAAATTAAAACAAAGATTTGTGTTTATAATTAATGATTTATATACAATTGATCTTCTAAATAGGATGGAATTATAAACTAATATGAACAACAGGATGAATGCCACATGTGAAGGAATCTGTGTACCCTTCAGAAGCACCTGAGATCACCCCAAATTATTTGAGGGATTTTTGTTGCTCAGTCCTTTGTTTTGCATGTTATGTTTATTATACTGTTTTTTGTGTTTGGTCTTTTTGTTTTGCCATGACATTGTCAGTTTGTTTTCAATTTATGAATTTGATACAGGTCTTTTAGCTCTCTTTTAAACCGAACATAAATATAATGCATATCACGCAAAGTTGTGAAGATGACACAAATAAAAAATTTCCTGTCCTGAGTTGTCTTTGGAGCTGTTTAATTGATATACATGAGTCATTAACGTGAATTATCATAAAAATCTCAGTGATATTCAATTGCACTCAATACAATTGCATTTTATTAAACTAAAGAAAGTATCACACTATTTACGTTCAATCATCAATAAAGTTTTCTTAAGTTGTTGTATCAATATATAAAACCATGACCAAAGACTATTATGATTGCAATAAGCCTGGATTCAAAAAACTTTACTGGACTAAAATAGGTACTGTGGATTCACCTTTATTCATGGCATACCATGTTTATATGAATTTCATAGTAAAGGTGAGCATGGTGAGCCATTTATTCAAATACTCAACAAAGTACAAATGTTTTGTAGGTTTGTATGCAGAAACATTAGATCAATTATCCATGAAAAGTATTTTTTTTTCCACAAAGAGAATTAGTATCAATGAAAAAAATAATCCAGAGTAAGAGAAGGTACATGCACATTGGGCCAGGATTTTTTAATTTGTTGGTTTACGGATCCGCCGACCCGATTTTTCCAATTTCCAGAATAAAAATAAAATTGACTTTTCATGCTTTTTTATTCCCGCCAACCCTAACAAATGCATTATCCCTGAAAAATAATAACTCGAATAATTCAGCGCCCTCTATCCACTACTTTTCTCGTTAATGGAGTGATCGAAGTGATCGTAATATAACGACTGGATTATTCGGGTTAGAAAAATAATTAAATTTTTGTTTTTTATGAAATGAAATGCATTAATCACTAACAAAATTGATAACACTTTCTGTTGTGAAAAGATAAAACTTCCAGTTTACGTTTCTAAAAATAGACAAATCAATTATAACTGACCTTGAAATGTCGTTTGCGCAAATAATATTGCGGAACGAAACTTGTGTTTAAAACCAATTACACAATAAGTTCGTTTCCCTTATTTGTCATCAGTCCGTAAGATGCATCATCTCATAAAAATAGACTTGTCCAAATGTGGACAAGGTAAAGGCGTCAAGTTGAAGTACTGAATATTAACAAATCATTTGGAATTTTCTTGTTTCATAGATAATAAAAAAAATATCGTCCATTTGGATAAAAAACAGGAATGCGAGACAACAGATTAACCCGATAATCTCGTTTTCCAGTGGACGAGTCTATTAGGTTTTTGACCCGTGCGTTGAAACTTATTTTTGTACGACGTTTTTACACTTTTTTCTTTATCAGTTTTCGTGCTTGAAGATCATTATTCACCAAGTTTTCTGGAATTGATAAAGAGCTACGCGAATTTATTTTTCTTGTTTCTGAAATGACGATTTAATTTCGTCTTTGTCCGTGCACCCCCCTTTTTTTACTGTAAATTATTAGACAATGTCATGCGATGTTTATAACAGTTGAGCAATATTATTTCATCGAACTAAAATTGAAGAATTGATGATAAAATAGCACAACAAACATATTGTTAGAAAGGTGAAATATATATTGATTTTGCATATTTTTCTGTCTTCAAAGATGATTTTTTTTTTTTTTTTCCCGACCGACCGACCCGACTTTTTCATGGGGAAAATCCGTAAACCATCAAATTAAAAAACCGTGGCCTTGTATGCACAAACATGTGTTAAAAAAAAAAGGAACCATAAGATTTTGTTTATACACTAAGTATATTTTTGTCTATATAGTAGAAGAAGAAGATATTTTATTTCCAATTATGGGCCCAAAAGAGCATAAACATCAATTATTTTCATAATACATTGAATACAAACAAATACTGGCAGGACCGGGTAGATAAAAAGATTTAAGATTAATGAGAACAATTTTAGTTCTTAATAGGAATATGTAAAAAAGAAGATATATGGTATGATTGCCAATGGGAAAACTCTTCACAAGAGACCAAATGACATAGAAATTAATAGCTATAGGTCATCGTAAGGTAATAAACAATGAACAAAGCCCATACCCCATAGACAGCTATAAAATGCCCTAAAACCACAAATTTAATACAATCCTTATCACAAAAACTTTACTAAATAAGTGATTTATATCATGAATAACAAATGATGTAAACCTAGCCAAACATGAAAGGCTTTTACCATCATGAATATCTTACTCACTTTAACCAGGCCATCTCCTTTGGCAAATGTTGGATGTTTCACAAACTTCAGAAGCCGCAATGTTAACTGATGCCATAACCTGGAAGATAAATCTAATAATATGAATGATACTATTTACATATATATATATCATCATTTTTTAATAAAGTCCCATTTCTCATTTTCGAATAAGTGCATTACCCTGTCACAATAAGCATGAGAAGAGTGGGTCTTCATGAATTTATGTCATTCACTTTTGACTGAAATTGTGAGGATTGACCATGGGTTATGTGTAATCGTTAAGAACATGATTTTTATAAGAAAATCACAGTTGTCAGAACTAGCACATGACCGACAGGACATGGCCTGTAAAAATATATTCGACCCTGTAAATTTTTGTTAATTTTGTAATACATTCCTAAGAAAAATTTGAAGAATCATCAATTTGGTAAATTCCAAACCACTATTTCTTTGACTGTTTTACAATCTGAGCTCCAACCAACTGAGCTAAAGAAGCACTTCCTTAGCTTAATGGCTCCTTTTAGTATCTTATTATTCAAGGGGAGCATGATGACTCAGATCTTTGTAAAAACTGTAATCTTAAGGCCATGATTGCTTATGGTACATGTATGGGTCTGTTCGCCCTGATTACACGTTTGCCCTGCCCTGTGTTTGTTCGTTCTTTCTTCCTATTTCTTTTAAAAAAGAGAGCAGAAGTTGAAATATCTTGCCTTTTTTACTAACCATTGATATTATGTGATAGGCCTTAAAAGAAAGCTTTGCTACAACTTTTACATAAATTGAACATGACCCTAGAAAATGAGGTCAAGTTCATTTTACTGTGAAAGTACTTTTATTCATGGGGTACCAATTTTCTCGGTTTTCGTGGATAATGTTATCCACGAATTTAAGTGTCCAACAAAATAAAACAACCATTGTCCAAATCAAGACTTGAAAGATCCCATGTAGGTTTGACTACTGATATGATCTAGAGAATATATTGAATAATGCCAAATCTGAAAATGCTATATAGTAGTCATATAATTTTATACTGGGCTTAATTTTGATAAGAATTATTTTACATTAAGATACGTTTATAGCATTTGTTTTTGTTACTGTTTTCTTTAGGTGACATGTTTATGTCCTAATTAACACTTTTGATGGTCTTAAATCTGTTGATCACTTTATCTTGGGTTAATTAGTGTTGTCACTACCATTTACCATTTTACCGGGTCAATGTTTACTTTGCAATTTTCTTCAATCAAGACAATTTGTAATCTTCATTCTAAAGCTTCAATTTTCCAAATTGTTTTTTTTTAGAAAAATAAAATCCACGAATTTAAAAACCCACGAACATGTAAATAAAAAATAAAACTTGATACCCACGAATTAAAGTACTTTCACAGTATAAAACCAAACAAGAAATACATGTACACCTAACAATCATTCAATACACTACACATGTAAATATAGTTGACTTATTGCTTATAGTTTTTAAGAAACAGACTTAAGCAAGAAAGCTAAATATTGACCAATGAACCATAAAAATTAGGTCAAGGTCAGATGAACCATGCAAGGTAGACACGTACAGCTTACAATACACCTTATCGCTATTCCCAGCTGACCTGAGAATCTGTCCGGCTTGAACTATTGAAGTTATACAACAAACACTTTTCCAGATATTTTGTATCATGTCGTCAAAAGTTTACAGGAACCTGTGTGACGTCCAGTAATGGTAGACAAATAGCAATAAGGTGTATCCTCCAAACATGTACAACAAATATAGTTGACCTATTGCATATAGTTTAAGAAAAACAGACTACAACAACATTAAAAAAACAGGAGGAATGGATCCTGGGCGAACACGTACTAGGGTGAAGGTGAATGCACCTTAACGCTATATGTCCACCATTACTTGACATCACACAAGTTCTAGTAAAATTTTGACGTCATACAGTATATAAATTATAATGCAAAATATCTGATCATTCTGATGCTGCAATGGAAAAGTGATTGTTGTATGACGTCAATAATTCGAGAGGGACAAATTCTGGGGTCAGCTGAGATTAGCGATAAGGTGTATCAGGGTGAATAGACCAGGAATCACTGTTTATGGGATCTCTTCTGATATTTCGGGCTGAAAAAAAGACCAAATCTAACCAGTCAGAGCTCAGACATAAACAAGTCGATTTCTGTTTTTGACTTAAAGAGGTCAAAACATGTATTTATTATAAAAATGTGTTTTCAATTTTAGACTTATCTAAGTCACAAAATGACAGACTTGTTTAGGTCTATTTATGTTGATAAAAAAACTTAATTTGACTTGGTGGCCAAAGTACACCACCTATGACATCAAAAACCTGTCTGAGAGTTCACAAGGACTTGAGCTATCTATATTTAATTATCTTATTGAACATCCTCACTAAACACAGATGTTTTACCTCATTAAGTGTGGTTCCAGGTGGTTGCATTGTAAGGTTAATTAATATTATCTCCGATTTTTTAGACTCTCATTCATATTTTTCTTTAGAAGACAAAGCATTGGCTTTTAATGTTGTCATTATTTGATTTAGATGCATGACCTTTTTATAAATATGCGTGGGTCTTGAAGTTAACCAATTTTGATAACTTATCGACTTGTATGAGTCGATATTTGCAACTTTTTGATTTTGGTCAATTATTTCTTGCTTCACAATATTTGACTTATTAAAGTCGTATTTTGTCTTGCATTAAAGGGAGACAAATCCTAAAACTTACAAATTTAGACCTCTATGAGTCAAAAGCAGATTCAGACTTATTTATGTCTGAGCTCTGACTGCTAACAAAGCAAAACAAAGGCTTTTAAGAAATTTTGACAACTTCTCTGAAGCTGAATTGATCTCCCAGACTCTCTCGACATATTTTCTGCATTAAAATAAAGACTGTTATATTTTCTTTCAAATGAGGAGAAGGCTTGTTTACTATTTCAGTGAAATGGTGGAGTTTCAGTCATGTTGTGTCAGTGATCGGTACCAAATACCGGTGATCTAGTATATTTAAAATATTGAAGTAAAATTGAACCGGACGTCAACTATACTTTTTGTTATAGAATTCTTCAAGCTGGTCCCACTCTGTAGCAACATCCCCAGTCGCTTTTCTTTGCTGTTCGGCTAAAAAGGCACCAACGTCTCTCGGCATGACGATATGTTTTTGAACAAACGAAAAAGATTTATTCAAAGGGAGATAATTCACAAATTTCGTATCTTTGTATGGTACGCATGTTTATCATAATTGTATCTGTACTATTTTCACGTTTCAATATTTTCTCTACATCTACATCTCCACATTTTCGGGTACGCGTAGCCTACGAACGTCAATTTTGCTATTCGTACCCGCATGTGGGTACGCGCAGACACAGTCTTTTCATAATTAACTCTGCTACCAAAGCAGTGTTATAGCCATGTCATGCTTGAACACCTAATTATGCTGACCTACATTACACCAAAGAAGAAATATCACATCAGTCTATACAAAAACCGTTTAATATTTAGGTAGCGTAGCCCAGACTTAAAATGTTGATTTTCCCTTTTCTGATTTTCATTTTTCTTGGAGTTTGGTATTTCTGGCTTTTTATTTCATTTATCATTTCTTTATCTTTGAAATTGTTTTTGGGGAGTTTTATTTTGTTTAGTAAGCCATAACAGAAACCACTAACAGAAATTAATAAATAACTTTTTAATCCGATTTAGTCGTTCTTGTATACTAAACATTAAAATATTATATATAGACACAATCTTATTAAGAAAAAGTTTTCACATTTGATTAGATGAACATTTTTCTGCAAATTTATTTGCTGTTACTCGTTTAAAGCCCGGTTTTTCTTTCGCGAAAAATTAAATTATGCTAGATACACTTACTGGAAATGTGAAAATAAGTATTAAATTTTCTCCTGGACAACATATATGTACGTTTCGGCGATAAAGTGTATCGACAACTCGTAGGTATTCATATGGGCACTCACTGCGTCCCTTTAATAGCATTTATTCCTGTATTGCTATGAATCTAAGTATAAGACAAAACTCATTAAAGACACGTTATTGTTAAATTTGGATGAATCATTCAACAATGCCTACCGTCAATATCTTGATGATAATTTTTCGTTATATAATCCAGACTAAGTTTCTCTAAATATACTACCGTAGTATCTTTATACTTTGTCTTCTAATATTGACAGGAGTAGTTTACTTTTCTAAATTTATGTATTTCATTTCTTAAGGGAAACTCTATACAAAAATTAACGACAAAAGATTCGATTTTTCTTTCCCTTTTATCAATTTTCCTTTTTTAGACGATGATGTTCCTTTGGCTCCATCATACGGTGTTTATATTATATGCCAACTCGTTCGTTATGCCCGTGTGTGTAGTGATGTCATAGATTTTAACGACCGTTATCAATGCATCACTGGTAAATTATTATAAAGTCAGAGATTTCGTTAATACCATAAATTACTTAAAACTTTTACTACATTATTTCATAGATACAACGATTTTATTAGTAAATTTGGCTGTATCTGAAAACTTATAAAAAAACGTCAGTCCACATCCTCAATTTTACGGTGATATTGTACACGGCCGACACTCGGCTAACCGAGAGATTGGTCGGTTAATCTATATTGAGTATGCGGCTATATCGGCGGTTGGTCTGTTAATCGGGTTGGCTGAAGTCTGTTAATCAGATGTTATCGAGAAAATCATTGAAAGTTCAGCATGTTTCATAGTATAACTTTCTAAATATATTTTCATCATAAAAAGTATTCATGTCTCACAAAACAATTCAATGTACTGAATTCAGTGGTGTAATTATTATTTTTCTAGCTTCGATGTACGATCTATAAAATGAAAAGGCGTGTTACTCATCAATAAATTTATACACATTTTACACACATAAAATGTACACAAAATGACACATTGGTTAAATTTACTTGCATTCAATATTTTGAACATCGAAAAAAGAAAGGCATTATGTTTGTTAACCATATTGATATCATTGTGTGAAAAATCTACACGAAAATCTGTATTTTGGTGACATAAATCAATCTTTATTTAAAACCTGGTCTGTTAATGGGTCGGATGTATAAAACTCGGTCTGTTAATTGGTGTGTTAAGAGTTATGAATGGCAATAAAAGTATAATTCTATTGCTATATGGGGTGTTATCGGATCAAATGAGTAGGCTCAAGACGAGCGGCTAAAATATACGAAAACACCACATGAGCAATGAAACATAGCATATATACGGAAACAACACATGAAATTGAAAACTGATAAAAATGGTTTCAAAAAGTGTAATATTAAAGTAATATTAATTTCATCCAAGAATGATCGCATATATCATGTTGATTCTGCTTAATTGTCATGCATGACACAAATTTGTCATCTACATTGGTAACCAATATATATAAATCAGAGATAAACGTCGTAATGTAACTAAACATCAGTAAGTAAAATATATTGGGATGACAAAATATGAAAAGAAAGAAAGAATAATGAGTAAGATAAACAAAATGTAGAAAAAAATGACATAACAATTTAAAGAGTACAGAAATCAACAAAACCCCCAATCCGGACCCTCATGGTATACACGAGAATCTGGATGGAAACGCAGAATATAGAATAATATATAAGGACAGTAGAGAGTGATACATTGCTAAAAACGAGAGAAAAATAATACTTGTTTAAGAATACACACATGAAACACCGATGGCTGTTGAAACAGTAACGGATTGCGATGTACTTATATTGGTGACAAATTCTAGAAGTTTACATGCGGACAACTATGGTGGCAGGTTAATGCCATTTTGCGTTTTAGCGCTTTAGCGTTTTCGCCTTACATATTCTATATGGCGGAAACGCGAAATTGCGAAGTCGAAAACACGAAAATGCGAAACCGATTTCTCGTTTTCGACTTCGCGTTTTCGCGTTTTCGCGTTTTCGACTTTGCGATTTCGCCTTTTCGCTATTTCGCGTTTTCGCCCTATAGAATATGAAAGGCGAAATCGCGAAAACGCGAAATGGACTTCACCGGCCACCATAGACAACTGTAGTTCTCCTCTGCACTTATGTAGAAAGGAACTAAACGGAATAAAATTAATTGAAACTTAAAATAACCAAATGTAGCTGCTTTCGCTCCTTTCCGTTTACTTCTTTAGAGTAATTTGTAAACAACATATGATTAAGTAATAGAAGAAAAGAACCAATTGGATGATGCTGACGAATTAGGGTTTAACGTCCAGTGACAAATATCATGTTCATATGTGAACGAGAACACGTTATATGTACCCTGTGTTGTATTAGAAAGACACTTTCAGTCGGAATTGAGAACGTGCTACTTCAAACAGACACAAAAATTAAGGCTGATTCAAAACGTCAATAAAAAATTCATGCATATTCCAGAGGCCAATACATATCACGCTATATTGAAGTGACACACCCTTCAATAAAATGCAAAGAAAGTCAAAATAAAAATGCTCTTTCTAGGATACTGTGGCACCGTATTGTCATTTGTGTTTACTCAGGAACATCTCATTCTTAAATTTGTCGTGGCTAAATAACTCTTAACTGACACAATTTAAATTGTCCAACCCATTAACAGACTTTATTCCCATAATTTTCACTAAAACGTGGTATTATTCACGTTATTTTACCATTATGAAATATTTACTAATGTCAATTTATTTTTTAGAACCACAGTACTATTTTTTGTCCTTTAAATGATATCTAAATTTGTTTGTTTCGCCTTTTATTAAAAAAATTGCTATGCGTATAAGCATAAATACTACATACTTGCGCGACGCCTTTTAGTTTTACTGAAAACTGCGCAGACTAAGAAATGTTTTTACAAATGCAAAATGTTCTATGATAGATATCATTTTGTCAGACACTTTTCTTTTTTTGATTTGGTTCTTATAACATGCCAAAAATCTGTATATTTAATAGAGTTTAACATTAAATAAAGCGTTTTACTCTTAACAAACGTATAACCAACCCGATTAACAGACCAATCGCCCATATAGCCGCATACTCAATATAGATTAACCGACCAATCTCTCGGTTAGCCGAGTGTCGGCCGTGTTGTACTAAAAGCGCGGAATTCTATGTTATCCGTGAAAACTCATCGAACCTTTAAACTAACTTATTAGTATTACTAAAGGTTATCTTACCAATGTTGTAATTAGATCTATGAATGTCAGTAGTTTATATTGGTACAAATATCGATTTTGTCAATAGCAGATTAAAACATTTATCTAAATTTTATTTAGTGTATATTTCGTCTCTATATCTTATATATACAAGCTCTGATAAGTGTTTGGTATGACTATAGATTTTCACTTCTCAGTTCTCGTACTATGAACAACAAAATTATTTATTTTGTAAAACTAATTTCTGTCCTTTATTACTGTATACATTACAACGTAATTATTTTCATTTACCTGTGTACATAATTCTATTTGGCGGCATTATGTTAGGATTGTCTTTTTAAAATTGTCTAACATCTCACACCTTATTTTATTGATTTTGTATTTACATTGTGTCAAAGATCAAATTTATTCGTTCAGTATATGTTCACTTGTTTGTGTTAATATATCTAATGATTGAGAAAAGCCATTTCAATTGATATTTCAAAGTGTGTCTTTCTATGTTGTGATGATACACTATTGTTTCATGTTATTTAAGGCTGTGGTGAAGGTCGTTATCTATTAAAACGTTTAAACCCACTCGTCCTAAGTCAGAAACTGATGTTCAGAAGTTGTCTTTTGTTGATGTGGTTCAGAAGTTTTTATCGTTTCTCGTTTTTTATAAAGATTAGACCGTTGGTTTTCCTGTTTGAATAGTTTTACATTAGTCATTTTTGGGGCTTTTTAGAGCATGCTCTCATTCAATGCGTACTTTGACCTACAATGATTTACTTTTACAAATTGTGACTTGGATGGAGACTTGTCTTATTGTCACTCATACCCCATCTTCTTATACCTACATAGTCAGTTTCGCAAAAGAAAAAAAAGTATATACATTTGAGAAAAATACAGAACAAGAATATTTTAAAATGATCAGATATTATATTTTGTTGGATGCAAGAAGAATCAACATTAATGGGTATACATTTAAAAGAAGTGGTATGATTTCCGATTACAAAAACAAAACACTAGATGTCAGACCAAAGTAAAATTATTTCCTGGTACGCCTTTAACAACAATTAACAAAACCCACCTTTATTAGTAAGTTATTATAATCAGTTTAGTGAGCTTTTATGATAAGAGGCTCCAGGGTTACTATATTTGAAGCAACTTACAAACGAAAACCCAAGCCTGATTTGACTGCTGTATCCCTATTTTTGACCTATTATTACTTTTTGTGTTGTTCACACATCGTTGTCAATATAATGGGATTTTTTACGACTGTCATAAAAGTGAGTGGTTCATCTAGCTGTAAAACTAGGTTTAATCAACCATTTTCTACAAAAGAAAATGCATGTATCAAGTCAGGAATATGACAGTTGTTGTCCATTCCATTGATGTGTTGGAGCTTTTGATTTTGCCATTTGATTACAAACTTTCCGTTTTGAATTTTCCTCGGAGCTCAGTATATTTGTGATTTTACTTTTTATACTTCAAAATAATTGAAAACAATCACGGAAGACATTAATTAGCGACCAGCGACAACCGCTTGATAACTGTCTGCAATCCTTGGTCATAAACCACACCCTTTCGTAGTAAGACAAAAAATTCTATATATAAAGGTGTCGTCCTAAAGTTAAACAACGAACTGACTAGTGTAACTTAAAATATAAAGTTAAAACTTTATAAAGTTTATACATAAAGGTCTCCACACTAAAATAGTGATGGACACAAAGACCTTTAAACACAGGTCCTCTATTATTGATGCTGTACCCTCCCTACCTTCCTTTTAAATCTTCTGACACTTCTTAGTCATATACTTGTTTGAAACAAGTACAAACTGTTATTATAATCTATGTTTCTTAATAAATCAATCAATACTACAAGGCATTGATGAACACATTTTATTAGATGTAGCTGCTTCATATCCAGCGACAAATATATCAGTCACATTTAAAAAAAAAGAGGTGTTGCAAAACATTGCTTTAGTTAATTTAAAACTCCAGTTAATAGATCATACAAAGCATTCAAGAAGAACTTTGAATCATCGATGAATCTGCTTCATGTCCAGCGATAAATATATCAGTCATAATACAAGAAGATAGTACATGTATGTGTTGCAAAACATTGCCTTAGTCAATTTAAAATCCCTTCAACGGATTCTTGTTTACCAAACCAAATACGGTATAGGAAAGGGTCTTGATAAACCCTGATTTATTTTATTGCTCTTTTGGTGTTTAATGCCACTTTCATCACCACTGGCTTTGTCATTGCGGACAGTTTTTTTATCAGCAAAAAAAAAAGAAAAACCAGCTTGAAAAAAACCCAAACAAATGGTAGCATCAGCAAAGTGAATATGTCATTCATATATATCTGTAGTCGTTGGGATGCTGTCTCATTGAGGGAAACTCGTATCTCCTTTTCTCCGTTCAGCGTGCACATGTCATTTGCGTATTTTTGTCGCTAGGTTGCTGTCTCATTGACGTTTACCCCACAATCTGTTTGTTGCACACTATATATTTGCAAACATGCAGTTAAAAATGTTATTGCATGTATTATAAAGTGAGAAAATGCAGAAGAGAAGACCAAAGGACTTAATAGGAAAAAAAAGCAAGGATATTTTTCTTTCTTCAAAAACGACCTGTTTGGTCACATGTATATTGGTTGTCTATAAATATAGTTCCTGACAGTTTTATGAATGTAAACTATAAGTACTGTGTCTTTTATCTGAAAATGTATAGCTTAACATTATAAGTTATTTGTTTGATAGTGATATGTATCATCATTTCTTGAAATTTGAACTTTTTCGGATTGCATTGTGGGATGAAGTGTCAAAAATGTATGAAAGGCAACTCTGTCTACTTAATCAGCGTATAAAAATCGTTGCTTTTAAAAGTGCGACTTTTCCCATGTGTCTAAATGACTTTATATTTCATGTCATTAAGCAGTTCATAATAAGTAAGCACACGAGTTTGTGTTAAGATGTACTACAGATTTCAACTTTTGTTTTATTTAGTAACTGTAAATCTTAAAAAATGTGTGTTTGCCAAAAAAAAAAAAAAAAAAAAAAAAAATATGTCTTCACTGGGAACTCCAGAGCTGAAACCTACAGACTTCAGTTTAGCAGGGACGTAACTCTATTGCCATTTTGTGCAAAAAATCTTTACAGACACAGTCAGTGTAGCACAATTATGCTTCCAACGACATGTCTACTTAGCTACCGAATGATGCATCCAAATAATGACTACGCGATACATTCTCCGAAATTTTGCAATCCTTGGTCATAAACCACACCCTTTCGTAGTAAGACAAAAAATTCTATATATAAAGGTGTCGTCCTTAAGTTTAACAACGAATTGACTAGTGTAACTTAAAATATAAAGTTAATCCTTTATAAAGTTTATACGTAAAGGTCTCCACTTTAAAATAGAAATGGACACAAAGACCTTTAAACACAGGCCCTCTATTATTGATGCTGTATCCTCCCTACCTTCCTTTTAAATCTTCTGACACTTCTTAGTCATATACTTGTTTGAAACAAGTACAAACTGTTATTATAATCTATGTTTCTTAATAAATCAATCAATACTACAAGGCATTGATGATAACATTTTATTAGATGTAGCTGCTTCATGTCCAGCGACAAATATATCAGTCACATTTAAAAAAAAGAGGTGTTGCAAAACATTGCTTTAGTTAATTTAAAACTCCAGTTAATAGATCATACAAAGCATCCAAGAAGAACTTTGAATCATCGATGAATCTGCTTCATGTCCAGCGATAAATATATCAGTCATAATACAAGAAGATAGTACATGTATGTGTTGCAAAACATTTCCTTAGTCAATTTAAAATCCCTTCAACGGATTCTTGTTTACCAAACCAAAAACGGTATAGGAAAGGGTCTTGATAAACCCTGATTTATAATATTGCTTTTTTGGTGTTTAATGCCACTTTCATCACCACTGGCTTTGTCATTGCGGACAGTTTTTTTTATCAGAAAAAAAAAAGAAAAACCAGCTTGAAAAAAAACCCAAACAAATGGTAGCATCAGCAAAGTGAATAATATGTCATTCACATATAACTGTAGTCGTTGGGATGCTGTCTCATTGAGGGAAACTCGCATCTCCTTTTCTCCGTTCAGCGTGCACATGTCGTTTGCGTATTTTTGTCGCTAGGTTGCTGTCTCATTGACGTTTACCCCACAATCTGTTTGTTGCACACTATATATTTGCAAACATGCAGTTAAAAATGTTATTGCATGTATAATAAAGTGAGAAAATGCAGAAGAGAAGACCAAAGGACTTAATAGAAAAAAAAAGCAAGGATATTTTTCTTTCTTCAAAAACGACCTGTTTGGTCACTCGTATATTGGTTGTCTATAAATATAGTTCCTGACAGTTTTATGAATGTAAACTATAAGTACTGTGTCTTTTATCTGAAAATGTATAGCTTAACATTATAAGCTATTTGTTTGATAGTGATATGTATCATCATTTCTTGAAATTTGAACTTTTTCGGATTGCATTGTGGGATGAAGTGTCAAAAATGTATGAAAGGCAACTCTGTCTACTTAATCAGCGTAAAAATCGTTGTTTTAAAAGTGCGACTTTTCCCATGTGTCTAAATGACTTTATATTTCATGTCATTAAGCAGTCCATAATAAGTAAGCACACGAGTTTGTGTTAAGATGTACTACAGATTTCAACTTTTGTTTTATTTAGTAACTGTAAATCTTAAAAAATGTGTGTTTGCCAAAAAAAAAAAAAAAAAAAAATAAAAATATGTCTTCACTGGGAACTCCAGAGCTGAAACCTACAGACTTCAGTTTAGCAGGGACGTAACTCTATTGCCATTTTGTGCAAAAAATCTTTACAGACACAGTCAGTGTAGCACAATTGTGCTTCCCAACGACATGTCTACTTAGCTACCGAATGATGCATCCAAATAATGACTACGCGATACATTCTCCGAAATTTTGCAATCCTTGGTCATAAACCACACCCTTTCGTAGTAAGACAAAAAATTCTATATATAAAGGTGTCGTCCTTAAGTTAAACAACGAACTAACTAGTGTAACTTCAAATATAAAGTTAAAATTTTATAAAGTTTATACATAAAGGTCTCCACTTTAAAATAGAAATGGACACAAAGACCTTTAAACACAGGCCCTCTATTATTGATGCTGTACCCTCCCTACCTTCCTTTTAAATCTTCTGACACTTCTTAGTCATATACTTGTTTGAAACAAGTACAAACTGTTATTATAATCTATGTTTCTTAATAAATCAATCAATACTACAAGGCATTGATGAAAACATTTTATTAGATGTAGCTGCTTCATGTCCAGCGACAAATATATCAGTCACATTTAAAAAAAGAGGTGTTGCAAAACATTGCTTTAGTTAATTTAAAACTCCAGTTAATAGATCATACAAAGCATTCAAGAAGAACTTTGAATCATCGATGAATCTGCTTCATGTCCAGCGATAAATATATCAGTCATAATACAAGAAGATAGTACATGTATGTGTTGCAAAACATTGCCTTAGTCAATTTAAAATCCCTTCAACGGATTCTTGTTTACCAAACCAAAAACGGTATAGGAAAGGGTCTTGATAAACCCTGATTTATAATATTGCTTTTTTTGTGTTTAATGCCACTTTCATCACCACTGGCTTTGTCATTGCGGACAGTTTTTTTTATCAGAAAAAAAAGAAGAAAAACCAGCTTGAAAAAAAACCCAAACAAATGGTAGCATCAGCAAAGTGAATATGTCATTCACATATAACTGTAGTCGTTGGGATGCTGTCTCATTGAGGGAAACTCGCATCTCCTTTTCTCCGTTCAGCGTGCACATGTCATTTGCGTATTTTTGTCGCTAGGTTGCTGTCTCATTGACGTTTACCCCACAATCTGTTTGTTGCACACTATATATTTGCAAACATGCAGTTAAAAATGTTATTGCATGTATAATAAAGTGAGAAAATGCAGAAGAGAAGACCAAAGGACTTAATAGAAAAAAAAAGCAAGGATATTTTTCTTTCTTCAAAAACGACCTGTTTGGTCACTCGTATATTGGTTGTCTATAAATATAGTTCCTGACAGTTTTATGAATGTAAACTATAAGTACTGTGTCTTTTATCTGAAAATGTATAGCTTAACATTATAAGCTATTTGTTTGATAGTGATATGTATCATCATTTCTTGAAATTTGAACTTTTTCGGATTGCATTGTGGGATGAAGTGTCAAAAATGTATGAAAGGCAACTCTGTCTACTTAATCAGCGTAAAAATCGTTGTTTTAAACGTGCGACTTTTCCCATGTGTCTAAATGACTTTATATTTCATGTCATTAAGCAGTTCATAATAAGTAAGCACACGAGTTTGTGTTAAGATGTACTACAGATTTCAACTTTTGTTTTATTTAGTAACTGTAAATCTTAAAAAATGTGTGTTTGCCAAAAAAAAACAAAAAAAAATATGTCTTCACTGGGAACTCCAGAGCTGAAACCTACAGACTTCAGTTTAGCAGGGACGTAACTCTATTGCCATTTTGTGCAAAAAATCTTTACAGACACAGTCAGTGTAGCACAATTGTGCTTCCCAACGACATGTCTACTTAGCTACCGAATGATGCATCCAAATAATGACTATGCGATACATTCTCCGAAATTTTGCAATCCTTGGTCATAAACCACACCCTTTCGTAGTAAGACAAAAAATTCTATATATAAAGGTGTCGTCCTTAAGTTAAACAACGAACTGACTAGTGTAACTTAAAATATAAAGTTAAAACTTTATAAAGTTTATACATAAAGGGCTCCACTTTAAAATAGAAACGGACACAAAGACCTTTAAACACAGGCCCTCTATTATTGATGCTGTACCTTCCCTACCTTCCTTTTAAATCTTCTGACACTTCTTAGTCATATACTTGTTTGAAACAAGTACAAACTGTTATTATAATCTATGTTTCTTAATAAATCAATCAATACTACAAGGCATTGATGAAAACATTTTATTAGATGTAGCTGCTTCATGTCCAGCGACAAATATATCAGTCACATTTCAAAAAAGATAGTAACATATAGGTGTTGCAAAACATTGCTTTAGTTAATTTAAAACTCCAGTTAATAGATCATACAAAGCATTCAAGAAGAACTTTGAATCATCGATGAATCTGCCTCATGTCCAGCGATAAATATATCAGTCATAATACAAGAAGATAGTACATGTATGTGTTGCAAAACATTGCCTTAGTCAATTTAAAATCCCTTCAACGGATTCTTGTTTACCAAACCAAATACGGTATAGGAAAGGGTTTGAAACAGACACGTAAAATATAATGCCAAGGTAAAACATATGTGGAAATGTAATATCACAACACAACTAAAGAATAAACTGTGAAAAGAGCGGGAAAGATATAAATAAAGGCAACAGTTATGTAGTATACCGCTATTCAAAACTCATAAATCCATGGACAAAATCGGGGTAACAAACTAAAACTGAGGGAAACGCATTAAATATAAGAGGAGGAGAACAACGACTCAAAATTAAACGACATGAAAAGGTACCGATCCAAGATCATATATATCAGTCGTTCCTTTCAGTATTTATCATTGTCTTTGTGAAACAAAGACACGAAAACATCTTAAAATGTTTTAGAATGAGAAAGAATTTTACAAATTAAAGAATAGAGATATCATATGTTTTACTATCGAGAAAATGTAACATTTCTATTTTTAGTTTTTAATTAAGATTGCCTCTTTAGTATAAGTAATGTCACGGATAAAAAAAAAAGGCAACAGTAGTAAACCGCTGTTCAAAAGTCATAAATCGATTGAGAGAAAACAAATCGGGGTTACAAACTAAAACAGAGGGAAACACATCCCAAAAAAAGTAAAATCACAAAAATAATGAACTCCGAGGAAAATTCAAAAAGGAAAATCCCTAACCAAATGGCAAAATCAAAAGCTCAAATACATCAAACGGTTGGATAACAACTGTCATATAACTGACTTGGTACGGGCATGTTATTGGAAAAGAGGAGAACAACGAAACAACAAAACACTGAAGTGCAAACAAAAAAACAAAACGGCAATGCAACATACATAAAAACGAGTTATTAGATAATATATGTTAATAATATGGATAAAGGATGAATTTTTCAGAAGAACGTGTAAAGACATTTCAAAATTAAATGTAATTTTCCAATAAAATGCAAAGTTCCTGATAGCACGTGCATCCCCTTACAACACCACATTTATGTATAGTAGAACAAACGAAATATGTTATAATATGTCATAATTTCACGGTTGTAGCATAATAAAAAATTAAAAGCGATGTCCGTGCGCACATTTTTTAGAGAAAGGCTTCTTTGGTCAATGATTTTTTCACCCAATTAAAATTACAAAAAGAAGTATTCAAATCTTAAATGAAAGACAATGTCAACTTTCCAATGCAAAAGGTAAAAGCACAAAAAATACTGAACTCCGAGGAAAACTGCCATATTCATGACTTGGTACCGGCATTTTCAAATGTAGAAAATTATATGTGATGCCGTTGATCAATATTATTAACTGGCTCTTTTTTGACTTTTGGTTATCTAATGGGTTTTGTTTTCTTTTTCACTCATTCGGTGATTTCCAACTCATGGAAAGCAGATCGATGGCTTCGAAAATGGTATAAACCATAACTCCGTGGTCATATTTGACATGGATTTTCCATAATGGTTATCGAAATAATAATGGTACCAGAACTTCTCAGGCGCGTAGCTTCCTATACATCAACACGCAGTTGCGTACAAATCGATTCAGCATGCAAATAAAAAGAAATGGAAAAATTATAAATTATAAATTAAAAGTTTATAGGAAACACTTATATGTTGTCGCTTTTTTAATTGTTGAAATTTATATTTTGCGTTCACACACCGCATTGAAACTGGAGTCGCGTCTGATATCATCAGAAAATCTCTTCTTTGCGCAGTATCTTCTTCCTCGTGTTGTAGGAAATATAACAAACGAACAAATCGCAACATTGCTTGAAACACACGAAACTGACCTGGCAAGTAATTTTGACGAATTTAATCAAGATGTCGCTTGATGGCGGACACACTGGTTTATAACACCTCGAGAGTGCTACCGCGGAGAAATCGTTCAGTGTACTACTTCTGTTGAAAACATATATATACGATCAACCATGAACAACAACAGGTTGTCATCCCTAGCATTACTGCATATTCGTTGGAATTTAAGTGTGAATATTGACAAAATAATAGAGAAGTTCGTATCTGCTAAGACCCGAAGAGCAGATTTTGTACAATTTTGATTAAATTCTGTATCACAAAAATTTAAAGTGTTTTTTATGTATTCAAGTAACCATGATTTACTCTATTTAGAAGATATTCTGAATAGTTTTTACATTCATGAATTGTTTATTACATGTATAGCTCCCCTTTAAACCTTCCTATGACCGAAATCCGAAAAAAAAACATTTTTCTGCCTAAAAGGGCCCCAACAAAATTTCGCCTCGCTTCACTCGTTGGTAGAATGCTTGCACATCGTTTCTTTCTATCTTCGTCCCTGGGTCACTCGCCGCTGAGGCTCTTCTGTACTAACTTAAACTACGTAAAATACGACTGACTACATTCCATATGTCATTGATATGGATGTATTGGAAAACCGAAAGACTTCAACAAAAGACAACAAAGTAAGTTAAAAACAATGGATTTGAATTATTCCGATAAAATGCATGTAATATTTACATTTTATAGTTCAAATTATCGATAAGATGATAACAATATTATACCTCTCATCTAAAATATTTTGTCTTTCATGTCCATATAAAATTTATCAACGTCCACTTTAACATTTCGCCTGTCTTTTTAACTTTATGTAGGATCATACAACGATATCTATCGAAATTTAAATATCTGAACATTGTTTTAATGACTGCAAAACTGACATATCTGGATGGCAGGGGTAGAGCGGAAATAATAAGGATCGTATTGGCCGGAGTAGAGTTAGAGGTATGTTACCGAAAATCTTAAAATTATCGGCATTTGTAAAGTTAACACACTGACGGTACTTTTGTTTAACACGTTTATATTTTGCATATAGGTGTACAGGTATAATTTTGTAAAGCAAATCAATTTTAAGTTAATTATTGTCATATTTTGCTCCGGTTTATGATATAATGTCAAGAAAAGGACAAATTTCCTATAACCCAAATGAAATGTTGTCTATATATAGACAATATTTCGTAATGCATTTTTGCATCGTAAAAGCACGGGTGTCATTCGGTTAAACGAGAGAAATGATCGTGAAAGAATATCTAACTGTGGTCAAGTATCGCGAGACGATCGTGAAAGCTCTGGTACCGGATCGTGAAAGATATTTAATGTAAATTCTAGTTCAGAATCTGTGAAAAAATCGCTTTATTTTCAAAACGCGGAACAAATCCAAACCAAAACATTTTGTGTCAAAATGGTTCAACTTCCTCAACATTACTGTGCAATAAGATAAAGAAAATAAGCAGTACGTTTTAAAAAGACACAAAGGCGCAATGCATGTCTATGAAATTAATTTTAAAAAACACGCTATTTGTACCTATAATGGTCATATTTCAATATATCATGATATATTTAAAATTTTATCTTTGGTGTTTCTGAAAGGACAGTAAAATAAAAGTATGCTATTTCCTTAAAACCGTTAATTTGTTTATGAAAACCTTGAATTTCATCAAACTTGATAGTGAAAGATCAGGCAACTCATTATTTTGATCGTGAAAGAGAATGCATGAACAGTCTACATACTAGTAATCAGAAATCAATATTTCTTTTATCACTTTATAAACCTGCAACTGGCTGAAGCCTGTAACTATTTTGATAAGAATGAACATTAAAGCTATCATTTTTTTTAAAATTCAACACTTTATCTCGAAAGTTAAAAAAAATCACTACTAAAACGTGTCTTAATCAGTGTGAAAATTCAGCTCTGAGAATCAGTCTAGTACAATACAGGCAGACCGCCACTATTTTAGTCAATAATATGGGTAGGCATAGATAACCTTAGCTGTATTTGGCAAAACTTTTAGGAATTTTGGTCCTCAATGCTCTTCAACTTCGTACTTTATTTGGCCTTTTTAACTTTTTTGGATTCGAGCGTCACTGATGAGTCTTTTGTAGACGAAACGCGCGTCTGGCGTATATACTAAATTTAGTCCTGGTATCTATGATGAGATTATATGCAACGTTTAAACCAAAATGTTAACCATCAACCAAAAACTTATAGCCAAAAACAGCATCTTTAATGAACAATTTGAGATTAAACGATAACCAACATTTTGTGCAACAGTACTTTCTTAAGTTCTGTGTATCTTTACATACAACGTAGCAGATGTGGATTGATTTCCAATGAGATAACTTCAGACTCAAGAATACCAGAGCGCAAATGCCGAAATGTTTCTCCTACTTTACTTATGACAGTGTATTTGTTGAACATCTGTAATACTAGTCTTACTAGAAGTGTCAAATAAGCTTAAATTGTCAATGGTTCATAAAAAGAGGTCAAGGTCAGATGAACCATGCCATACAGATCTCTCCCGTACACCAAATACGGGTGTTCTGATCCTTACCTTACCTTAGAAACTGACAAATGTAAAAGTTTTGTTTGGCCAATTAAATCGGAACATAAGGTCGAAAGTATATGAACCCTGATCGACATCCAGACATAGACATCTTACTATCATTCAATATATCAAATTTAATTGACGTCATATATGAAACATGCAGACAGACATGTACACCATGTATCAAATACCGTGGCGCTATAGCATACAGGTATATAAGCAAAAAGCCAAACAACATAAAACGAACATTGCCAAACACTGATGTATGATAATGAGGTCAATGTTATTTGAAACCTTGCAGAAGTCGAAAATGTACACCTTACAATCATAACAACAGACAGTTATCCTATAGCTTAACAAATCTGTGATATCTAGTAAATCAACGTCACCAGAATCAGTTGTCAAACCTGGTGCTAATTTCTTGCAATAAAATATAATTGCAAAAGAATTCGTCAGTGTTTTTTATATCCTCTCATAAATCTTTGGAAACGTCCATGAAAAAGAATTTTGCCAATGTAACAGAACTGCTTAGTTTCTTTAAACGGATGTTGCATTGATATTGTTGTGGGGGTACTACAAAACCTCAAAATGTCACAAAACAATAGAAAGCAAATATTTGAAAAGTTTTTTTATTTGCTATTAGATTGAACAACCTCAAAATATACTGTAGGAATCAAAACTTGCAATTTCTTTTATTACAATTGGCAATAACTTCACAATCTCATTCATTTCCACATTATCTTCACAATATTCGTGTGTTGTTTTTGCAATGCTATCTGTATCTTCAACCTGCATCATTGGCTCACCTTCACTTGATTACTTTTTTCAGCGTTTTGTTAACCATTGTCTTTTCTTATAGTCGAAGTTATTATTTCTTTTTCTTTTCATTTTCTGAAAAAAAATATTACTTTGAAATGCTAAAATTTATTGAGGATCTTGGCTAATCTAGTTTTTCTCAATACCAATAACAAATATTAATTGTCATATAATTGAAGAATAATTTGAACGTCTTAGTAGCATCAGATCTTTCACGATCCTTTTCACGATCTTCAAAAAGCGATACATGATCTTTCACGATCCGAAAAATCAATTTTGTGTCAATATTTCTTTTTTTACCAAGTTTCAGATTATGTTTATACAAAATAACTATGAGAACCATTTGATGTATTCAAATAGAATGCCCTTATTTGGAGAAAAGTATTGTATTTTATTCGAATTTGTGAAAAATCATGTTTTTTTAAACTTTTTTATGTTATTTAAATGTCGAGAAGCAATCTGCCTTTTGTTGTTCTGTAAAAACTATGTACTTTTAAAACTGGATTTTCTCACATACTGATCATTATGTTGAACCATTTTGACAGACAGTTTTATTTTGTTGTAAATCTGTCTGTGTATTTAATTGAATTAAATTATTTACTGACCTTTCATATGTTTTCTAGATTAAATGTCTTTCACGATCCAGGTACCAGAGCTTTCACGATCGACTACGTCTCACCATTCTTGACCACCGTTAGATATTCTTTCACGATCATTTCTCTCGTTTAACCGAATGACACCCATGAAAAGGGAGATTGAATTATATTTTGTCTAGGCCTGTATATCTTTACAACATTTCATGGATAGAATGTAATGAAATTTTGTTTCATTAATATTAAGGGAGGTTATTATTATCTTAATTAGTAATTTGGACAATGATAGAATGAAAGTGTTTGATCTTATAGCTTAAAATAGGAAATTTCAAAACCAAACGCATGTCTCTATATCAAATTGTGTTCACGGCGAGTGCCTTGCAAACAGCAAGTTCTGTTTTCCCTCAGACGTAGCCCTGATTTTTCGGGATCAAATTTCTTATTTATTTGTCTTTTGTTAATTGATTGCCCTTCTGTATTCTGTTAGTTTTGCATTCCTTTTGTAATCTAGTAATTTTGTTATGAACTTGATCATGGTTTTGCATTATTTGTTCTATAGCGTCTTGAGCCTTCAGTGGCTCCAAAACCCTTCAAAAAAAGAAATCAGATTAAATGGTACATAATGACTTGGCTATACATGTATTATTTATAAAAAAGGAATCATTTAAAAATTGTATGTTTTCGAATATCATAAAAATGAATAATCAGTCCCTTGCTTAAATGAAAATGAAAAATCTTGCTTCAATAGTGCCGAAAATGAATAATCTGTCCTCTTAATTTACAAAAATAAATAACCGATCAAAAACAAATCTGGATATCGAGTCTCTAGCAATGTAGCACGAGAAAAACGATCCCAAAAAAATTTAAGGACGAACTCAGGTAAAATATATAAAAATTTAGCTAAAAATAGAAAAAGGGATTTACAATAACACGTCCCATATACTGTAAATGTAACATATAGTAACTGTTACAATAGTTATAATGTCTATAAAACTAACATATGCTAATGGCAGGGGTAAAGCGGAAATAATAAGGATCATTTTGGCAGAAGCAGGGTTAGAGGTATGTTACAGACAATCAAAATTATCGACCTTTGTAAAGTAAATTAAAACACACCTACGATGTGTTGTGTAACACGTTTATATTACAGGTATTATATAATTTTGTAAAGCGAATAAACTGTTCGATGAAAACGTGTCTCCAGCGCAAAATTTTCGTGTCTAGGCCTACAGATCGAGACATAATTTCCGAAATTGATTGTCATATATACAATTTGTCACATTTTATAAGTGGAGGTTGTATAAGTTAATATTTAGGAAAATGTTATCATTAACATTATTACCGTGTTTAACCTAAGATAATCACACATGATTGCTATATGAAATACTTGCCTTATAAAATATTTACAGTTATAATTCCATCAGGTATTTCTAAATATGACGTTGTGAAGTTGTGTCCTTAAGATTTGTATTATTAGATGCAATATTTTACTGTTATATGTTGTGTACAAATAAGCAGGTTATACAAATCCATTTGTAAAACAAATTGTACAAATTATAATTTGTATATTGACTTTGTACAAGTTCAAGTTGTAATTTGTACATAAAGTGCTTGTACAAATCAATTTGTACAAGAAGTGACTAAAATTCACTCATAACTTGTACGATAATTTATAGTAATGGATTTTGATATATAAAAAAATATTGAAACCAGGTTTAATAAACCATTTCTAAATAAGGAAATGCCTATACCAAGTCAGGCATATGACAGTTGATTTCCATTCAGATGTGTTTGAGCTTTTGATTTTGCATTTTATAAAAGTCTTTCAGTTTTTAATTTCCCTTGCAGTTCGGTATTTTTGTTAATTTTCTTTTATTGATACACACTATCAAATTTTTAATCAATGATCACACAATAAACTTATTTACAAAATACAAAAGTAGTTCTGCATAATTTGTTTGAGCAAATGACTGAATTATGGCATCGGGAATGTCACAACATCCTTTTCATTTAACATTAACATGCTGCACCCCCTGTGCATTACATGAAAGAAACTTCTGACCACGAGTTTCTTAACGCCTTTTTAGTGCTTCACATAGCGAAAGATGAAGCTCGTGAACCGTTTGCTCTTACAAAGATGTGTCTTTACCAGCCTAAATTTCATTTCTCGACAATTATCCTGTTGAAACCCCTTCAGTTGCTCAAATCTGTTACCCAAATTCTCCAGATTGAATTATTACACCTAAGATATAACGAGGATCAGTTTGGGCACAATTATACTGAAACATTGGTATAATGACATTATCCCCCACATCAAGTTCTGATCATCTTCGTTTCGTTTGCGAGGTAATACATTCCTGAATTGTGAGATTGGTGTTCATCCTGATTGTCAATCAGTCCAATTTCTATTCACACTTAGGATGGTTACGTTGGCCAATTTCTATCCTACTGTCAGAATTGTTACTGCGGCCAATTTCTATTGTACTATCAGATTAAACTGGTATTCATGTATCAATATCATAATTATATTATACGAGTTATAGGTGAATTTAAGTCAAATGTTGTACAAATTGTAATTTGTACAAGCACTTTTTGTACAAATTATAATTTGTACAATGTCAAAATACAAATTATAATTCGTACAATAATTTGTGTCAGTTATAATTTGTACAAAATGATAACTTGTACACAACATATGCATACCTTTCATAGATAATAAATGGGTGATATTTAAAAGATTCTAGAAACACTCACCATGGCAGTGGAGACCTCCGAGATGAAATAGTTTGATTAGGAAAAATTTGCATGGACAGTATTTTACAAAACAATATTGTCATTATTCGTTCAGCGTTTGTTCACTTGCTTTGTTATTATGTCTTTTGGTTGAGTTAACCCATTTTAATTGATATTTTATAGTGTGTCTTTATATGTTGTGATGTTTCACTATTGTTTTAGGTTAAGCGAAGGTAGGCGACTATTAAAACGTTTAAACCCTCTGCTATTGTTTGCACCTGTCCTAAGTCAGGAACGCGATGTTCAGTGGTTGTCGTTAGTTGACGTCGTTCATACGTGTTTTAAGTATTTTTATATAGATTAGATTAGACGGTTTTCCTGTTTGAATGGTTTTACACTATAGTCATTTTGTGTGCCCTTTATAGCTTGCTGTTCGTTGTGAGACAAGGCTCCGTGTTGGAGACCGTACTTTGACCTATAATGGTTTACTTTTACAAATTCTGACTTGGAAGGAGAATTGTCTCATAGCACTCATACCACATCTACTTACATCTATGAACAGTATTTCACAGTGAGATATTGTAATGAGTAATGGACAAAATTTCTAGATGCATTACACTATTTTATTTCTGTATTTCACAGTATTTCAATACAAGACCATATAAGTTGGAAGGACATCTCTTGTTCCGAAAGCACAACCCTTGCTATAATGGGGTGTATATGTGAGCCAAAATTTGTTCCTGTGAAAAAAGTTCCAGTGGAAATAATTTCACATGAAATATGTTCTGGGAGAACTTTTTTCACAGACAATTTCGATATAATTTGTTCCATCTCTATTAAATAAGTTCCACACTTTACCTGGTGAAACAAGTTCTGGGTTGGTGAATTTTGTTCCTTACCTAGTGAAATAAGTTCCATGTTTGTGAGATTTGTTCCTTACCTGGTGAAATAAGTTCTGGATTTGTGAGATTTGTTCCTCACCTGGTGAAATTCGTTCCTTGTCTGTGAAATATGTTCCAATGGTTTTAAACAAGTTATCTTATATACTGAGCACTTGTCATCAGTGAGTTTAAAGTCATTATAAAACACATGTATTATATTGATAACGTAATAAATAATAAGTGTAAACATTCAATTTGGATCCTGTGGGGTAAATCAAAAGTTTAATAAATAGTTATCAAAAGTACCAGGATTATAATTTTATACGCCAGACGCGCGTTTCGTCTACATAAGACTCATCAGTGACGGTCAGATCAAAAAAGTTAAAAAGCCAAACAAATACAAAGTTGAAGAGCATTGAGGACCCAAAATTCCCAAAAGTTGTGCCAAATACGGCTAAGGTAATCTACTCCTGGGGTAAGAAAATCCTTAGTTTTTCGAAAAATTCAAAAGTTTTGAAAACAGAAAATTTATAAAAATGACCATATAATTGATATTCATGTCAACACCGAAGTGCTGACTACTGGGATGGTGATACACTCGGGGACGAAACGTCCACCAGCAGTGACATCGACCCAGTGGTGTAAATAGTTATCAAAAGTACCAGGATTATAATTTTATACGCCAGACGCGCGTTTCGTCTACATAAGACTCATCAGTGACGGTCAGATCAAAATAGTTTAAAAGCCAAACAAATACAAAGTTGAAGAGCATTGAGGACCCAAAATTCCCAAAAGTTGTGCCAAATACGGCTAAGGTAATCTACTCCTGGGGTAAGAAAATCCTTAGTTTTTCGAAAAATTCAAAAGTTTTGTAAACAGAAAATTTATAAAAATGACCATATAATTGATATTCATGTCAACACCGAAGTGCTGACTACTGGGATGGTGATACCCTCGGGGACGAAACGTCCACCAGCAGTGGCATCGACCCAGTAGTGTAAATAGTTATCAAAAGTACCAGGATTATAATTTTATACGCCAGACGCGCGTTTCGTCTACATAAGACTCATCAGTGACGGTCAGATCAAAATAGTTAAAAAGCCAAACAAATACAAAGTTGAAGAGCATTGAGGACCCAAAATTCCCAAAAGTTGTGCCAAATACGGCTAAGGTAATCACATTCTCAATTAAAGGGAAACTTCGCAAAAAAATCAAAAATTGATATTATGTCCATTCTGTATAAAAATGCTCAAATTTATAGATATAAAAGTTTTATTCCGCTAAATAAGAGATCACCATCGATTTTAAATTTTGAGTATCAGTTCTCTGCTCTCCGCCATCTTGTCACCTTCTCCGATGAAAAATCCCGATATGTCTATAAACCACAAAGGAACAAAACTACAGTAAACGATGTAGTCGTAATTGCGTGTCGATATCTTGTCAATCGTACGGTTGTTTTATCTGACTGACTAACTTGATACGGAAAATGGTCTCATATTTTTAAATAACCATATAGTCTGTTATTTTTAAACTGTTAATATTGTAATTAGTTAAAAAGTCAAAGTTCAAATCATAAATAAGTGTTCCGTGGAAATTGTTTTCGAAAATCTAATTCGTTCATAATTCTTTCAAGTAATAAACTTTATTTAAATAAATTCGGATCTTCCCTCATCGGATCACCAGCATGGCTAAAGGTATTACTCCCAAAGGTATTGGAAGGGGTGTAAGGTGACACGTCCAGGTATTCAATCGATTTCCTGTCCGGCGGGCTTGCAAGTTCATGCATCGTTTCACTTCTGTAGGTATTGATCAGTGTACACGACCGTTACTTATAACTTTCCATTTTGAACTATCAGGTGCATGTATAATATACATTTTTGTCTTCCGTGTCCGAAAGTGATATAATATACCAGTCATTACTGAACTCATACGCTTGTTTATAAATAACATTTCTGGTGTAAATAATATTATTTGTAAAAAAAAAATAATACAAAAAAAAAAAATTGAAGAAATACAAATCTATTTACATATTTTTCCAAGGGTTAATTTGGGAAAATGTAATATATACTCGTTGTCAATAGTTTAGGACAGATTGGAACATACCAGAATTATTGATTTAAAAAAATGTGCGCACTTGTCGACGATTCGTGTATACATACGCCTGGGTAGAAAGTTACGGAACTATAGTCAGTAGCGCAATTTAAAATATGTATACATGTATACATTGAACATAAGAAAGAAACATACATTTTGTGTAAATTGTGGTAAAAGTTTTGTAAATAGACTAGTCCACGTATGCCAACAGTATGTAATCAACGAATTCGATAGACTATTGTATACCAAAAGAAGAAGAAGAAAAAAAAGAAACAATTTGATTTAAATACAGGTCAATTTATAACTTGCTTTGGTTCATCGAAGTTAAGAACATAGTAAACTCACAGATTTATATATCAATTAGATTGTTCTCGAATAAAGGACGAAATTCGTCATCATCACAATTGTTCCAACATTCATGTAAAATATATGCAACTGGACGTACACTAATAATCCCCAAGGAATGTGAATATTTTCTAGGAAAACTATTGAGTATCAATTTCGGGATTTATTTTCTTTCTTGATATTCAATGACAGCAATTTAAAGAATAAACTGCTTGTCGGACATTTGTCCGCTTTAGGGGTATTCTTGCAAGTTGAACAGACTTATAATAACATTCAAAAATAGGGAAAGATAACATTAAATTCGTTGTCTTTAATTTTAAACATCGTTGGTCAAATAGTTATTTAAGAAATATATATACGTTGGGAGACGACGATTATTATAGTAGTCTCAGATTTTAATAAGGACGTTCCCGATTATGAATAAATTTGGTCGACGTTTTTCACACTTGAAAAGAATATCTATTCGTAATTTTTCGATTCCATTCCAATACAAAAGTATTTTTTCTTTATTCGTACATATTATATTCCGCTTCGGTAGAGTTATCTTCAGATAGTTTCATATATTAATTAATACATGGCTTTCAAAAGTCTAAATGTAAGTGTTCTCGTACATTTTTTCGCCTAATAAAGACAAATAAAAATGATTTAGTAAAGCTATTTCTAATTTCTAAGTCCCCCTTTTTTATGAGACATAAATCAAGGACAAGACTTGTATATCATTTCATTCTGACATATGAACTAAGTTTCCCGTCTTTAACCGAAAATTGTGTATTTCTTAGTAAATTAACTTATTTGAATTCAAATAAATAATAGCACCAAATATAATTAAATAATTCCACGGCGACCAATTTTTATTTGTCACCAACTTGAATATGTATTTTTAATGTGTGTATTAAATGCTCCCACTGATCCGAATAGACAGTCACACCTGGCAAGGTGTGCCCTAGAGGCGTGGTTAAATACCGAAGTGCAAATAACAATTTACCTTTCAACAAGCCATCTACGAGTATTGCCACAGAACCGTGAATACACACATCGTATAAACCTAGTCATAGCAGAGATAGTAAAAGGTCAATAATAGTACACCAACATATTGTCTTGACAGATTATTGTACTTTAATTTGTTCACCTTATCAGTCCGAAAATGCATTTATTAAAAATAAATTTATAACTTTTTGTGTTGTCTACAAAAATAATTCGAATATATACGTTTAACATAGATAATTTATCTCACGAATGAGTACAATTGAACGTCTGTGCGTTTTATCTTCTTATTATCGGATGGTTATTAGATAAAGCATAAGTCATCGGCGCGCTTACGATTACGTTAAAATATGATTAAAAACCAAGACTTTTAATGATTGTATTTTAAATCCCGGCATGCAAAAATCAGGAGAAAACGTCACGACCTACAGGAAGTAGTTGATATTTTTTCATTAATTATTGAATTTCTCCTTTATTACTGCACATATAGCGTAAAAACTTTGTGAATATATATATTATGTCATAATGAACATATTTAAACCATAAGTAAAAAATCGTGAATTTTCCCTTTAATAATACTAAAAATGACACTTACATGACTTATGAACCAGGAAAGAGTAGAATAAGAAATAATAATAAAAGTCATTCCGAAAAAAGTATTATAGTTAAAGTTGAACATCTGTACTAATTTGAAAAGGACAATGTAACTGATCAATTATTTTAAATTTAGACACAAAGAAACAAAAGATACAAACTGTGCAATGAACATATAGCTAAGTGCATATATGATTAGAACACCCATGACAGATCAACAGGAAACAAGGAGGTTGAATACCACATAAATGATAAACATACATTGTAGATACAAATTATGATACATTATCATAGCTTTTTTTTCTTATCTTCATCCTACAGTCATGCCTTCAATTGCAAATGTATCCCATGCAAGCATAGTACAGCATCCAGCATGTCCAGCTTGCATTATAATTTTTAAGTGTAACAAGAAAATATTTTGCTGTGCAATATGTTAAAGTTACTTACTTTTTGTGAAATAGGTTCGAGCAGAACATTTTCATTGATTCCTATAAAATACTTTCGTTCAAAACTAATATCACAGGAACTTATTTCACTTTTTTTCAAATTCTAATATTGGAACAAAACTCATGGAGCTGTGATTTTTGTTCCGGACCTTATTTTATATTTGGTTAAAAAATTAGTTCCGGAACAAATTTTATAGTGCTGGAACAAATTTTCTGTGATATAAGTTCCAATGGAACATATTTCCTATGATATTTGTTCCGACGGAACAAATGTCATGCCGGAACAAATGTTTTGTTAAATATACATTGGCAGCCACATCCAATCAGAACGTGGACGTTATATACTAATATCATGCCTCGTGTCGGATGAACAACGCGCTCTCTTTACGGTAGAGAACCCTTGAATCAATTGTGATTGCTCAACAGCTGGCCTGTTACCACGGAAATTATTTGCTCCTTCCAAATTGAATCTTAAGACGACAGTGTGGTTTGTTGGGGAGGGGAAGGGACCATGGGTATTCCTTTTCTGGCTACATTTAATTTCACAATTTGCGAATCTGGCATATTCTCACATAATTTCCACAATTTTAATGACATTTTAAAAACGTCCTTCATTCTTGTGCGGAACATATACTTACAAATTTACTGCATTGGTAAATTGTTCTTGTCATAAGTACCAGTGTACGTTAATCAAGTACCAATGAATCAATTAGCTCTGTATATAAGTCTATTTGATAATATGGAGAGGGAAGGACTGCAGCAATTCAGAACGAATATGACCTGTTAAGATAATTAAAGGGAAGAGTGGTATGTTAAAAAGTCATAAATCAATTTGAGAAGAAAAAAAATCCGAGTTGAAAATCAAAACCGAGGGAAACCAATATAAACCGGTGCTCTGCAAATGGAGTTTTGTTCCAAATTTTTTTTCTTTCGAATATCTACAAATTGTACAGTTTAACTAGACTGATACCAAGAATGGTAGCAATGTACAAAAGGTTTTTTTTTAAATTGGAAACACTAGAATTAGCTCTAATTCTTATATCCTTTGATTTACGTCTATTTTACATAAAGGAACCTCGAAAGTCAGGAGACTTTACAAAGTCTGTACATATGTCAAATATTATAACTGAGGTGGAAAGTTATTCCCAAAAATCTGCTTTAAAATATTTCCCATAAGGCCAAGGCCATACATAGTTTCTACAGCATTTGTTCAAGATGTCAAATGTATGAAAAGGAAAGATAATGTAATATATATAAAAATGATTTTTTTAAAATTGAAACATTAAGCTCACAGGAACTGAAACCAAGATACTGGGGATTATCCATAGATCTATGCATATTTACAGATACCTTTCATATAGTCTTAATTCGAATTGCATATAGGCTCTCTATTCAGGATTTTCCTTACAGGTTTTAGACTATGCCATTGGGATTTGGGTTGCCCTAAGATTTTTGGCCCCACCTGTCTGTGGGTCCGTCCGTTCGTTCGTCTGTGCGTCCGTTCGTCTCGCTTCAGGTTAAAGTTTTTGGTCAAGGTAGCTTTTGACGAAGTTGAAGTCCAATCAACTTGAAACTTAGTACACATGTTCCCTATGACATGATCTTTCTAATTTTAATGCCAAATTAAATTATTGACCCCAATTTCACGGTCCACTGAACATAAAATGATAGTTCGAGTGGGGTATCCGAGTACTATGGACACATTCTTAATTTATAAATAGTAATGGATGCAGTGGAATCTATTTGTGAAGTGAGCCGTATGCATGTGGCCTTGAGAAAAAAATGTCACATGTTTTGTTGCAACGTCAGTTGTTTCAAACAGTCAATCTCCATGTAGATGTGGGTCTAGAGGTCAATATATAGACAACTCAGAGTTCAGACCCACCCAATATATTGTGTATCTAGGAGCAGTCTTCAATTTACAAGAATGTATAGTTTTCCCTTGGAATATATATTAATTTTTGTGGCGATTCAGGAGGCTATAAGAGAGATTGTGGACAAATATCAGAATAAGCCTTGTGTGTTCCACCAAATGCTTGGCTTTATTGCATTGGTATAAACATGGACCCCTTCCTCATTTACATATTGGTCCAATTCAGTTGTAGTTCCTGTGTATTTGGCGGCCATAATAGGATGGCCTAAACATTTTGAATCCCGTAATTCAATATATCAGTAATGATTGATTGCAAAAGAGACACAATTCGTACGTTCCCCGTCAATTTTATTATCATTTTCTGGGGTTCATGCAGTTCACATAACGTAGAAATATAAATGTCGTTTTGACTGATTTGCTCAGGACAGAATGCTATTGAACTCTTAAAGGGGAACATTTCCTACTAACACAACTTTGAATTTTTGAAATACTAAGGCTTTCTACCTCAGGAATAGACTACCTTAGTTGTACCGGGCAAAACTTTTAGAAATTTTTGGTCCTCAAGTCAATGCTCATCAACTTCGTACTTTGTTTGGCCTTTTTAACATTTTTTTTATTCAAGCGTCACTGACGAGTCTTTTGTAGACGAAACGAGCGTCTGGCGTAAATAAAATTTCAAGCCTGGTTTCTATGTTGAGTTTATTCCCATATATAGACATTTTCAAAACTCCTTACAACAACAAGAAGTTGACGATGTTCTGCAAAATTATCAAGATCATCACATTGCTTAATATGTAGCTCTTGTGAGAAAAAAAAAATATACAGATAAAATGAATACTTTATTCAAACGATTATATATGGTGTGATGTATAGATAAATGATACTTATATGTACATTTTTACATACGTGTATCTATAATACTAAAATTACGAGGTCCAATTTGTCAGCCGTCATCACGTAAAAACGACGAATCAAAGAATTCAACTTTATATATAACTAATATAGTACAAAGGTGTAGATTAAAAATTACACCACTCCAGGCCCTTTTGTTTTCCACGTAATTAATATTGCCAATAATTAAGAAGTTCCGGGTCGAGTCCGATACCGATACCAATAGTATATTCACCTGTTACCGATTACCTTATCTGTACGTTCCGCATCTGACAGGCGCACCACCAAACGGTGTATTCAGAATTAATATGCTATATAGTATTACACGGGTCATAATCACAGGGTTGACACTACTTAATTGTCAAATTGTTACCTATTGTAGTATTTCAATCAGTTAGACTTTCTAAGATAACAATACGAATACTAAAAATCTGGACTAAAATAAGGCGTATAGGTACAGTTTTCAATTTGTTAGCGGGCATGACGTAAAACAGTGAATCAAAGAATTCAACTTTATTTATAACTAATATAGGACAATGCTGTTGATTAAAAAATATTCCATTCCAGGACCTTTTGTTTTCCAACTAATTAATATTATCAATAATTGATAAGTTCCAGTTCGACGGGTTCAAACAGAAAGATTTGAAAGCAGAGAAAACTGTGTATCTTATAATCGGCATGACTTTATCAGATGACAATACTAATACTAAAATAAGGCTTGCGCATAGTTATATACTTTAATTCAGTCACGGACCCGCGATATCACGGGTGTGTTCTAGTATAGATAATAATTATAAATACAGATGTTAATTGTTAATATATTAGGAGGGTTTATTTTCCTCATTTACCTCCCCCTACAAATGACACTAAAAATCCCTGTGCAACTTATGGTTGATATAACAGGTGGAGATTAACAAAATATGTTAAAAAGATAAAAACAGAATATCAGTTTATTGCATGCGAGGCTCTCTTAATTATTTTGAAAACATGTCCACGTATGCTTTTCTCCCAACAACTTCATGAAACTTTTCATAGAAATTCTTCTGTTTACTATTTATATTTTCAGTACACCGAGGAATATCTTACCAGCAAAGAACAATGGGAGGACTTAAAAAAGAGTAAGGATTACTTTTAATTATCCATCAGGTCATTTTTTTTTCAGTGTTTCTCAAATTCCAAGCTGCATTGTAAAAGAACAACGTATATCAGTAATAAATGTTTTGTTGTTGCTCACTTCATAAATGAATTTTGTATGAACCTCTCTTATGATTAATGTTCAGTGTTTCTTAAATTCCCATGTGCATTGTGAAAGAACAACGTATATCATTAATAAATTTTTTGTTGTTGCTCACTTCATAAATGAATTTTGTACGAACCTCTCACGTGATTGTCGCTCCGTAGCTATATATTTGTGGATTCTTTGTTGTTCTCGTCTCTTGTTCATGACATAGTTTCTATAGTCTTTTTTTAAACTCGGGCAATATAGAGCTTTATATTGGTTGATTCTGCTGAAATTATATGTTCACATCTAGATGATTATGTGATGTTGGGTTGTTGTTTTACTCCTTTAAACTTTTTTTCAAATCATCTACAATCACATCATTTCAAATCGTCTACAACCCCTTCATTTCAAATATGTTTCAACTACTTTTTTCATTATAAAGGTTATCTTGTCTAAAACGGCCAACCATTCTGTATTAAAGCAATTATATAATTGACGAACAATATATTACAGGTGGTAAATTAATATACAATCAAGTACCTTTACTTGAGATAGATGGTTTAGAATTGGTACAGACTGGAGCTATTGTTAGATATCTAGCTAGGAAATACAACATGTATGGTTCAAACGATCAGGAGGCTGTTAAGTAAGTTAAATAAAGGCAACAGTAGTAAATAACGTTGTGCAAAAGTCATAAATCGATTGAGTGAAAACAAAATGGGTAGCAAACTAAAACCGATGGAAACACATCAACATTTAGAGGAAAGCAAAGAAACAACAGGAACCCTGGAGAAGTGCAACAAAAAAACAAACGAGAAGATGTTTTGATATCCAAGAGAAACCTGGGATCCCATGCATTGATGGAAGAATAACTATATATACATGACATTTAGTTAAAAATAACTTAACCCAACAAAGTGTGTTTACATTGTCTCGGTCTTAAATGTTCAGACTGAAATTGATTTCTCAGAAATTTATAAGACGTACCTATATAATGAATATTGCATATTGTACTTCACTATGTTTAGTATGTTTTTCCATTTATTTTAGAGTAGACATGTACTATGAAGGATCTAGGGACTTCTATGCAGTTTTCTTAGCTATGGTCTTCACTGATGAAAACGAATGTCTGAAAAAAGCGAAAGAGGTTATGGTACCAAAATATTTTCCTGTATATGAAAAGGTATAATCGTTTCAAAGTACATGTGCAGTATATTCTCTATATTACACAATATCTTATTCATTCCAAAAAACAAAAAATCAGTTATATATGACTACAAAACTCGTGCGGGGTTCAACGTAATCCTATATCTCGATTGCTGCAGTCAGTATATATATAAATAAAAGTAAAATCCCAAAAATACTGAACTCTGCGGAAATTTCAAAAAGGAATTCCCTAATCAAATGCTATAAGTTCAATGTTGACCGTAAAACTGTTGAACCAAGATATCAGTTAAGAACGGAATTAAAACAAAAATCTTTCTCATTTCTTGAGATGCTATTTCTGTATAAATCAGTTTTGTCCAAGTTTTATAATAATTTTTTGGGATTCATTTTTTTAAACGAGTGATAAATTAAAGTACCGGGTAAGGTTGATTTTTGGCATGTATACTAGGTTTAATTCATCATTTTCTACAAAAGTTAGAAAAGATATAAAAAGATGTGGTATGAGTGACAATGAAACACATTTCCATCCAAGTCACAATTTATAAAAGTAAACCATTATAGGTAAAAGTATGGTCTTCAACACAGAGCCTTAGCTCACACCGAACAGCAAGCTATCAAACTTTAAATGTCTGTACCAAGTCAGGAATATCATAGTTGCTTTCCATTCTTTAGATGTGTTTGAACTTTTTATTTTGCAATTTGATTTCCGTTTTGAATTTTCCTTTGAATTCGGTCATTTTGTTTTTACTTTTTACTGCATTGTTTTTTTATTCTAATTCGATTCATCATGTCTCAAAAAAGTAAAAAAAAAAAGTCCATGAGTCATTAGATGGTGGCTATTTAGTAGTGTCCATAAATGAATTCGACAATCTTGTGATTTTTAGTTTTATTGAGAACAACACATATTTTTTAACATTACTGTATGATTTTAGATTTTGAAAAGTTGCACTACAAAATACCTCGTTGGAGATTCTATAAGTATTGCTGATTTAGGCCTGCTTGAGTGCCTGTTGGCTGTAGAAGAATTCCTTGGAATGGAATTAATAGATTCATACCCTAAACTGAAGGTATTTATATCGATTAAGCATGAGTGTATATCTTTAAACTACACTTTAAAAATAGTGTTTAGATCCTAAACACAATCATAAGCACATCTTTTGTGTACCTTCTTTTGGTTTAAATGTGTCTCAGTACAATGTGTTTATGATTGTGTTTAGAATCGTTTTTTGCTTTGAAATAAGTGTTTTATTCCTAAACACTTTCATTCTAAAACACATTTAAAAGGGTTCAAAAATTCAAACATGTTTACATTTAATGTGCTTACTACGAAATGTGTTTAGAAATTAAACACAATCCTAAGCATGTTATACAAGTGTTTAAATTTTAAGCACGACTTTTACAGTGTAGCCGATTAGTCCATTAAATATTTCATGATCTTGCAGTGCTATAGAACACAAAGTTATTTTGAAATGATCTATCTTTATTAAAAACTCACTAAAATGGAATTAATACTGTTTCATTCTGTTCCTCCACCTTTTGAAAATCAAATGGTTTTCCCATCTTCTTATTTCACAATTAAATGCAGTCACATAATATCTTTTTCCTGTTATAATTTGTTCTAGTCATGAATTTGAATCTTTATTTGGGCATCTGAGATTTTAAACATGCTAAAAGTGAAATATTTAACTTTAATAAGATAAAAAAAAAATCAAATTGAAATTAATGGCATTATTTTTAATTACAGCTAGTGGTTGGTTTTGTATAATTAGATATACATGTATATTACAACTCGTCTAAACATCAACCCAACAATGTTAGATCTGTAAATTTGCTTTCGCAAATTTTTGGTTCTTCCCTCGCCGGGATTCGAACCCATGCTACTGTGATATCGTGACACCAAATCGCCTGCACTGCAGCCGTCCCGCTAGACGATATATGTTAACACTATTAAATTGTCTTTATACTTAAAACGATAGCTAGACCATCATGTTATTTTGAAAACAGAGCAATCTTCTAACAAAAGTTCTGACATAAAATGACTTGAGTTGCTATTGATGTTGAAGCATCATGTATCACAGTACATGTTTTATTAATATCAATATCCTCATAAATATGGTGTTCTGTTGTAAAAATATACAAAATAGACTTGCAAAAAATAATTATGATACATAGAAGCCTTTGAAAGTTTACCTTTTTCATGAAGCCAAACAGAAAAGACACTCTTTACAAATTACATTTTAAGGCATCTAATAATTTTCTTTCTAGGAATACTATCTAAAACTGAAAGCTTTAGACAGAATATCCACATTTTTGAAAGGACCACACAGGAAGAAGAGGAATACTGAAGAATATGTGGCCGAAGTCAGAAAAGTCTTATTCTGAAGATTTATATCCATACCATGTTATTGCGTGTAATGTTCATGTTTGCTCTTAAATAAATTCATTATCACGACTTATTGGTCATAGCCTAATTAGTTATCAAAGGTACCAGGATTATAATTTAGTACGCCAGACGCGCGTTTCGTCTACATAAAACTCATCAGTGACGCTCATATCAAAATATTTATAAAGCCAAACTAGTATAAAGTTGAAGAGCATTGAGGATCCAAAATTCCAAAAAGTTGTGCCAAATACGGCTAAGGTAATCTATGCCTGGGATAAGAAAACCCTTAGTTTTTCGAAAAATTCAAAGTTTTGTAAACAGGAAATTTATAAAAATTACCAAATTATTGATATTCATGTCAACACCGAAGTGTTGACTACTTGGCTGGTGATACCCTCGGGGACGAAACGTCCACCAGCAGTGGCATCGACCCAGTGGTGTAAATAGTTATCAAAGGTACCAGGATTATAATTTAGTACGCCAGACGCGCGTTTCGTCTACATGAGACTCATCAGTGACGCTCATATCAAAATATTTATAAAGACAAACTAGTACAAAGTTGAAGAGCATTGAGGATCCAAAAAGTTGTGCCAAATACGGCTAAGGTAATCTATAACTGGGCAAGGGATGGAAGCACCTTTCCAAAGTGACAGGATCCGTGCTAATAGAGTATACCCGACCATTAAGTTTAAAAAAAAAAAAGTAATTAGCTATGGCATGTTAATTGCAATAACATTTCAACACATTTGTAGCCGTCAGAGTGATTTGCACAATTTATTTGTATTTCTAAAAAGAAATTAAAAATTGTTCTTAATCTTCACAAAATATTCTAATTCACCTCTGCCTTTACGACTTTCTTTTAAAGTCAAAACATTGTCTTGAAACCCTTCGCTTCACAATTTGAATACATAAAAAGAGTGCAATCGCTAAAATGTCATGGCTGCTTTACTTATCAATGAATGAATTTCATACCGTACATCAAATATAGTCAGCATATTGCTTATAGTATCTGACAAACATACCAAATAAAAAAGAAGCACACGCTGATATGTCTCACCTGCTTACTGACCATTTATTTTATGTTGAAAGATTTAAAGATAAGGGTTTTATTAAAAGCATTACAGAAACTTAACATTTTAAAGATCAATGACAGTGAGGTCTGGGTCAGATAAATCGTGTCACACAGCAGTCTGATTAAAATCAAACCTCTCAGCGCGACATATCAGAAACAGGAGCGCTGAGAGGTTTGATTTAAATCAGACTGGTCACACAGATATTTGCACCTTACACTTGTTATATAAACCAAATATATATGACCTGTTGTGTATACTTTTAGAAAAACAGACCAAAGAAACACAAACACGTAACATAGATCAATGTCAGGTGATACCTGCCAGACAGACATGTGTATCTTTTAATTATTCAATACACACAAATATTGCTGACCTTTTGCTTTAAGTTTTCGAAACCGGACAATAACACAAAAACTTAACGTTGACCAATGAACCATAAATATTAGGTCAAAGGTCAGATGATACCTGCCAGACAGACAAGTCCACTGTACAATCATGCCATGCACCAAATACAGTTGACCTAGTGGTTTTAGTACTTTAAAAAAAAACACAAAAACTTAACATTAACATACAAACAAGCAATTGCATAAAGTCATGGTCAGATGATGCCTGCCAGACAGACATTTACACGGTACAATCATTCCATACAACAAATATATTTGATCCATTGTTTATAGTACTTGAAACACAAACAAAAATACAAAAACTTAATATTCCAATGAACCGTGAAGGGAAGGTCATGGTAAGATGAAACATGCAAGACTGGCATGTACCCATTGGACTACTAACACAAAGGTTTCTGGTTCGATTCCCGTCTCGGATGAAAATTTCAGGGACTGAATTTTCGGCTCTCCCTTGACACCATTTGTGAGTATGGTCTTGAGGGAACGATGATAGTCCGTCGAGAGGGGACGATAAATGGCTGACCCGTGTCAAGAGCTCTTGCACGTTAAAAACACCCTTGTAGATTTCGAAAAAGAGCAGGCTTATGCCGCTACAAGGCAGCACTCGCACCCGCAAAGTGGAAAGGGATTAATATAAGTTGCAAAACTTGTTTCCCAATCCACTAAATAAATATGTTGAAACTAAACTACACATCCCAATCATTACATACACCAAATTTAGTTGACCTACTGCTTATGGTATCTGAGAAACGGACAAAATCACGTAACTTGAACCTTGATCACTGGTCTATGAAATGAGGTTGAGGTCAATTGAACTTTGTCTGACGGATATGTGGACGTTGCAAGGAACACTTTTACAAAATATAATTATCCTAGTACACATTAGAAGTGAGAATTTCACATGACAAAAAAAACTTGCTGAGATTATTTGAGGTGTTATGGCCAAATGCAGTGAGGCTCGTGGATACTTTTGATTTCTGTAATCAAAAGTTGGAAAGCTGTTATGTCGTCTGCACAACAATATAAACTTCTATTTTGCGGAAGTAATTTTTTGTTCTTCCCCGCAAGGATTGTAACTCATATTTATCAATTATAGACTTTTGACGAGGTCATTATGTTTTATATCGACCTGTTCAAATTAAATTGACCACCAATATACATATAATAGAAACATAGCGTCAATATAACTTTAAAAAAAACAAGGCTATAGATATGTAAAATAACATTTGAAACACTTGATAGTAATAAACAATGAAAATAGTAAAAAGATACACCATATGTAATATTTATATATCTATCTAAACGTTCTATTTAAGTACGTCTGAACCAGTGCCAAATCGTCAACAGATTTTATCCATCGGGTAACCAGTGACGGTGATACAAGGCTGAAAACACATTTCGTATATTTAAATCGTCTAAGTACCATCTCGACAATGTTAGATCTGTAAAGTTTTGGAAGCAAATTTTTGTTCTTCCCTAGGCGGGATTCGAACCCGTCCTACTGATATATCGTGGCACCAAATTGCCTTGTGCTAGTCGACTCAGCAGTAGGATTCCATCATCATGCCTTATTTGTCATGAACTGTGTTACGTCGACGCTAGATAAAACAAATGACAAGAAAGGTAACACTCGGCCACCGAAAGCTTGATTTTTGTCGAGCCTACGTAGTCGAGTGGTCTAGCGCGACGGACAAAGTGCAAGGCGATTTGGTGCCATGATATCTCGGTACCAGTTCAGGGAAGAATAAATATTTTCTTCCTCAAATTTACAGATCTAACATTGTATATATAACGTCTAGAAATTATTAGTCAAAGATTTTTCTAACGAGGGCGCTGGATCTTTACGAGAAATGATACATGTATACAATACATTTAATTTACACCAATACTTAAGAATGGAAACATTAAATTCAATAATCCTTAGATATTTCGGATAATCAGATTTCCTTCATTACTATGATTATGTTGTAAAATGATGTGTTAGATATTATCAAAACGTTTACTTAATTTTTCCATAGATATAAAGATTTGGTTTTGAACTAATAGAAAACATTAAATATTTTAATGAAACTTTGTTTATGCAAAACTTTTGCTTATGCTTGATTTAAATTTAACTTGCTACAACATATTTTACTTAAGATCTTAATAAAAAAAATTTCAGAATGACAGATTACTCCTTCAAAGAATCAACCCGGACAATACCAGTTTCCATGAATTCTGATATAAGGAGTAAAATAATGATCTATGTATAAAGGTCATTATTTTCCACTATAAAAATGCAAACTATAATATACTTCAACGTTTATTTCGTTTGATGATTGGTTGTTACCAATTTGGAAAATTATTTTTTGATATTCCATCTCTGACAATGTCTGATAGGTTCAATGCAGAAACTATGTTTTCCTTCGTATGTGTAGACTGCAATACAAAACAAATGACTCGCATTTCATATTTCAATAATTACATTAGATGTATGTTTGGTTATAAAACTTAATTCTGATTGGCTAACTGCACATCACGTGTTATTCCTTAAGCAATTGCATTACTCAATAAAACATATCATTCATGATAACACGTGGTCCCACAACAAAGTGCACTGGTGAATTAAATAAAAAAAGAATAAAATTCGTGTTTTCATGATCATAGCTGAAAAATGTAATTATAAGTATTGAATGCTTCTTTTTGTAACTTCATATGGTTGTAAAAGCGTTGACCATACGCACATTTTTAGAATGAAGCGCGGAAACAAAATGTACTTCGGTCAACGCTTTTACACCCAATGAAGTTACACAAAGAAGCATTCAATTCTTAAATACAAATGATGTGAAGTTTTGTTAATTAGTCACTTCAATATATGTACACATATTTAGATTTTTTGAATATATATTTCGATTTTATGAACATGTATTCGTTTGTAAGAACTATAATTTAACATTATGGACACATATATTCTATTTTTGTAAGTATTGCAACGTTTGACACGCCATAGGTGACAAGCCTTTAAATTCGATCAAAAATGCACCTGTTAAATGCATGTGTATAAATTTTGACCTGTACCGGTTAGAAAAAATAAGTGTGCTGATATAAAGTGTTTACATTTCGTCTGTATTTAGTGTGACACATGAAAGATACTACATATTAACGAAAATCTAGTTACAATAATTACAATGGCTACAAAACTGACTTATGTTAATGGCAGAGGTAGAGGAGAACTTATCAGGATAATATTGGCCGGAGTAGGGTTAGAGGTATGTTACAAACAACTACAGACAATCTTCAAATATCGACATTTGTAAAAGAAACAAAGAAACAAAAGATAGTTTTTTTTATATTTGTTTCATGTATTAAATACTTGTCCTACAAAATATTTTCAGTTATAATTCCTGTATAATTCTCTCAGGTATAGAGCGTTCTGATGTACTAAAGATTTGAATTATTTGATGCAATATGTAACGTTTATATACATGACATACTGTCACGCTATGGCGTTGTCAGTTTATTTTCGATTTATGAGTTTGACTGGTATCTATCTTCCCTCTTTTATATTTATTCTTATGTCAGTGGATTTTATCATTATTGTATAAATTAAAATTACATTTAAAGTTTAATACTGTATCATTTAAAATCCAAAGTAGTAACAGTTATCAAATTTACAACATCTATAAACTGCAGTCTCAATTATACAATGGCATAATCTTACATTTCTTACGTACACTTCTCTCGTATACAAAAGCGTAACTCCCCTCTATTATATACGGCTTACCTGATATGACTCAATACATTTTTTTGTACAAAGTAACAATCAACTGGGCACTATAGGAGTCAGGAGCAGAGGTCAACCGGAGCTTGGAATTGATGTCATTTCCCCGATTCAACAGACAATAATGGAGAATATGGATAGATGTCAGGATAATCCCTGTTTATTCCACAGAATGTTTGTGATTATGGCACCTGTACAAACATGGTCACCTTCTCTGTTTGCATTTGCGCCAAATTCAGTTGTACCTCCTGTCTTTTGGCAACTATAGCGGTATGGCCTAGATGTGTTTAATCCCAGTACTTCAAGCACTACGGAGTCACTTATACCTTGTTGCAACAGAAACACTATATCATAAATGACGTTCCTCTTCCATCTCGTTCTCAATCTCTGTTTGAATAGACACTTATGTCTCAGTGGGGAGGGGGAACTATTTCAAACCAATTGTTTGATAATAGTCAGTGGAAATAAAAGTTCATACTTTAGCATGTCAACCTGCTAGAGCTAAAAGCAGTGCTTAATATTCTGAAAGATTTCTAGTCCTCAAAATAAGAAAGTTTTGATGAGATACTAACAGTTAGTTATAAAAAAATTGCAATTTTTAACAAGCAATGGGACAACCCTTAAGAGAATCTGTGTTCTACGGTGCAGTGTATGCATCAGTCACATGATTCAGGTTTATGCATCTCACATAACGTAGACTGATTTACTCGGGAGAAATTACAATTAATTTCTAAGATCCGGTGTTGAGGGAAATATTTCCGACGTGGGTTTTCCAGTATAGACCAAGAAGTTGACGATATTTTGTTGCCCGATTGAGATCATTATGGTATGTCATGCTATGCTCTCTCAATCATGTGGAAAAAAGCATGTTCATTTATGCCTTTCTCCCATCCACTACATGTAACTTTCATTGACATTCTTTTTTTTTGCTATTTATATTTTCAGTACACAGAGGAATATCTTACTACCAAAGAACAGTGGGAGGAGTTGAAAAAGAGCAAGTATTAGTATTCACTTAGTTTCGATAGCGTACGTTTCAATTTTAGTGTTTCTTTAATTACCAGCTGCAAATTGTGAATGTACAACGTAGATTCACAACAATAGTTTTAGTTGAAATCTCTTTCGTCCGGAATCAATTCCAAAACATATGTTACAAGTTGCTAACAGCAATGAAGTTATAAAATGTTCTAATCAAACTTAAATCTGTGAAAAAATTGTGTATTTACAATGAGTATTTTTTAGTAATCAAATTTTCATATTTTATTATCAATCAAGTCAGTCTTTTTAGCCTAAGCGTTGAGAAAATGGTACAAGAAATGATTTTTAGCAGAAACATGGACATCCCATATCACTATTTTTCATTTCAAGTTTCTTACATATGTATGTTTTTAATCATTTCAAATTTGATCAAATAATTATGTTTTAACACTTTTTTTTCAAGAAAAGAGCGTGATTCACAAGGCTGTCCATCTTGTTAAAAGGTTTTCTGACTAAAAAGTATAATCACAAAAATAATGAACTTCGGGGAATATTCAAAACGGCAAAATCAAACGCTCAAACACATCATACGAATGGATAACAACTGTCATAGTACTGACTTGGTTCAAGCATTTTCTAATGTTAAAAAAGGTGGATTCAACCTGGTTTTATAGCTAGCTAAATTTCTCACTTTTGACAGTCGCATACAATTCCATTATATTGACAACGATGTGTGAACCAAACAAACAGACATAATAGGCAGAAATTGTCAAATTAGGGTACAGCAGTCAACATTATGGATCATTATGCTATAATAATCTTAATCACCATGATCATTAAAATGACGGACATTCTATAAACATTAATGCTGTACTTAACGAATTACAGGTGGTAAATTACTGTACAATCAAGTACCTTTACTGGAGATAGATGGTTTAGAATTAGTACAGACTGGAGCTATTGCTAGATACCTAGCCAGGAAATACAACATGTATGGTTCAAACGATCAGGAGGCTGTCAAGTAAGTTAAAACTGTCAAGAGGTTGTTATGGCATCCGAGAGAAACACGGATTGCCATGCATTGACGATGAATGCACTTTGCAATCCTTAGTGAAATTTGTTTAACCCTACAACGTATGTTTACGTTGTCTCGGTCTTGATCAGATAGGGATTAATTTCCCAGAAGTTTATAATAAATACATGTACATATTATAAGTATTGTTTAGTATAAAATAACTCAAATACCGAACTAATATGAACATTCAAAACTGAAAGCCATTTAACAAATGGCAAATTCAAAAGCTCAAACACATTAAATTCATGCGTGTATGGAACACAACTGTCATATTCCTAATTGTACTTAATGTGTTTAATACGTTGTTTATTTTAGAGTAGACATGTACTATGAAGGATCTAGAGACTTTTATTCAGTTTTTATAGCTATGGTCTTCACGGATGAAAACGAATGTCTGAAAAAAGCGAAAGAGGTTATGGTACCAAAATATTTACCTGTATATGAAAAGGTATAATCGTTTCCAAGTAATTATATTCATTATATTATAAATCGTCATATATATCAGTGTTTGAAATGGAAACTGAAAAACAAAACTTTCAAGTTGTCCAGTAGAGGATGTATCAATTAATTGAGTTTTACATTGCATTTTATTGTAATGTATAATTGAATACGTTATGTTAACACGGTTTTTAGTTCTACAGTGTGCAAATAATTTATCCATTCAATTGTTAAAAGAAAAGACGCGAATCTGACTTTAAAATTCTTAAAGTTCGGCATGACATATATAAGTAGGTGATACTTTATGTATAGATGCTTCATACAACATCTTTAAAACTAAAGCAAAGGCAACTACTATATACATATTGTATGTGATTTCAAGAACTGCTTTATGATTAAATTTCCGAGTGGTAAGGTAAGTTAATTGTTTTATAGTATATCAATGTACACATGATGTATATTATAAAAGAATTTTTTTTTTTAATGTATTGCATTCTAATTTGATTTATCATGACACAAAAAAAGTCAAATAGCCACTGATATTCATCAGATCGCTGATTGCTTTGATAGAATAAAATGTACAAGTGTCATACAGTCTGGTATTTTGGGGGTTTTTTTTGTAAGTTTTATTGAGAACAAATTTGGTTTTTTTACAATATTGTATGATTTTAGATTTTGGAAACTGGCAACACAAAGTACCTTGTTGGGGATTCTATAAGTATTGCTGATTTAGGACTGCTTGAGTGCCTGTTGGCTGTAGAAGAATTCCTTGGCATGGAATTAATGGATTCATATCCGATACTGAAGGTACTTATTTTGATTAAGCATGCGGTAAAATAGCTCAAATACTCAACCGAAAGATATACAATTAGTCAAAGATGCTGATTTACAAGCAGTATTTACTATATGAAGGTCTAAATTGACTTTTTAAAACGTTAAATGAAATCTGTTCTTTATGACGTTATACTGGTTAAGCAAGGTAGTAACATATGATGTTTACATTCTAGGAATACTATCAGAAACTGAAAGCATTAGACAGAATATCCACATTTTTAAAAGGACCTCACAGGAAAATAAGGAATACAGAAGAGTATGTGGCCACTGTCAGAAAAGTCCTATACTGACGATTTATATCCATACGAGATCCATAACCAAGTTACTGCATGTAATGTTCATGTTTGCTCTTAAATAAATTCATTATGATGACTTATTGGCCATAGCCTCGGCATTGCCAGGGGTTTGAACCCCCCTTTTTTTAAATGGATAGACCCGAACCTGCAAATAAGATATATCTCATTGTGTAGTATCAAAAGGAAGTTAGTTATGGTATGAGAAAGAAAATGAAGTTTAACACATCAGTAGCAGAGTAATTGGTTCAAGTTTTGGGTATTTCTCCAATGGAAATTAAAAATTATTCTAGACTTTCTGGATTTTTTTTAATACACCGCTGCCTTTTTATGGATCTCTTCTCATTTTGAATATATAACAAGTGTGCATACGCTAAAATGTCTGGGCTGCTTTACTTATGCTTGAATTTCATACCATACACCAAATGACGTCAGCATATTGCTTATAGTATCTGACCATATAGCGATTTAAAAACTGATGAATAAACAAAAAAATATGATTTCAAGGTCAGATGAACTCTGCCAGACAACATAAGCACCGTGCAGTTCTTCCATACACCGAACATAATTGACTTATTGCTTTTAGTAATGACCAATGGACAACGAAAGTTAGGACAAGTTCAGATAACACCTGCCAGGGACATTTCATCTCACAATTATTCCACATACCAAATACATTGAACCTATTGTTTACAGAATATGAGATGCAGACTTAACCACGGAAACCTAACCTTGATCACTGAATCATGAAATATGGTCGAGGTCAGATATGTAGATCTTTCAAGGATTTTTAAAATACACTAAATATATACGTGTCCTATTACTTATAGTAAGTGAGTATTTCACTATAGAACTTTTTTCAAGCAGTCGTTGAACCATGACAATTAGTTCATATGACAGTTGTTTTTCATTCATTTTATGTGGTTGAGCTTTTGCTTTGGCATTTGATAAAGAAGTAACTGTTTTGAACTTTCCTTGGAGAACGGTATTTTTGTTAATTTAATTGAAGTATAACACATTAAAACTTTGTTTTAAAGGGCAATTCAGGAAAATGGCCATTGTTATAGTTCGTTTCTGTGTGTGTTACATTTTAGTGTTGTGTTTCTGTTGTGTCGTAGTTCTCCTTTTATATTTGATGCGTTTCCCTCAGTTTTAGTTTGTTACCCGGATGGTTTTTTTTTCTCTCAATCGATTTATGAATTTCGAACAGCGGTATACCATCGTTGCCTTTATTTACAGTCATCACTATCTATAATAATATACAAGATAATAATTAAAATAAACTGTTATCACAGACGGGAGGGATTGTGCCTGATATTCATATGATGAAGACATAATCTTTCAATCAGTTTAATTGAGGTCTGGAGCTAGAATGTCAGTTAACTGCTAGTAGTCTGTTGTTATTTATGTATTATTGTCATTTTATTTATTTTCTTTTGTTACATCTTTTGACATCGGACTCGGACTTCTCTTGAACTGAATTTTAATGTGCGTATTGTTATGCGTTTACTTTTCTACATTGGCTAGAGGTATAGGGGGAGGGTTGAGATCTCATAAACATGTTTAACCCCGCCGCAATTTTGCGCCTGTCCCAAGTCAGGAGCCTCTGGCCTTTGTTAGTCTTATATGATTTTTAATTTTAGTTTCTTGTGTATAATTCTGAGTTTAGTATGACGTCCATTATCACTGTACTAGTATACATATTTTTAGGGGCCAGCTGAAGGACACCTACGGGTGCGGGAATTCTCGCTACATTGAAGACCCATTGGTGGCCTTCGGCTGTTGTCTGCTCTATGGTCGGGTTGTTGTCGCTTTGACACATTCCCCATTTCCTTTCTCAATTTTATTTGTAAATATTCAAAGCTAATGAACCATGACTTGAAAGTACATGGCTAAACAATATCCATGGAAAGGAGATGTGCCAATGCTAACACAACTGCAAACCAAATACCATTGATTTATCATAAGTAGTCCCCTTTAAACAAATCTAAATACATACGTATACATGTAAACTGATATACATGACTGAGGGGCCACGCCAAATAATCTCCTTGGAAATGAGATATGCCAATGTTTATGCAACTGCATACAAGTATCATTAACTCTTAACTTACAACTAGTAGTTTCCCATAAACTGACCTCATCACAAACTTATATGTGAAAACTATACAAACATTTCAAAGTCAATAGACCAAGACTGAGGATGCGGGGCCAAATTATCTCCATGGAAATGAGATATGACAATGCTTATACAACTGCATACCGATTAGCAAAAGTTTCAAGTCAATAGACGATAACTGAGTGAGCGAGGCCAAATAATCTCCATGGTAATGAGATGTGCCAATGCTAACACAAGTGCATACCAAATATCTTTGACTTACCACTAGTGGTTCACCATAATAGTTATCGAAGGTCCCAGGATTATAATTTAGTACGCCAGACGCGCGTTTCGTCTAATACTCATCAGTGACCCTCATATCAAAATAGTTATAAAGCCAAACAAGTACAAAGTTGAAGAGCATTGAGGATCCAAAATTCCAAAAAGTTGTGCCAAATACGGCTATGGTAATCTATTCCTGGGATAATAAAATCCTTAGTTTTTCGAAACATTCAAATTTTTTTATACAGGAAATTTATTAAAATGACCACATAATTGTTATTCATGTCAACACCGAAGTGCTGACTACTGGGTTGGTGATTTCCTCGGGAACGAAACGTCCACCAGCAGTGGCATCGACCTAGTGGTATAAATAGTTATCAAAGGTACCAGGATTATAATTGAGTACGCCCGACGCGCGTTTCGTCTACATACGACTCATAAACTAGACCTTTTCACAAACTTATAAAATTGAGAATGGAAATGGGGAATGTGCCAAAGAGACAACAACCCGACCATAGAAAAAAAACAACAGCAGATGGTCACCAACAGGTCTTCAATGTAGCGAGAAATTCCCGCAACCGGAGGCGTACTTCAGCTGGCCCCTACACAAATATATACTAGTTCAGTGACAATGAACGCCATACTAATTTCCAAATTGTACACAAGAAACTAAAATTAAAATAATACAAGACTAACAAAGGCCAGAGGCTCCTGACTTGGGACAGGCGCAAAAATGCGGCGGGGTTAAACATGTTTGTGAGATCTCAACCCTCCCCTATACCTCTAGCCAATACATTGTTGACGTTGCCGCCGACGCCGGATACAGTAACCTATGTCTTGATTTTTGACTCCGTCAAGCGAGACAAACGTGCAACAATCCCATGTCAGATTTGCTCTAAATGCTTTGGTTTCAGAGGAATAAGCCAAAATCTAAATTTTACCCCTATGCACTATTCTTAGCGATGGTGACCATCTTGGTTGGTTGGCAAGGTCATCGGACACATTTTAAAAACTATTCACCTATGAGGATTGTGGCCAAGCTTGGTTAAATTTCAGAGGAGAATATTTTTGTAAAAGTTAACGGAAGATAGCGAACAGAGCCAAGAGGTGAGCCAGAGACATATAATACATAGTTCATAGTATTATATGTCTCTGGGTGAGCTAATAAAAAAGGATATTAGAAATGTTGGATATACATTACTGAGATAGAAACTAAACTAATCTAGTGGTCAACCACCAACAAAAAGTGAGATCACAAAAATACTAAACTCCGAGGAAAATTTAAAACGGAAAGTCTCTAATCAAATTTTAAAATCAAAAGCTCAAACACATAAAACGAATGGACAACTGCCATATTCCTGACTTGGTACAGGCATTTTTCTATGTAGAAAATGGTGGATTAAACCTGGTTTTATAGCTAGCTAACCCTACAATAGACAGGTGTGAATACAAAAATGTATCACAGTGTGTCCTTATAATTATGAAAAATAAGGTAAACAAGAGTGCACACACTCAAATGTCTCGCCTTCTTTACTAATCATTGATATTATGTTGATAGTCCTTAATATAAAGCTTTATTACAACTGTCATATAAACTTAACATAACCAAGAAAACTAAGCATTGATCTTTGAACCATAAAAACGATATCAAGGTCAGATGAACCATGCCAGGCAGGCATGTACAGCTAAAAATTCTTCCATACAACAAATTTAGTTGACCTATTGCTTATAGTTTAAGAAAAACAGACCAAAACACAAAAACTTAACACTGAGCAATGAGGAACTGTGAAAATGAGGTCAAGGTCAAATAAAACCTGTGTGACTGACATATAGATCATAAAATATTTACATGCACCAAATATAGTTGACCTATTTCATTTAGTATTAGAAAGAAAGACTCAAACTCAAAAACTTAACTTTGACCACTGAACAATGAAAATGAGGTCAAGGTCAGATGAACCATGCCAGCTAGACATGTACACCTTACAATCATTCCATACACCAAATATAGTTGACCTATTGCATATAGTATAAGAAAAACAGACCAAAACACAAAAACTTAACCATAACCACTGAACCATGAAAATGAGGTCAAGGTCAGATGACACCTGCCAGTTGGACATGTACAACTCACAGTGCTTCCATACACCGAATATACTAGACCTATTGCTTATAGTATCTGAGATATGGACTTGACCACCAAAACTTAACCTTGTTCACTGATCCATGAAATGAGGTCAAGTGAAAACTGTCTGATGGGCATGAGGACCTTACAAGGTACGCACATACCAAATATAGTTATCCTATTACTTATAAGAGAGAATTTAACATTACAAAAAATCAGAACTTTTTTTTCAAGTAATCACTGAACCATGAAAATGAGGTCAAGGACATTGGACATGTGACTGACAGAAACTTTGTAACATGAGGCATCCATATACAAAGTATGAAGCATCCAGGTCTTCCACTTTCTAAAATTAAAAGCTTTTAAGAAGTTAGCTAATGCCGCTGCTGCTGGATCACTATTCCTATGTGGAGCAATTATCAATTTATGATTTCTATATCCATCCATATAAATCAAAGATGTCACTGCAAAACTGTTTGATTAAAAACACATCTGAGCAAGTGTAAATGGTATTTTTGTGTAAATGTTGATCATAATAGGAATTTTTCAACTAAAACAGCTAAAGCTACACTCAGATTTATCTAGACTATAACATTAACAAGCAAAATGCTAAAATGGCATGCTTGTGTACTTTACAGAATTACATTAAATCAATCAATGATTCATTGGCAATCATACAACATCTTCTTGTTTTTAAATATTATGGTATATAATTATTATGAATAATCTTATTAAAAGTCAAACATTGAAACTTTCAGGTTTTCGTTGATAAGTAAAATATACTTTTATCAGAGATATGTCTCCCCTTTTTGTAATTTTGATATAATGCAAATAATGAAATTAAAATAGCAATACTTAAACATGTTAGTTATGCAAATATTCAAAGTCGATGAGCCATGACTGAAGGTACAAGGTTGAATCATCTCCATGGAAATAGATTTTCCAATGTTAATACAACTACATACCAAATACCATTGACTTATCATGATAAGTTCCCTTTGAACAAACCTAAACACAAACATTAACATTAACTTGTAAACTATGTGAAAGTTTCAAAGTCAATGAACCATGATGAGGGGGTGGGTCTTTATAATCTTCATGGAAATAAGACTTGCTAATCCCAATAAATTCCATACCAAATATCATTTAATTAACATTAGCAGTTCAGCTAATCACAAACTAATACATATAAACTAAGCAAATGTTTCAAAGTCAGTAGACAATGACTGAGAGGGCGGGCCAAATATTCTACATGGAAATGAGATGTGCAAATGCTTATAAAACTGAACACCAATTAACATGGGCCTACCACTAATGGTTCCCCTTGAACTGATCTTATCACAAACTAATTCATGTATATTAAGAAAATTTTCAAAGTCAACAGATATAAAAAAAAAAAAAAAACAATTCAAACAAGAAAACTAACGGCCTGATTGATTAAAGGGGCTGATACCAATAATCTCCATGGAAATGAGATATGCCAATGCTTATACAACTGCATACCAAATATTATTGAGCATCACTCACTAGTGGTTCCCCATAAGCTGACCTAATCACAAACTAATACATGTAAACTAAGCACAAGTTTCAAAGTCATTAGACCATAACTGAGGGGGTGGGGCCAAATAATATCCATGGTAATGAGATGTGCTAATGCTATTAATACAGCTGCATGACAAATATCATAGACCTTCCACTTGTTTTCACCATAAACTAGACCTAACCACAAACTGATTACATTGTTGATGTCACCGCCACGGGAAACAGCATACCTTAGGTCCTATGTCTCCCTTTTTGAATCTGTTAAATCTTAACTTAAATTCACATATTCAAAACATTTAAGGTTAATCTCAGATGTTTTAATACTTTGGTAATCTGTTTCAAAATAAGCCATAAAAGTGTGATGGCAACAGCTCACACTCTGCCTTTAAGACAGTTAATTTAAAAAAAAAAACGACATCAAAAGAACAATATGAAAATATAATATTAGTTTTAATGGTTTATTGTCTTCTTTGTGATTTTGTACTTTTTTTCTTTGTTTTAAGAACTACTTCTTTTAAGACTGTCTCTACATCCTCATCATTTATATTTTCACGATATTGTTTCATCAAGTCATGTTTCTCCCAAGGTTTAGCACTCCTTTCTAGACGTGTGGCTGCTCTCTTACCCAATACTCGGTTTGATGGTTGAAGTCCTTTAAAATTTTTGATATCCCATTTTTTATCCCATGGTCTTGGTCCAAGGGGCACCTGGAAAAAAAGAAGCTTTTTTAAACCAGTGTTGAATACATAAATGGTATACATGTACTGTGGATTCATTAATATTAGTTGGATACCAATTTTCGTGGGTTTTGTGGGTACAGGTGAACCACAAATTCAAATGTTCGACCAATTTCAAATTTTCTATTTGTAATGCATGCAGTGATGGGCAAAACCGTGAAATCAATTATTCACAAAATTGCAACTTATTCTCAATCCACAAAATTTGATACCCACGAAAATAAATGAATCTACAGTATGTAAAGCACTGTAAGCATCTAAATAATATTTAAGTCGTTATTTATGTGGCAAACTTTGTGTCCAATATTCAATAGTTTTTTTTAAAGTATTTAGTTATTAATGAATGCTTATACATCCAGTGGCAAATAAATTAAATATTCGGGACCTTTCTGAGAATGGTTTTTGTATATACGGAGTATATATCTCCCAATTGATATGATATTCCCAGGCTTGTACTTCCTATCATGGTTTCCTTGATAGAGGGTTGCTGCTCACAAGGAAGCTATTAAAGCAAGTGTTCCAAATGGTGAAGTTGAAATCATCTCTATGTAAATTTACGGACACAAATTCTAAAACCTCCTTTTTAAAATATGTTACTAGTACCTAAAACAACTAACCTTATAGTATTTAGTGGAACAGCACTTCCTGTAGGCAGATGAATAGGCTCCATATCAAATTGTATGGTACTGTATTCTGGGGGACAATCTCTCAGGTAAAATAACTCATCATCCAATCTTTCTCAAGTTTTAATACTTCTATACTCTGTAGTAACGGACTGTACATGTCATATTTTATTTCTATACCTGAAAAGAAAAAGAATTATGTTTTAATCAGAATACTTTAAATTGAGAATAGAAATGGGGGAATATGTCAAAGAGACCAAAACCTGGCCAAAGAGCGGAAAGAACCAAAGGCTACCTATGGGTCTTCAATACATTTAGAAAATTCCGCACCTGGAGGCGTTCTTCAGCTGGCTCCTTGTCTTTCTTTAATACAAAAAAGAGGTTTAATGGAATAAAAGTATTCAGTGCATAGAAATTTAGAGAAGGAAGTGGCACATAATTGTTCTTCAACTAACAAAGTTATCTCCCATGCACATGGTTTCAAAATCAAATTTAAGGTCAGAACCATTAACAAGAGTTGCTCAAATGCATTTAAAGCAACATCAACATATCATGTACCTGTATAAACCAGATACCAGTATCAACTGAGCAATTCTTCTGTCATAAAGGGATCTTGGAAGAGAGGTTTAACAGTATTTTATAAAAAAATAAGTGAAATAATCATGGATGAGAGCACAAACAACCGTTTGAGTTTAACATGAATTGTAACTTCTTAAAAAAGATTAGTATTGATGTTAAACAAAATGTTATATTTAAGTAGCTTTGGCTATGTTAGATAATGGTTGAAAACATCATATTTTAAATTTCATGTTTATTGAAATTAATTCATATACAGATCTTTTTGCGGGAAAAATTTGGTTGATTATAATAAGGGATCACTGATGCATGACTGGAATGGGTCCCTCTTATGGCAGTCAGTTACCCCCTCCCCCACCATAATTTTGAAAACTTAATATTGCCATTTTCCTGAGTTATCTTGATTATAAGGTCAACTGCTGATGCAATATTCACTGATTTTTTTTCTTACCATTTCCATCAATATGATTTCTCAGTATGAAGTTTGTTCGTAATCCATCATTTTCTCTACTAATACACAGGCCTACAAATCTTGTGTTTTTGCTTGGTGCGTATGTATCTGCTACATTAACTGCTAGAATACTACCTAAAAAATAAATTTAATTTTATCTTTTTTTTAAAAACATATATATACTGTAAACCAACTTATGATCACGGATATTTTGTTTTGCGTTTAATAGCCCTTAAAAGCTTTTTTTGCCTATTGTCCTGATGTGAAAAGAGTTTTTTAATCCAATGAGCATGAAGACTTAAAAACAACTGATACTTCCATTTCTCTTTGCAGCAAAAATTGAAAAATGCCTACCTACCTACCACTGTCTCTACCTTTTGGTAGGGTATGGGCAAACTAAAAACCTGTGTTTGGCCTAAAACATATTGGTGGGCACTAACCTATCCCCTGACCAGGGACAGTGACAAAGCCCATCAATGATCATCAATACACTAACAGAACAAAAACCATATTAGATTTTTTGTTCAAATACTAAATCATCAAAAACCATATTAGATTTTCTGTTCAAATACTAAATCTACATACCAACATAGAATTCAGGAACTTCTATCATTGTCCTTCTACAAAACATGTCTTGTCTCTCTAACTTCTCTCTTATTCTATCTCTGTGACGATAATTTGCTGGTGGTAAAAATTCTGGATACAGATATCTAAAAAAAAATAATCATTATTTGTACCTTGTCAGATTCATTTACTATCCAAGCTAGACCAGCGATTTCACTAGTACTGGATAGTATCAAGGTACCTGACAATATTCTAGATTGTTCAACTTTTTAATACACATTAAACTTACTAATCACAATATTTAAGTTAACTGATTTAAACCAAATTTTTTAAATACTTTTAAAAATTTGGTTACCACAGAAAACCATTTTAGATATATTTTTTTGCATGTATTGTAGTTCTACATAAAGATAATGTAATTTTGGTTATCTTTTACACTTTTTGAAGTATATTCAATTTATTCATTGTCTATACAGTATCTATTTCCTAATCATCTGACGCCCTCTTGAGAATAGCCTTTTTAACTATAATCCAGATGTTCTATATTATACACATGTATATATATATATATATTTAAATAATACTACATGTAGGAACATTTTTCATGAGTTAACTGAGTGGTTATATATTTTTTTCAATTAAATAAATGTTCAAATAATTGTTAAAAGAAGATACTGTTAAGTCAGCATGTCTCATATATAGTTCAACATGCAGTATGGGCATATGAAATTGAACAGCCAAAGTATACATAAACATAAGACCATGATACTTTCAGTAAGAGTTACTGGGGATTCATTATTATTCGTTGGATACCAATTTTTGTTGTTTTCGTGGGAACAATTTAACCACAAATTTAAATGTTCAACAAACTACAAATTTCTGTAGGCTTTGTACATGTTGTATGCAGAGATTGGGAAAACCACGAAATCAATGCAAATATCAACGAAAATGCAAGTTTTCCTCAAACCATAAAAATTGGTATCTGCAAAAATAAATTAATCCACATCATCATGAACAGTATCTTTGATCAATTTGCTAAGGAAAAAAAGAGAAACAAAGCTCTTCACAAAAGAAAACTAGATAAAATAAATACTTGTAATCCCTCGGAACCATAATAGTTTCTTGTTCAATGTCATCTTCTTTCTCAGGTTGTTGTGACAACTGTGATTTTCTATGTTTATCTAAAAGCCAGTTTAACACTGTAGCTTGTCTTGCAGGCACAAATGACAGTGGAACATTTCCTAAAAGAAAAGAAAATCTTTGTGAAAAAAGGACAATCCATACATGTATTTTGCATGGGGAAAATAACCATTTGTAATTGTCTTTTGAGCTAAATATTTGCCGAATGATTGGGTATGTAATTTTCTTGTTCTAGTATCTGTTGGTATAAGGACTAGCAATGGAATTGCAATTAGTCCATGGATGACTTTGTAGAACATAATAAGTTTGGATTTGAGGAGGCGCTCAGCAAGTGAGATCCATTGGAGATTGTTGAACATGGATGTAACTGGTTTTTTTTGTAACACTACTGGTGTTGTGGTAGTTGTTACATTGTTTTTGTGCATACATATTAATGGTCTGCTTGCCTCTGTACCATTTCTAGTTTACTTAAAATTTTGTATTTTGTTGTGTGTGGATCCCATAAACTACAGGCATATTCAAGTTTTGGTCTCACTATGGATTGGTATGCACATGATTATATATATACATGTATATCAAAAGGTGTACATGTACAGGCCCAAGGACAGTAGAAGAAGTAGAAGTTGTCTTGAATGCCATAGTATTTTTAAAGTTGGTAAAGTAATCATTTGTGGGGTACTAAATCTTTAAAGATTGCAAAAATTTATGAAAAATTGATTTTAAACATGTTAAAGGGCAATTACTCTTGAAGAGCTCCAATTGACATTTTTGGTCATGTTGACTTATTTGTAGATCTTATTTTGTTGAACTATTTTGCTGTATACATACGTACAGTTTATCTCTATTTATTATAAAATTCAAGATAATAACCAAAAATTTGTCCTTCAAATTACCAATTTAGGGGCAGCAACCCCAACAACAGGTTATCTGATGTGTCTGAAATTTTCTAGGCAGATAGATCTAGATCTTGACCTGATGAACATTCTGCCCCATGCTAGTAAAATTTGCTCCAAATGCATTCTTTTCAACAATATAAGCCAAAATTCATTTTACCTCCATGTCTCTATTTTTAGCTATGGTGGCCACCTCGGTTGATGAACGGGGTCATCAGATATTTATTTTTTTAACTAGATACCCTAAGGATGATTTAGGCCAAGTTTAGTTTCATTTTATAGTAGTTTCAGAGGAGAAGATTTTACTTTTTAATAAAAGTTAACGGCGACGACGGACGCCAAGTGATACAAAAAGCTGACTTGGACCTTTAGTGTCAGGTGAGCTCATAAGTCTAATGCTTATTCAACAAATAATTCTATGGCAGACCAGGGGCGGATCCAGCCATTTTAAAAAGGGGGGGTTCCCAACCCAGAGTAAAGGGGGGTTCCAGCTATATGCTCCCATTCAAATGCATTGATCGGTCAAAAAAAAGGGGGGGTTCCAACCCCCGGAACCCCCCCCCCCCCCTCTGGATCCGCGCCTGCAGACAAATATTCTCTGAGGGACCTTCAGAAGTTGAGTGTTTACGAATAGTAAATAATTCTGCGTTCCCATTGTTGTTTTTCAATCGTTTTACGAATAATTGGATAGCTAAAAACGCAGCAATAAATAATGCAATGTTTTGAGGTGTTTACCACTGTTGCATTTCTGTATAAGACATCTACAAATATGTTTTTGGATTATATTCATGTTGCTTGATTTTTAATGGATTCAATGTTGAACAGACGCTTGAAATTTTCGATCTAGCTAAAACATCACCGTCCCTTCCGTACGTTAGTCCTATCTTATTAAGGATACGATCTATATCTACATATCAATTTACATTAACTTCGATATGTTAAAGATTACAAGCAGGCACACTAGGGAAACAAAACATATTTACAATAATTTCAAAAACGTTTTTTTGATTTTTTTATTATTGATTAAAAAGTATTGATTTAGCAATACATATGTGGTTTTGCACCAGACTTATGGGCTACAGGCTACTTGGTATGGTTAGGAATTCCACAACCTTATTGTTCTGGGAAAAAATGAATAAAGTGATAATTTGTGAGAGAGAATGTCTATGTTCTTTTGATGGTAAAAGGTATTTAATGACTGGGATGAAAACTAATTGGTGTTGAATTTTATATAGCATAGTGGCTGATGCAAGGTTTCTTCTTTGTTGTAGTGCTGGCCATCTTAGATGTTATAGCATGGCTGCTACACTGCTTTGATAGCTGCATTGGTTAAGTGTATACCTGGCAGCTCTTCTCTGAACCATTTCAATTTTATGTACTTGATGTTTCTGCCAGGGGTCCCAGTCAACACTACAGTATTCTATTTTTGGTCTGACATATATGTTTTGTAAGCCAGTTCTTTTGTTTTTATGCTGTTGATTTTGACGTTTCTTTTGATAAATCTCAGTGGTGCATTTGCTTTATTTGTGATGTTATTTATATGAGAATTCCATGTCAGATCGTTAGTAATGGAAACGCAAAGATATTTTGCTTTGTCTGTTGATTTTAAAATATGATCATGTAGTATGTATTTATAATAGATGATTGGTTTATGTTTTCTTGTATAAATGTGGATGATTTCACATTTGTCTGGATTAAAGGACATAAGCCATTCTTGCTCCCATTGTTCCAATTTATGTAATTATAAGTCGGTTGAAGGGTGTGACAGTCAGCTAGTGATGATATTGTTAAATACACAATAGTGTCATCTACAAAGAGGCGAACATTACTTTTGAGGTTGTCTGGCATGTCACTTAGGGACTTATCATTGTTTACCTGGAAGGGGGAGGGGGGGGGGGCTGGTCATTTTGAAATCAAACAATATAAATGTTCTTGATCCCCCCCCCGATAATATTTCACTATTTTTATTTGATCCCCCCCCCCCCCCCATAAAAAAAAATATTGAATCCCCGCTCTATTAAACATGCCAAAATTTTAATATGCAAAACACTTTAATATGTAATATTTTCTGTAGATTGAGTCCAAAAATATATTTGGAGGGAAATAGAGGGCTCTTCCATTTCGAAAGCTTTTTCTAACTTTGTTTTTCTTATTTCCTTTATTAGCCAAATCCATGTTCGCCGATTTGACTCAAATTCTCATATTTTATGTAGAACAATGAAAAACATTTTCCCTAACTATCAAGAGAATAAAATAAACAATTTGCAGGACATGGTCTCAATAAGATGTTGCTTTGTTTCGTGTCACGGAATATTTGCCCAAGACGCCATCTAAGTAACTATCGAATTGACCTTCTATGACCATATAAGCGATGTAAAAATAAACATAATTAAAACATAAATAAATTAAGCAACTCGTGCAATTGGATTTGTATAGGTCTGTTAAATTTGGTAATATAGATTAAAAATTTATGTTTATTGTCATTTTTATCTGTATAAGAATGTTTTTTTGTGGATCGAATCAGTCAATCAAATTATTTATATAAATAAACCTTTGTTTCACTTTCTATGTTTTAAATCTTTTTCCTTTAAATAACCGTACACTTACAATGCATGCATTATTCTATCTCTTTCTACGGATTTAATGAGGTCGAATTATTCACTTGCAAGTGAATAATTCATTATCAATGTATATTAGCTTAATTTGACAAATTGAACCATTTCAGCTGATAAAAGAAAATTATTATATCACTATATCACTTCCATTAATGATTGAACAAAAAAATATCATACTTTAGTATTTTATATATCTCGTAGCTAGTGCCCCTTTAAATGTGCGATAGTTACCACTAAATTTTGATTTATTAGCCTGAAAAGTATACAAATTTTGAGGGAATGAGAGGTTTAATGGACCTAAAGGGATCTTATAATGAATACAGAAAAGTACATAAGTGGTGTCGTCATCTTTTGTATCAATATTCAACTTTTTGTATGCAAAATTACTTGGTAGATGAATATTTGCTCATTTATTGGAGAATGTGTTGCTCTTTATTATTTTATGATGCGGGGTGATTTGAGTTTTTTTTTTTTTAGAAAATCATACTCCAATCGCTGTTATAGATTTCATTTTAATTTATACCTTTGATTTCTCTTAAACTATTATAAAGCTGATTATTTTAGTATAACTAACCTTGGTAGTAATGCTTGCAAATGTAAGTCATCTAAGCGAGTGAAAAAACACGACTGGATCATTCGAGTTATGAAGCACCAATGCATTTTATATGGGACAAAATGGCAGCTTCCTATATCACAAAGTCATATGAGGTCTTACTTAATTGTATGTGATTGGTGCCAGTAAAATGTGTTTCCATTTGACTGTTGAAATTTTGTCTCTTGAAGTATGTTAACTATTTATTTCCATGTGCAAAAAATATTGACCCCCCCCACTTTGAAATTATAAAAAAGATTGACACCCCCCCCCTTTTCCACACACAGAAATAAACTGACCCCCCCCCCCCCTGTATTTTGACCAGCCCACCCTTCCAGATAAAAAAGATAAGTCCCTTATGTAAATTAAGAACAGACAAGGGTCGAGAACAGAGCCTTGAGGAACGCCTGACATTACAGGACAACTATTTGATGTGCGACTGTCAACCACCACTTTTTGGGATCTATGTGATAACATCATGGCATGTCTCTATCCAATCTGATGTTTTGTTTTTTATTCCCATGCGTTTCAGTTTTAGGATAGGTCTTTGATGGTCCACTTTATCAAACGCTTTTAATTTGAAAAGTCCATGACAACTACGTTAGTTTGTTTACCGTTTGCCATATAATCAAGTATTTGTTGTGTGAATGTTGGAAGTTGTGTTTCACAGCTAAGTTTTGATCTAAAACCATGCTGCAGTGGGTATAGTAAATCATGATTATCTATATGTTTCATTATGGATCATACAATTATGTGTTCTAATGATTTACTAAGAATACAGGATAGAGAGATGGGCCTGTAATTTTCAGGTTTAATTTTTGCTCCTTTTTAATACTGGTGTATAACCATGGCCTCTCTCCGGTCGTTTGGTACTGTGCCTGTATTTAAGAATTGAATGCTTCTTTTTGTAACTTTATTGGGTGTAAAAGCGTTGACCGAAGTACATTTTATATGAAGCGCGGAAGCGCTTCATTCTAAAAATGTGCGCACGGTCTACGCTTTTACAACCCTATGAAGTTACAAAAAGAAGCATTCAATACTTATAATTACATTTTTTAGCTAGTATCATGAAAACACGATTTACATCAAGTTTTTATTTAATCTACCTGTGCACTTTATTATGGGACCTCGTGTCATCATGAATGATAAGTTTTATTGTGTAATGCAACTGCTTAAGGAATAACACGTGATGTGCAGTTAGCCAATCAGAATAACGTATTATAATGAAACATACATCTAATGTAATTATTTACTGATGAATTAAACAAGTCGGATATTATAGGTGAGATTTCATGATGAATCATTTCATTAACCAATGGTTTTATACATTTTGATTTATCTGTTTAATTTTCGAAAGTATTTTGCAGATTCAAACATATGTCCCTAAAATAGTAAATTAATCTCTTATAATATCAAATGGACGATTTCTGTAGTCTATTCAGTGTAAAATTCATAACCGTAGAAACCATTGATCCACTAAATAGCGTCCTTGTCCGTATCATTATAAATGATGAAAGGAAACATAAGTTATGTAACATCGTGTCAACTTGCAGAAATATAAATAAATACACCATATTATGATTTAAAGGGGCGTTTCTTGAAGTTGCGATGAGTACATAAAAATGAAAAGTTCACAAAAGGAAACGGTTTTGCCGTTAAGTAATTAATGTCTCAGTCGACCTCAGTGGCGGATCCAGAATTTTTTCATAAAAGGGGAGAGAGGGTACTCGGTGGACTGTTAAATGGTGGTCCGCTCCAGTCATGCTTCAGTTATTCATTAACTTGATAATGATCAACCAAATTTTAGCACAAAAGGAGACACGGACCCATGGAAAACACTATAAAGCCGCCTCTAGAATTTCATCGTCCATTCTACTTCTACCATTTGTGGCCACCATAATTAAACTGATTATTGCCACTTTTGGATGCGCATGTAAATGTTTTAGATAAAGATAGGTGAACATTTGTGCTATACATACAGTTAGGTTAAAAACATCCTGGACCGTGGTCTAAATCGTCTCATGTAGTGAGTCTTGAAACTTTTAAGACTACCTGCAATGGTGGTGGTTAGTGTAGCGTCAGTCCCTTATTGTTCTTGGTAGAACGATTGTTTCCTCACTTCTGTTCCACATTGGTAATCGGAAACCGTTGATATTTAAGTTCTTCGATATTCTGTCTGGTGGAATGAGCGTGTCTTCTTTATTTACATTTACCATCCTGTTTGCAAATTTGCACATCATTATGAGTCTTGCTGTTTTCTCCGGTCTTCAAGGGTTTTCCATTCTAATATGGTAATCATGTCACTAACAGATGAGGTGTTGTGATATCTGTAAGTGACATATCTTGCTGCTCTTCTTTGTACTATTTCCAGCCGGTGTTTGTTGTTCTGCTGGAAAGAGTCCCATACTTACATGCATACTCCAAGGTTGGTCTGACTAAGGATTTGTATGCAGTTTCCTTTATAGTAGTGTTACTGATTTTGAGATTTCGTTTCAGAATCCAATGGTCTTGTTTGCTTTGTTACAGATGTTTCTGATGTGTTCGTTCCATTTTAAGTCTGAGCTAATGGTACAACCTAGATATTTGGCAGATTTTACAGGCTCCAGTGTGTGTCAATGCAATTTGTAATCTCTAACTATAGGTTTGCGTTTTCTTGTGATTGTTTATACATTGCATTTATCAGGATAAAAGGCCATTTTTCATTTTGTTTCGAAGATAACAAGCTTGTTGATGTCGGCCAGGGCCGTAACTACATTGAGGCAAATGAGGCAAATGCCTCATGTAAAAAATTTAGAAAAAAAAAAAATGAAACAAAAGGTTGTTTTCATATCAAATTCACGGAAAGTGTCTTGCAAGAAGCCAGACGTTCTCTTCACTCTCTGGTGTATCCCCTGGATGTTTTTCGTTATTCGTGTTTCTAGTTTCATTTTAGTTTTCAGAGTTGATATCAAAGAATACAAAACAGTTTGTTTTATTGTAAATAAAACTAGATAGCTGACATGGTTTGAATTAAAGTAAGGTCACATATTTCCCGGTATCAAATAATTTGAAGAAAAAAACAAGGTATTGCCATATATGACCTGTTATGATTGAAAGGTTAAATTTGCATCAAGTCGTGTTGAGAACCTTTAACAGATAATAAAGGAGTATGGGGACATAATCGCACACGAAGTCAATGCATAGACAAAATACAAATGATAAACATGGTCAAAGTTTGTGTTCTGCTCTTCATCTTGATAGTTGCCGATGGTCTTCAACAATACTTTTAAAGAATCATAATACCGTAAAAGATCGTAAAATAAGGTGAAGATGGTCCCTAGTGTGACTTAAGCATTTCTAGTACTTGAAGATAATACTGCAATGTCACTATATTTAAATCTAGTCATAAAAAAATCTCCAAAGTCTAATAACAATACAGTACAAGACCAAACAGACTTTAATACGATATTAATAACTTATGGCACATGAATACAGATAATGTTATAAAAGTGCTTAATTAAAGTACCAACAAATAATCACCAATATAAGTCTCAATCAAAGTTTGTTAAACACGATCTTTATTTTTAGACTTGCTAGCAATTTTCCCGCCTCGTATAACGAAATTCCGTAAAATTAATATGCTTTCTGAAAAACGATCTACCTTGTAATGCAACTTTTCTTCATTTAATAAGAAAATCATAACATTGCTTATAAACGCCTAGTGATCTGCTTGTTCGCTCCCTCCGTTCAGCCGCGAACACAGATTAGCTAACATCAAATACAATTTACCAAGATCACGTGATTTTTCCAATGGACGACTAGTTTAAACGAATTGGTACTCAATTAAACATAAAGTCAAAGCACATAATAAAAAATGATAAAGTGGACAGGTATCTTTCGTTATAATAACTAACTATTTCACTGCCTTATTTCAGATTCACCCTACACTGTTACTTGACGACACAACTTTCTAGGATTACATATATGTTTGAAAGACATGCACTCCGGCTCTTGTTTCTCACCAAAACGCTGGCTCATTTAATAAAAAAATAAAATATTACAACAACAATGATAAAATGAAACAAGTTTTGTTAAACACATCATTTATTTAGATCGAACTGACATAGCTTTTCCCCATCTATACGATGAATCCGGAAACATGTAATATGTGCCGCTGGACATGAAAAAGCGTACCATAAATTTTAATAATGAATTTAAAGCACAACTATTAAAATTAATGTCAGATGTTTGGGAAACCAATAATTATAAGAACATATTTAAGATTTTTAGATTTCCAAGGATAAGGAACATAAAAGGGTACTGTCATTAAAGGTTGGTTGTCCATCATATAATATGTGGCAACCTTTTGTTTAAGTTTTATAACAAATTAAACTTTTCAAAGTTATTCAAGTTCCATTACTAACTTCAAGTCGACACCTTATAATGTAGAATATCTATTTTAAATAGAAAAGGGTGTTTTCTATGTCAAAAGATTGCAAAATTTTTGAGAATGAATAGAGCTGTCCCTATTCGAATGCAGCATTCGTTAACTTAGTAGACATGTCTTTGATAAGCAATACTTTGAACCACTGACAGGGTCTTTAACGATCCAATGCGCAAAAATGACAAAAGTAAAGACAGAGTATTGTCCCTGCTAACCTGAAGAGTGTAGGTTTCAGCTCGAGAGTTCCCAGTGAAGACATTTTTTTTTTGTTTCAGTTAAAAAAAATTGAGGTACAGAAAATCAGATCATTTCGTCTTTTTCTATTTAGTTCTTTGAGATGCTTTTTTGCTTTTCTTTACTTTAGTATGCATGACATGAAACTTAAATTCATGTTCTAAAACAATATTTACGTGTGCATTGTGCTTCAATATGAAAAAATGGGATAAACGTCAATGATACAGCCACATAGTGACAGAAACAACCAAAAGACATGCATGCGCTCGGTTTGACGGTAAACCAGATATATGCGAGATAGCCCCACGGGAGAAAGGAAGAAAGAACCTTCACAATTTGCCTTACAATTGTTTTTCCCTTTCTTTTTTTTTTAAATAAATAATTAAAAAAAAATTCTAATGTAGAGTTCCTAAGATAAAAATATTCCCTGTGGAAGAACCCGCCCCCCCCCCCCCCCCCCCACCCTTTTTTCGTCCTCTTCCGATTTTAACTCTCAAATTAAGCTTTCCAATCTAATTAAAATTAAAACCTTGCTTTCTAACCGATCTATCCTTGTACTGGACCGGCAACTTTCTTCATTTAATAAGAAAATATACAGTTGCGTTATAAAACATGGATGTTGTCTGCTTGAAGTCCCCGCCCGAAAAGAAAGAAATAGCCTAACTCCAAGATACAATATTCCTGCATCACGTGATTTTTGCCACGTGGAGCTGACATTTGAATGAATACCGAATATGGAAAGTGAAACTACAATTCAAAACATAAAGTCCAAAGGCACATGGATGAAAAAGATTTTTTTTTGGCAAAGGGTGCCGGGGTAATCTTCTCTGTGTTCATAATATACATGAAATATTTGTCACTGCCCCTTGTCTCCTATATAAATTCTTACCCTGAGTTTTCTATCTGTTACTGTGACGACACAGCCTTCTAGCGATAAAATAATATGTTTGAAAGAACTATGCACTCGGCTACCTTGTTTTCTTCAAATCGCTTTTAAAACGTCTTGGTTTCTTCAATTTGAATAATAGAAAACAAAACTATATATCAAACGAAAACTGGATAAAGTGAGAAACAAGTTTCTTTCGTTAGTAAAAATTACTACTTCACTGCTTATTTCAGAGTTCGAACCCTACACGTGGTAGCTTGGTTCGACTCCAATCTTAAGTGACTAGGATTGACAGTTTCCCTGCCGAAAGTCAGTGGTTCTCTCCGGGCGTCTCAGCTTTCTACACTCAAAAACAGCTGGGCGCCATGAAATAGCAAATAATGATAAAAGTGGCATTAAAGACCAACAATGAATACACCAATCATTGTACATCAGATCATAGTTTTGTTGAAACACGAATCTATTTATTTGAAATTGAACTTGACAATAGCAATTTTTCCCGCATCGTATAACGATGAATCCTGATAACACTGTAATATGTGCCGCTGGACATGAAAAAGCGTAACCTTAAATAATTTTAAATAATGAATTTTAAAGCAGAACTATTTAAAATTAATGTCAGATGTTTAAGGCGAAACCAATAATTAATAAGAAGATATTTAAGATTTTTAAGATTTCCAAGGATAAGGGAACATAAAAGGGTACTATCTTCATTTGATATTATGCAGCTTACTGTTCCGTTCATTAAAAAGTCATTTGCACTGAGGGGAGTGGACACAACGCCTGCATAAATATTACTGTTTTACCACTTTATATATGATGTTTGATATGTTAATTTTTATATTGTGTATATTGTATTGTATTGTTTGTATATGCCTTCAACCCCCAGGGGTATAAATGTGCATTTCATTAATAAATAAATAAATAAATAAATTAAAGGTTGGTGTGTCCATCATATTACATACGTGGCAACCTTTTGTTTAAGTTTTATAACAAATTAAACTTTTCAAAGTTATTCAAGTTCCATTACTAACTTAAAGTCGACACCTTATAATGTAGAATATCTATTTTAAATAGAAAAGGGTGTTTTCTATGTCAAAAGATTGCAAAATTTTTGAGAATGAATAGAGCTGTCCCTATTCGAATGCAGCATTCGTTAACTTAGTAGACATGTCTTTGATAAGCAATACTTTGAACCACTGACAGGGTCTTTAACGATCCAATGCGCAAAAATGACAAAAGTAAAGACAGAGTATTGTCCCTGCTAACCTGAAGAGTGTAGGTTTCAGCTCGAGAGTTCCCAGTGAAGACATTTTTTTTTTGTTTCAGTTAAAAAAAATTGAGGTACAGAAAATCAGATCATTTCGTCTTTTTCTATTTAGTTCTTTGAGATGCTTTTTTGCTTTTCTTTACTTTAGTATGCATGACATGAAACTTTAAATTCATGTTCTAAAACAATATTTACGTGTGCATTGTGCTTCAATATGAAAAATGGGATAAACGTCAATGATACAGCCACCTAGTGACAGAAACAACCAAAAGACATGCATGCGCTCGGTTTGACGGTAAACCAGATATATGCGAGATAGCCCCACGGGAGAAAGGAAGAAAGAACCTTCACAATTTGCCTTACAATTGTTTTTTCCCTTTCTTTTTTTTTTAAATAAATAATTAAAAAAAATTTCTAATGTAGAGTTCCTAAGATAAAAATATTCCCTGTGGAAGAACCCGCCCCCCCCCACCCTTTTTTCGTCCTCTCCGATTTTAACTCTCAAATTAAGCTTTCCAATCTAATTAAAATTAAAACCTTGCTTTCTAACCGATCTATCCTTGTACTGGACCGGCAACTTTCTTCATTTAATAAGAAAATATACAGTTGCGTTATAAAACATGGATGTTGTCTGCTTGAAGTCCCGCCCGAAAAGAAAGAAATAGCCTAACTCCAAGATACAATATTCCTGCATCACGTGATTTTTGCCACGTGGAGCTGACATTTGAATGAATACCGAATATGGAAAGTGAAACTACAATTCAAAACATAAAGTCCAAAGGCACATGGATGAAAAAGATTTTTTTTTGGCAAAGGGTGCCGGGGTAATCTTCTCTGTGTTCATAATATACATGAAATATTTGTCACTGCCCCTTGTCTCCTATATAAATTCTTACCCTGAGTTTTCTATCTGTTACTGTGACGACACAGCCTTCTAGCGATAAAATAATATGTTTGAAAGAACTATGCACTCGGCTACCTTGTTTTCTTCAAATCGCTTTTAAAACGTCTTGGTTTCTTCAATTTGAATAATAGAAAACAAAACTATATATCAAACGAAAACTGGATAAAGTGAGAAACAAGTTTCTTTCGTTAGTAAAAATTACTACTTCACTGCTTATTTCAGAGTTCGAACCCTACACGTGGTAGCTTGGTTCGACTCCAATCTTAAGTGACTAGGATTGACAGTTTCCCTGCCGAAAGTCAGTGGTTCTCTCCGGGCGTCTCAGCTTTCTACACTCAAAAACAGCTGGGCGCCATGAAATAGCAAATAATGATAAAAGTGGCATTAAAGACCAACAATGAATACACCAATCATTGTACATCAGATCATAGTTTTGTTGAAACACGAATCTATTTATTTGAAATTGAACTTGACAATAGCAATTTTTCCCGCATCGTATAACGATGAATCCTGATAACACTGTAATATGTGCCGCTGGACATGAAAAAGCGTAACCTTAAATAATTTTAAATAATGAATTTTAAAGCAGAACTATTTAAAATTAATGTCAGATGTTTAAGGCGAAACCAATAATTAATAAGAAGATATTTAAGATTTTTAAGTTTTCCAAGGATAAGGGAACATAAAAGGGTACTATCTTCATTTGATATTATGCAGCTTACTGTTCCGTTCATTAAAAAGTCATTTGCACTGAGGGGAGTGGACACAACGCCTGCATAAATATTACTGTTTTACCACTTTATATATGATGTTTGATATGTTAATTTTTATATTGTGTATATTGTATTGTATTGTTTGTATATGCCTTCAACCCCCAGGGGTATAAATGTGCATTTCATTAATAAATAAATAAATAAATAAATTAAAGGTTGGTGTGTCCATCATATTACATACGTGGCAACCTTTTGTTTAAGTTTTATAACAAATTAAACTTTTCAAAGTTATTCAAGTTCCATTACTAACTTAAAGTCGACACCTTATAATGTAGAATATCTATTTTAAATAGAAAAGGGTGTTTTCTATGTCAAAAGATTGCAAAATTTTTGAGAATGAATAGAGCTGTCCCTATTCGAATGCAGCATTCGTTAACTTAGTAGACATGTCTTTGATAAGCAATACTTTGAACCACTGACAGGGTCTTTAACGATCCAATGCGCAAAAATGACAAAAGTAAAGACAGAGTATTGTCCCTGCTAACCTGAAGAGTGTAGGTTTCAGCTCGAGAGTTCCCAGTGAAGACATTTTTTTTTGTTTCAGTTAAAAAAAATTGAGGTACAGAAAATCAGATCATTTCGTCTTTTTCTATTTAGTTCTTTGAGATGCTTTTTTGCTTTTCTTTACTTTAGTATGCATGACATGAAACTTTAAATTCATGTTCTAAAACAATATTTACGTGTGCATTGTGCTTCAATATGAAAAATGGGATAAACGTCAATGATACAGCCACCTAGTGACAGAAACAACCAAAAGACATGCATGCGCTCGGTTTGACGGTAAACCAGATATATGCGAGATAGCCCCACGGGAGAAAGGAAGAAAGAACCTTCACAATTTGCCTTACAATTGTTTTTCCCTTTCTTTTTTTTTTAAATAAATAATTAAAAAAAATTTCTAATGTAGAGTTCCTAAGATAAAAATATTCCCTGTGGAAGAACCCGCCCCCCCCCACCCTTTTTTCGTCCTCTCCGATTTTAACTCTCAAATTAAGCTTTCCAATCTAATTAAAATTAAAACCTTGCTTTCTAACCGATCTATCCTTGTACTGGACGGCAACTTTCTTCATTTAATAAGAAAATTACAGTTGCGTTATAAAACATGGATGTTGTCTGCTTGAAGTCCCCGCCCGAAAAGAAAGAAATAGCCTAACTCCAAGATACAATATTCCTGCATCACGTGATTTTTGCCACGTGGAGCTGACATTTGAATGAATACCGAATATGGAAAGTGAAACTACAATTCAAAACATAAAGTCCAAAGGCACATGGATGAAAAAGATTTTTTTTTGGCAAAGGGTGCCGGGGTAATCTTCTCTGTGTTCATAATATACATGAAAAATTTGTCACTGCCCTTGTCTCTTATAAATTCTTACCCTGAGTTTTCTATCTGTTACTGTGACGACACAGCCTTCTAGCGATAAAATAATATGTTTTGAAAGAACTATGCACTCGGCTACCTTGTTTTCTTCAAATCGCTTTTAAAACGTCTTGGTTTCTTCAATTTGAATAATAGAAAACAAAACTATATATCAAACGAAAACTGGATAAAGTAGAGAACAAGTTTCTTTCGTTAGTAAAAATTACTACTTCACTGCTTATTTCAGAGTTCGAACCCTACACGTGGTAGCTTGGTTACGACTCCAATCTTAAGTGACTAGGATTGCAGTTTTCCCTGCCGAAAGTCAGTGGTTCTCTCCGGGCGTCTCAGCTTTCTACACTCAAAAACAGCTGGGCGCCATGAAATAGCAAATAATGATAAAAGTGGCATTAATAAGACCAACAATGAATACACCAATCATTTGTACATCAATCATAGTTTTGTTGAAACACGAATCTATTTATTTGAAATTGAACTTGACAATAGCAATTTTTCCCGCATCGTATAACGATGAATCCTGATAACACTGTAATATGTGCCGCTGGACATGAAAAAGCGTAACCTTAAATAATTTTAAATAATGAATTTTAAAGCAGAACTATTTAAAATTAATGTCAGATGTTTAAGGCGAAACCAATAATTAATAAGAAGATATTTAAGATTTTTAAGATTTCCAAGGATAAGGGAACATAAAAGGGTACTATCTTCATTTGATATTATGCAGCTTACTGTTCCGTTCATTAAAAAGTCATTTGCACTGAGGGGAGTGGACACAACGCCTGCATAAATATTACTGTTTTACCACTTTATATATGATGTTTGATATGTTAATTTTTATATTGTGTATATTGTATTGTATTGTTTGTATATGCCTTCAACCCCCAGGGGTATAAATGTGCATTTCATTAATAAATAAATAAATAAATAAATTAAAGGTTGGTGTGTCCATCATATTACATACGTGGCAACCTTTTGTTTAAGTATTATAACAAATTAAACTTTTCAAAGTTATTCAAGTTCCATTACTAACTTAAAGTCGACACCTTATAATGTAGAATATCTATTTTAAATAGAAAAGGGTGTTTTCTATGTCAAAAGATTGCAAATTTTTTGAGAATGAATAGAGCTGTCCCTATTCGAATGCAGCATTCGTTAACTTAGTAGACATGTCTTTGATAAGCAATACTTTGAACCACTGACAGGGTCTTTAACGATCCAATGCGCAAAAATGACAAAAGTAAAGACAGAGTATTGTCCCTGCTAACCTGAAGAGTGTAGGTTTCAGCTCGAGAGTTCCCAGTGAAGACATTTTTTTTTGTTTCAGTTAAAAAAAATTGAGGTACAGAAAATCAGATCATTTCGTCTTTTTCTATTTAGTTCTTTGAGATGCTTTTTTGCTTTTCTTTACTTTAGTATGCATGACATGAAACTTTAAATTCATGTTCTAAACAATATTTACGTGTGCATTGTGCTTCAATATGAAAAATGGGATAAACGTCAATGATACAGCCACCTAGTGACAGAAACAACCAAAAGACATGCATGCGCTCGGTTTGACGGTAAACCAGATATATGCGAGATAGCCCCACGGGAGAAAGGAAGAAAGAACCTTCACAATTTGCCTTACAATTGTTTTTCCCTTTCTTTTTTTTTTAAATAAATAATTAAAAAAAATTTCTAATGTAGAGTTCCTAAGATAAAAATATTCCCTGTGGAAGAACCCGCCCCCCCCCCCACCCTTTTTTCGTCCTCTCCGATTTTAACTCTCAAATTAAGCTTTCCAATCTAATTAAAATTAAAACCTTGCTTTCTAACCGATCTATCCTTGTACTGGACCGGCAACTTTCTTCATTTAATAAGAAAATATACAGTTGCGTTATAAAACATGGATGTTGTCTGCTTGAAGTCCCCGCCCGAAAAGAAAGAAATAGCCTAACTCCAAGATACAATATTCCTGCATCACGTGATTTTTGCCACGTGGAGCTGACATTTGAATGAATACCGAATATGGAAAGTGAAACTACAATTCAAAACATAAAGTCCAAAGGCACATGGATGAAAAAGATTTTTTTTTGGCAAAGGGTGCCGGGGTAATCTTCTCTGTGTTCATAATATACATGAAATATTTGTCACTGCCCCTTGTCTCCTATATAAATTCTTACCCTGAGTTTTCTATCTGTTACTGTGACGACACAGCCTTCTAGCGATAAAATAATATGTTTGAAAGAACTATGCACTCGGCTACCTTGTTTTCTTCAAATCGCTTTTAAAACGTCTTGGTTTCTTCAATTTGAATAATAGAAAACAAAACTATATATCAAACGAAAACTGGATAAAGTGAGAAACAAGTTTCTTTCGTTAGTAAAAATTACTACTTCACTGCTTATTTCAGAGTTCGAACCCTACACGTGGTAGCTTGGTTCGACTCCAATCTTAAGTGACTAGGATTGACAGTTTCCCTGCCGAAAGTCAGTGGTTCTCTCCGGGCGTCTCAGCTTTCTACACTCAAAAACAGCTGGGCGCCATGAAATAGCAAATAATGATAAAAGTGGCATTAAAGACCAACAATGAATACACCAATCATTGTACATCAGATCATAGTTTTGTTGAAACACGAATCTATTTATTTGAAATTGAACTTGACAATAGCAATTTTTCCCGCATCGTATAACGATGAATCCTGATAACACTGTAATATGTGCCGCTGGACATGAAAAAGCGTAACCTTAAATAATTTTAAATAATGAATTTTAAAGCAGAACTATTTAAAATTAATGTCAGATGTTTAAGGCGAAACCAATAATTAATAAGAAGATATTTAAGATTTTTAAGATTTCCAAGGATAAGGGAACATAAAAGGGTACTATCTTCATTTGATATTATGCAGCTTACTGTTCCGTTCATTAAAAAGTCATTTGCACTGAGGGGAGTGGACACAACGCCTGCATAAATATTACTGTTTTACCACTTTATATATGATGTTTGATATGTTAATTTTTATATTGTGTATATTGTATTGTATTGTTTGTATATGCCTTCAACCCCCAGGGGTATAAATGTGCATTTCATTAATAAATAAATAAATAAATAAATTAAAGGTTGGTGTGTCCATCATATTACATACGTGGCAACCTTTTGTTTAAGTATTATAACAAATTAAACTTTTCAAAGTTATTCAAGTTCCATTACTAACTTAAAGTCGACACCTTATAATGTAGAATATCTATTTTAAATAGAAAAGGGTGTTTTCTATGTCAAAAGATTGCAAATTTTTTGAGAATGAATAGAGCTGTCCCTATTCGAATGCAGCATTCGTTAACTTAGTAGACATGTCTTTGATAAGCAATACTTTGAACCACTGACAGGGTCTTTAACGATCCAATGCGCAAAAATGACAAAAGTAAAGACAGAGTATTGTCCCTGCTAACCTGAAGAGTGTAGGTTTCAGCTCGAGAGTTCCCAGTGAAGACATTTTTTTTTTGTTTCAGTTAAAAAAAATTGAGGTACAGAAAATCAGATCATTTCGTCTTTTTCTATTTAGTTCTTTGAGATGCTTTTTTGCTTTTCTTTACTTTAGTATGCATGACATGAAACTTTAAATTCATGTTCTAAAACAATATTTACGTGTGCATTGTGCTTCAATATGAAAAATGGGATAAACGTCAATGATACAGCCACCTAGTGACAGAAACAACCAAAAGACATGCATGCGCTCGGTTTGACGGTAAACCAGATATATGCGAGATAGCCCCACGGGAGAAAGGAAGAAAGAACCTTCACAATTTGCCTTACAATTGTTTTTCCCTTTCTTTTTTTTTTAAATAAATAATTAAAAAAAATTTCTAATGTAGAGTTCCTAAGATAAAAATATTCCCTGTGGAAGAACCCGCCCCCCCCCCCCACCCTTTTTTCGTCCTCTCCGATTTTAACTCTCAAATTAAGCTTTCCAATCTAATTAAAATTAAAACCTTGCTTTCTAACCGATCTATCCTTGTACTGGACCGGCAACTTTCTTCATTTAATAAGAAAATATACAGTTGCGTTATAAAACATGGATGTTGTCTGCTTGAAGTCCCCGCCCGAAAAGAAAGAAATAGCCTAACTCCAAGATACAATATTCCTGCATCACGTGATTTTTGCCACGTGGAGCTGACATTTGAATGAATACCGAATATGGAAAGTGAAACTACAATTCAAAACATAAAGTCCAAAGGCACATGGATGAAAAAGATTTTTTTTTGGCAAAGGGTGCCGGGGTAATCTTCTCTGTGTTCATAATATACATGAAATATTTGTCACTGCCCCTTGTCTCCTATATAAATTCTTACCCTGAGTTTTCTATCTGTTACTGTGACGACACAGCCTTCTAGCGATAAAATAATATGTTTGAAAGAACTATGCACTCGGCTACCTTGTTTTCTTCAAATCGCTTTTAAAACGTCTTGGTTTCTTCAATTTGAATAATAGAAAACAAAACTATATATCAAACGAAAACTGGATAAAGTGAGAAACAAGTTTCTTTCGTTAGTAAAAATTACTACTTCACTGCTTATTTCAGAGTTCGAACCCTACACGTGGTAGCTTGGTTCGACTCCAATCTTAAGTGACTAGGATTGACAGTTTCCCTGCCGAAAGTCAGTGGTTCTCTCCGGGCGTCTCAGCTTTCTACACTCAAAAACAGCTGGGCGCCATGAAATAGCAAATAATGATAAAAGTGGCATTAAAGACCAACAATGAATACACCAATCATTGTACATCAGATCATAGTTTTGTTGAAACACGAATCTATTTATTTGAAATTGAACTTGACAATAGCAATTTTTCCCGCATCGTATAACGATGAATCCTGATAACACTGTAATATGTGCCGCTGGACATGAAAAAGCGTAACCTTAAATAATTTTAAATAATGAATTTTAAAGCAGAACTATTTAAAATTAATGTCAGATGTTTAAGGCGAAACCAATAATTAATAAGAAGATATTTAAGATTTTTAAGATTTCCAAGGATAAGGGAACATAAAAGGGTACTATCTTCATTTGATATTATGCAGCTTACTGTTCCGTTCATTAAAAAGTCATTTGCACTGAGGGGAGTGGACACAACGCCTGCAAAATAATTACTGTTTTACCACTTTATATATGATGTTTGATATGTTAATTTTTATATTGTGTATATTGTATTGTATTGTTTGTATATGCCTTCAACCCCCAGGGGTATAAATGTGCATTTCATTAATAAATAAATAAATAAATAAATTAAAGGTTGGTGTGTCCATCATATTACATACGTGGCAACCTTTTGTTTAAGTTTTATAACAAATTAAACTTTTCAAAGTTATTCAAGTTCCATTACTAACTTAAAGTCGACACCTTATAATGTAGAATATCTATTTTAAATAGAAAAGGGTGTTTTCTATGTCAAAAGATTGCAAAATTTTTGAGAATGAATAGAGCTGTCCCTATTCGAATGCAGCATTCGTTAACTTAGTAGACATGTCTTTGATAAGCAATACTTTGAACCACTGACAGGGTCTTTAACGATCCAATGCGCAAAAATGACAAAAGTAAAGACAGAGTATTGTCCCTGCTAACCTGAAGAGTGTAGGTTTCAGCTCGAGAGTTCCCAGTGAAGACATTTTTTTTTTGTTTCAGTTAAAAAAAATTGAGGTACAGAAAATCAGATCATTTCGTCTTTTTCTATTTAGTTCTTTGAGATGCTTTTTTGCTTTTCTTTACTTTAGTATGCATGACATGAAACTTTAAATTCATGTTCTAAAACAATATTTACGTGTGCATTGTGCTTCAATATGAAAAATGGGATAAACGTCAATGATACAGCCACCTAGTGACAGAAACAACCAAAAGACATGCATGCGCTCGGTTTGACGGTAAACCAGATATATGCGAGATAGCCCCACGGGAGAAAGGAAGAAAGAACCTTCACAATTTGCCTTACAATTGTTTTTTCCCTTTCTTTTTTTTTTAAATAAATAATTAAAAAAAATTTCTAATGTAGAGTTCCTAAGATAAAAATATTCCCTGTGGAAGAACCCGCCCCCCCCCCACCCTTTTTTTCGTCCTCTCCGATTTTAACTCTCAAATTAAGCTTTCCAATCTAATTAAAATTAAAACCTTGCTTTCTAACCGATCTATCCTTGTACTGGACCGGCAACTTTCTTCATTTAATAAGAAAATATACAGTTGCGTTATAAAACATGGATGTTGTCTGCTTGAAGTCCCCGCCCGAAAAGAAAGAAATAGCCTAACTCCAAGATACAATATTCCTGCATCACGTGATTTTTGCCACGTGGAGCTGACATTTGAATGAATACCGAATATGGAAAGTGAAACTACAATTCAAAACATAAAGTCCAAAGGCACATGGATGAAAAAGATTTTTTTTTGGCAAAGGGTGCCGGGGTAATCTTCTCTGTGTTCATAATATACATGAAATATTTGTCACTGCCCCTTGTCTCCTATATAAATTCTTACCCTGAGTTTTCTATCTGTTACTGTGACGACACAGCCTTCTAGCGATAAAATAATATGTTTGAAAGAACTATGCACTCGGCTACCTTGTTTTCTTCAAATCGCTTTTAAAACGTCTTGGTTTCTTCAATTTGAATAATAGAAAACAAAACTATATATCAAACGAAAACTGGATAAAGTGAGAAACAAGTTTCTTTCGTTAGTAAAAATTACTACTTCACTGCTTATTTCAGAGTTCGAACCCTACACGTGGTAGCTTGGTTCGACTCCAATCTTAAGTGACTAGGATTGACAGTTTCCCTGCCGAAAGTCAGTGGTTCTCTCCGGGCGTCTCAGCTTTCTACACTCAAAAACAGCTGGGCGCCATGAAATAGCAAATAATGATAAAAGTGGCATTAAAGACCAACAATGAATACACCAATCATTGTACATCAGATCATAGTTTTGTTGAAACACGAATCTATTTATTTGAAATTGAACTTGACAATAGCAATTTTTCCCGCATCGTATAACGATGAATCCTGATAACACTGTAATATGTGCCGCTGGACATGAAAAAGCGTAACCTTAAATAATTTTAAATAATGAATTTTAAAGCAGAACTATTTAAAATTAATGTCAGATGTTTAAGGCGAAACCAATAATTAATAAGAAGATATTTAAGATTTTTAAGATTTCCAAGGATAAGGGAACATAAAAGGGTACTATCTTCATTTGATATTATGCAGCTTACTGTTCCGTTCATTAAAAAGTCATTTGCACTGAGGGGAGTGGACACAACGCCTGCATAAATATTACTGTTTTACCACTTTATATATGATGTTTGATATGTTAATTTTTATATTGTGTATATTGTATTGTATTGTTTGTATATGCCTTCAACCCCCAGGGGTATAAATGTGCATTTCATTAATAAATAAATAAATAAATAAATTAAAGGTTGGTGTGTCCATCATATTACATACGTGGCAACCTTTTGTTTAAGTATTATAACAAATTAAACTTTTCAAAGTTATTCAAGTTCCATTACTAACTTAAAGTCGACACCTTATAATGTAGAATATCTATTTTAAATAGAAAAGGGTGTTTTCTATGTCAAAAGATTGCAAATTTTTTGAGAATGAATAGAGCTGTCCCTATTCGAATGCAGCATTCGTTAACTTAGTAGACATGTCTTTGATAAGCAATACTTTGAACCACTGACAGGGTCTTTAACGATCCAATGCGCAAAAATGACAAAAGTAAAGACAGAGTATTGTCCCTGCTAACCTGAAGAGTGTAGGTTTCAGCTCGAGAGTTCCCAGTGAAGACATTTTTTTTTTGTTTCAGTTAAAAAAAATTGAGGTACAGAAAATCAGATCATTTCGTCTTTTTCTATTTAGTTCTTTGAGATGCTTTTTTGCTTTTCTTTACTTTAGTATGCATGACATGAAACTTTAAATTCATGTTCTAAAACAATATTTACGTGTGCATTGTGCTTCAATATGAAAAATGGGATAAACGTCAATGATACAGCCACCTAGTGACAGAAACAACCAAAAGACATGCATGCGCTCGGTTTGACGGTAAACCAGATATATGCGAGATAGCCCCACGGGAGAAAGGAAGAAAGAACCTTCACAATTTGCCTTACAATTGTTTTTCCCTTTCTTTTTTTTTTAAATAAATAATTAAAAAAAATTTCTAATGTAGAGTTCCTAAGATAAAAATATTCCCTGTGGAAGAACCCGCCCCCCCCCCCCACCCTTTTTTCGTCCTCTCCGATTTTAACTCTCAAATTAAGCTTTCCAATCTAATTAAAATTAAAACCTTGCTTTCTAACCGATCTATCCTTGTACTGGACCGGCAACTTTCTTCATTTAATAAGAAAATATACAGTTGCGTTATAAAACATGGATGTTGTCTGCTTGAAGTCCCCGCCCGAAAAGAAAGAAATAGCCTAACTCCAAGATACAATATTCCTGCATCACGTGATTTTTGCCACGTGGAGCTGACATTTGAATGAATACCGAATATGGAAAGTGAAACTACAATTCAAAACATAAAGTCTAAAGGCACATGGATGAAAAAGATTTTTTTTTGGCAAAGGGTGCCGGGGTAATCTTCTCTGTGTTCATAATATACATGAAATATTTGTCACTGCCCCTTGTCTCCTATATAAATTCTTACCCTGAGTTTTCTATCTGTTACTGTGACGACACAGCCTTCTAGCGATAAAATAATATGTTTGAAAGAACTATGCACTCGGCTACCTTGTTTTCTTCAAATCGCTTTTAAAACGTCTTGGTTTCTTCAATTTGAATAATAGAAAACAAAACTATATATCAAACGAAAACTGGATAAAGTGAGAAACAAGTTTCTTTCGTTAGTAAAAATTACTACTTCACTGCTTATTTCAGAGTTCGAACCCTACACGTGGTAGCTTGGTTCGACTCCAATCTTAAGTGACTAGGATTGACAGTTTCCCTGCCGAAAGTCAGTGGTTCTTTCCGGGCGTCTCAGCTTTCTACACTCAAAAACAGCTGGGCGCCATGAAATAGCAAATAATGATAAAAGTGGAATTAAAGACCAACAATGAATACACCAATCATTGTACATCAGATCATAGTTTTGTTGAAACACGAATTTATTTATTTGAAAATGAACTTGACAATAGCAATTTTTCCCGCATCGTATAACGATGAATCCGGATAACACTGTAATATGTGCCGCTGGACATGAAAAAGCGTAACCTTATACAATTTTAAATAATGAATTTTAAAGCAGAACTATTTAAAATTAATGTCAGATGTTTAAGGGGAAACCAATAATTAATAAGAAGATATTTAAGATTTTTTAGATTTCCAAGGATAAGGGAACATAAAAGGGTACTGTCATTACAGGTTGGTGTGTCCATCATATTACATATGTGGCAACCTTTTGTTTAAGTTTTATAACAAATTAAACTTTTCAAAGTTATTCAAGTTCTATTACTAACTTCAAGTCGACACCTTATAATGTAGAATATCTATTTTAAATAGAAAAGGGTGTTTTCTATGTCAAAAGATTGCAAAATTTTTGAGAATGAATAGAGCTGTCCCTATTCGAATGCAGCATTCGTTAACTTAGTAGACATGTCTTTGATAAGCAATACTTTGAACCACTGACAGGGTCTTTAACGATCCAATGCGCAAAAATGACAAAAGTAAAGACAGAGTATTGTCCCTGCTAACCTGAAGAGTGTAGGTTTCAGCTCGAGAGTTCCCAGTTAAATTCATGTTCTAAAACAATATTGACGTGTGCATTGTGCTTCAATATGAAAAAATGGGATAAACGTCAATGATACAGCCACCTAGTGACAGAAACAACCAAAAGACATGCATGCGCTCGGTTTGACGGTAAACCAGATATATGCGAGATAGCCCCACGGGAGAAAGGAAGAAAGAACCTTCACAATTTGCCTTACAATTGTTTTTCCCTTTCTTTTTTTTTTTAAATAAATAATTAAAAAAAAAATTCTAATGTAGAGTTCCTAAGATAAAAATATTCCCTGTGGAAGAACCCGCCCCCCCCCCCCCCTTTTTTCGTCCTCTCCGATTTTAACTCTCAAATTAAGCTTTCCAATCTAATTAAAATTAAAACCTTGCTTTCTAACCGATCTATCCTTGTACTGGACCGGCAACTTTCTTCATTTAATAAGAAAATATACAGTTGCGTTATAAAACATGCATGTTGTCTGCTTGGAGTCCCCGCCCGAAAAGAAAGAAATAGCCTAACTCCAAGATACAATATTCCTGCATCACGTGATTTTTGCCACGTGGAGCTGACATTAGAATGAATACCGAATATAGAAAGTGAAACTACAATTCAAAACATAAAGTCCAAAGGCACATGGATGAAAAAGATTTTTTTTTTTTTGGCAAAGGGTGCCGGGGTAATCTCCTCTGTGTTCATAATATACATGAAATATTTGCCACTGCCCCTTGTCTGCTCTATAAATTCTTACCCTGAGTTTTCTATCTGTTACTGTGACGACACAGCCTTCTAGCGATAAAATAATATGTTTGAAAGAACTATGCACTCGGCTACCTTGTTTTCTTCAAATCGCTTTTAAAACGTCTTGGTTTCTTCAATTTGAATAATAGAAAACAAAACTATATATCAAACGAAAACTGGATAAAGTGAGAAACAAGTTTCTTTCGTTAGTAAAAATTACTACTTCACTGCTTATTTCAGAGTTCGAACCCTACACGTGGTAGCTTGGTTCGACTCCAATCTTAAGTGACTAGGATTGACAGTTTCCCTGCCGAAAGTCAGTGGTTCTCTCCGGGCGTCTCAGCTTTCTACACTCAAAAACAGCTGGGCGCCATGAAATAGCAAATAATGATAAAAGTGGCATTAAAGACCAACAATGAATACACCAATCATTGTACATCAGATCATAGTTTTGTTGAAACACGAATCTATTTATTTGAAATTGAACTTGACAATAGCAATTTTTCCCGCATCGTATATCGATGAATCCGGATAACACTGTAATATGTGCCGCTGGACATGAAAAAGCGTAAACTTTAATAATTTTAAATAATGAATTTTAAAGTAGAACTATTTAAAATTAATGTCAGATGTTTAAGGGGAAACCAATAATTAATAAGAAGATATTTAAGATTTTTAAGATTTCCAAGGATAAGGGAACATAAAAGGGTACTGTCATTAAAGGTTGGTGTGTCCATCATATTACATATGTGGCAACCTTTTGTTTAAGTTTTATAACAAATTAAACTTTTCAAAGTTATTCAAGTTCCATTACTAACTTAAAGTCGACACCTTATAATGTAGAATATCTATTTTAAATAGAAAAGGGTGTTTTCTATGTCAAAAGATTGCACAATTTTTGATAATGAATAGAGCTGTCCCTATTCGAATGCAGCATTCGTTAACTTAGTAGACATGTCTTTGATAAGCAATACTTTGAACCACTGACAGGGTCTTTAACGATCCAATGCGCAAAAATGACAAAAGTAAAGACAGAGTATTGTCCCTGCTAACCTGAAGAGTGTAGGTTTCAGCTCGAGAGTTCCCAGTGAAGACATTTTTTCTTGTTTCAGTTAAAAAAAATTGAGGTACAGAAAAATCAGATCATTTCGTCTTTTTCTATTTAGTTCTTTGAGTTGCTTTTTTGCTTTTCTTTACTTTAGTATGCATGACATGAAACTTTAAATTCATGTTCTAAAACAATATTTACGTGTGCATTGGGCCATTCCAGTTAATGTCTGCTAAAGGGGGATGGATGGTCCTTTCTGAGGGGTGTAAAATTTATACATCTTAGGGGGTGTAATTTAGGTTTTTTTCCTCTGACACCTACAATTATACACACAACTTTTGAGGGTTTTGCAGCAGTAAATAGATAGGTCAATTTTTCCCATAAAAGCCCATCCACCCAATATGAACAGAAACTCTACATCTGATAGGTCTTACATTTTTGTAATATTTAGATCTGATAGGTAATTTTTCATGATGCTTTTTTCTGATACGTTTAAAAAAAATCACCCCATCTGTCCCCACCTGTCAGAAATTAACTGGAATGGTCCATTGTGCTTCAATATGAAAAAATGGGATAAACGTCAATGATACAGCCACCTAGTGACAGAAACAACCAAAAGACATGCATGCGCTCGGTTTGACGGTAAACCAGATATATGCGAGATAGCCCCACGGGAGAAAGGAAGAAAGAACCTTCACAATTTGCCTTACAATTGTTTTTCCCTTTCTTTTTTTTTTAAATAAATAATTAAAAAAAATTTCTAATGTAGAGTTCCTAAGATAAAAATATTCCCTGTGGAAGAACCCGCCCCCCCCCACCCTTTTTTCGTCCTCTCCGATTTTAACTCTCAAATTAAGCTTTCCAATCTAATTAAAATTAAAACCTTGCTTTCTAACCGATCTATCCTTGTACTGGACCGGCAACTTTCTTCATTTAATAAGAAAATATACAGTTGCATTATAAAACATGCATGTTGTCTGCTTGGAGTCCCCGCCCGAAAAGAAAGAAATAGCCTAACTCCAAGATACAATATTCCTGCATCATGTGATTTTTGCCACGTGGAGCTGACATTAGAATGAATACCGAATATGGAAAGTGAAACTACAATTCAAAACATAAAGTCCAAAGGCACATGGATGAAAAAGATTTTTTTTTTTGGCAAAGGGTGCCGGGGTAATCTTCTCTGTGTTCATAATATACAGGAAATATTTGCCACTGCCCCTTGTCTGCTCTATAAATTCTTACCCTGAGTTTTCTATCTGTTACTGTGACGACACAGCCTTCTAGCGATAAAATAATATGTTTGAAAGAACTATGCACTCGGCTACCTTGTTTTCTTCAAATCGCTTTTAAAACGTCTTGGTTTCTTCAATTTGAATAATAGAAAACAAAACTATATATCAAACGAAAACTGGATAAAGTGAGAAACAAGTTTCTTTCGTTAGTAAAAATTACTACTTCACTGCTTATTTCAGAGTTCGAACCCTACACGTGGTAGCTTGGTTCGACTCCAATCTTAAGTGACTAGGATTGACAGTTTCCCTGCCGAAAGTCAGTGGTTCTCTCCGGGCGTCTCAGCTTTCTACACTCAAAAACAGCTGGGCGCCATGAAATAGCAAATAATGATAAAAGTGGCATTAAAGACCAACAATGAATACACCAATCATTGAACATCAGATCATAGTTTTGTTGAAACACGAATCTATTTATTTGAAATTGAACTTGACAATAGCAATTTTTCCCGCATCGTATAACGATGAATCCGGATAACACTGTAATATGTGCCGCTGGACATGAAAAAGCGTAACCTTTAATAATTTTAAATAATGAATTTTAAAGCAGAACTATTTAAAATTAATGTCAGATGTTTAAGGGGAAACCAATAATTAATAAGAAGATATTTAAGATTTTTAAGATTTCCAAGGATAAGGGAACATAAAAGGGTACTGTCATTAAAGGTTGGTGTGTCCATCATATTACATATGTGGCAACCTTTTGTTTAAGTTTTATAACAAATTAAACTTTTCAAAGTTATTCAAGTTCTATTACTAACTTAAAGTCGACACCTTATAATGTAGAATATCTATTTTAAAAGAAAAGGGTGTTTTCTATGTCAAAAGATTGCAAAATTTTTGAGAATGAATAGAGCTGTCCCTATTCGAATGCAGCATTCGTTAACTTAGTAGACATGTCTTTGATAAGCAATACTTTGAACCACTGACAGGGTCTTTAACGATCCAATGCGCAAAAATGACAAAAGTAAAGACAGAGTATTGTCCCTGCTAACCTGAAGAGTGTAGGTTTCAGCTCGAGAGTTCCCAGTGAAGACATTTTTTTTTTGTTTCAGTTAAAAAAAATTGAGGTACAGAAAATCAGATCATTTCGTCTTTTTCTATTTAGTTCTTTGAGTTGCTTTTTTGCTTTTCTTTACTTTAGTATGCATGACATGAAACTTTAAATTCATGTTCTAAAACAATATTTACGTGTGCATTGTGCTTCAATATGAAAATATGGGATAAACGTCAATGATACAGCCACCTAGTGACAGAAACAACCAAAAGACATGCATGCGCTCGGTTTGACGGTAAACCAGATATATGCGAGATAGCCCCACGGGAGAAAGGAAGAAAGAACCTTCACAATTTGCCTTACAATTGTTTTTCCCTTTCTTTTTTTTTTAAATAAATAATTAAAAAAAAAATTCTAATGTAGAGTTCCTAAGATAAAAATATTCCCTGTGGAAGAACCCGCCCCCCCCCTTTTTTTCGTCCTCTCCGATTTTAACTCTCACATTAAGCTTTCCAATCTAATTAAAATTAAAACCTTGCTTTCTAACCGATCTATCCTTGTAATGGACCGGCAACTTTCTTCATTTAATAAGAAAATATACAGTTGCGTTATAAAACATGCATGTTGTCTGCTTGGAGTCCCCGCCCGAAAAGAAAGAAATAGCATAACTCCAAGATACAATATTCCTGCATCACGTGATTTTTGCCACGTGGAGCTGACATTAGAATGAATACCGAATATGGAAAGTGAAACTACAATTCAAAACATAAAGTCCAAAGGCACATGGATGAAAAAGATTTTTTTTTTTGGCAAAGGGTGCCGGGGTAATCTTCTCTGTGTTCATAATATACATGAAATATGTGCCACTGCCCCTTGTCTGCTCTATAAATTCTTACCCTGAGTTTTCTATCTGTTACATGCCAAGAAATCCTCGCTAAAATTTCCGGTTGACCTCCTGCGGCACCTATTAGTAGTTAAAGATTGGATTTCATTCAACAAATTAATTTATGACCTGCATGTACATGTCGCTTAGAACACGGCCATATACCAAAAGGTTAATAATAATCATCCATGTAATTTGCTCTATGGGATGTTTGCAAAATTTCAACGGAGGCAATTTCTTGGCATGGCGAATATATTTTGCCTCACTATTAAAAGAGGCTAGTTACGGCCCTGTGTCCTCTTGTAGGTTCACACTGTCTGCGTCTGATGCAATGGTCAGGTAAACTATGGTATCATCTGCAAAGAGTCTAACTAACACTTGAGCGAATACCTTCTGGCGTGTCATTTATGTATATGTTGAAGTCAAGAAAGAGATTTTCTGTATCTTTGTTATATCCTTGATGATCATCATTTCTCTATAAAGATTGGTGGACTGATATATGCGTCCAAAAGTACAAACATAAATGTCAAATTCTTCAGAGAAAAAACATTGTTATATAGCGCACGCTAGCTTCTTTTCATTATTTTCGTTTAGTATTCCCTTTTAAGCTCCTTGTATAACTTTATTTTGTTTTAGTGATTAAGATGATAACACAATGTTTAATGCTGTTCACACATTTTTGTTTACACTTTTACCGTTTGTGTCTGTTTGTTTTGTTCAAGCATCGTTGTCAATACAATTGAACTTGATGCGACTGTCAAACAAGTGAGGGTTTCGCCAGCTAAAAAAAAAACAAATTCAATCCACCATTTTCTACAAAGTAAAAACACAAAAATACTGAACTCCGAGGAAAATTCAAAAAGGAAAATCAAAAATCAAAAGCAAAATCAAAAGTCAAACACCACCTAAACGAATGGATTACAACTGTCATATTCCTACTTGGTACAGGCATTTTCTAATGTAGAAAATGGTGGATTGAACCTGGTTTTATAGCTAGCTAAACACTTCACTTTGTATGACAGTCGCATCAAATTCCATTACATGTCAACGATGCATGAACAAAACAAACATACTCAAAGAGTAAAAATGTCAAAAATAGGGGTACAACAGTCAATATTGTGTTATAATCTTAATATCACTACATAAAACAACAAATGTAACAAAGTAGCACAAAAAGGCATACATCTAATTTAACATTCTCATTTTGCTTTTATTTTACGCTGAATTTATCTATGTAAAGTCTACCCATAAATGAAAGAAGGTTTTCATTACTGGTGTAAAATTGCGCGTTTGAAATTCGCACAGGTAGACATAAAAATAATTTGTCGTATGACGGCATACATAAATGCAGACTCACGTAAAGTAGATATAACAAAAAAGACTTACAGTAAAAATAATAAATAAATAATGGTGTGGTTCAAAGTATGACGGGACACATAAGTACAGTTTCACGTCAAATACGGCTGAATTTATCTATGTAAGTCTACCCATAAATGATAGAAGTTTTCATTACTGGTGTCAAATTGCGCGTAGTAGACATAAAAATAATTTTGTCGCATAAACGGCATACATAATGCAGACTCACGTAAAGTAGATATAACAAAAACCAGATTTAACAGTAAAAGTAATAATGATAAATAAAATAATGGTGTTGTTCAAAGTATGACGGACACATAATACAGTTTCACGTCAAATACGGCTGAATTTATCTATGTAAAGTCTACCCATAAATGATAGAAGGTTTTCATTACTGGTGTAAAATTGCGCGTAGAGTAGACATAAAAATAATTTTGTCGCATGACGGCATACATAAATGCAGACTCACGTAAAGTAGATTAATTCAAAACCAGATTTAACAGTAAAAGTAATAATGATAAATAAAATAATGGTGTGGTTCAAAGTATGACGGGATACATAAGTACAGTCAAAGGACAATGCCTTGTACCAAGTTAGGAATATGACAGTTGTTATTCATTGGTTTTGATGTGTGTGATCTTTTGATTTTTCCATTTGACTAGAAATTTCCTTTTAGAATTTTCCTCGGAGTTCAGTATTTTTGTGATTTTACTTTTTATGATACGATGTTACATAGTATATGTCTCTGTTCAAAGGTAGCACAAATTATTCAATAAAAAATCAAGAACTTTGATGGTGTCAGTTTCAGAGAACATTTTGTTTTAATCAAAATTGGTGTTAACAAAGACGTATAACAATATATATGTCCTAGTTTTTAAAAATAAAGTGTGGGTTGCTTCTTTCTGAAATAAGATCAGCTATTATTTTGATGATTGAGTATCAAAAAATCTTAATTGCTTTTTGCAAAAGGCACTGAACACAAAATGTTTGAGTTGTCTTATTTTGTTTAATCGGAAATTCAGATTGCCATACTTTACATCTATAATCTACTCATGTACAATGCACAACCCTTCAAAATGTAATTATCAAAAGTAATGCACATTGTACAACAATTTTAAATTTAATTATGACAACTATAGAATTAATGTACAAATGTACAACAATTCAACAATTCAAAATGTAATGTTCAACAATTCAAAATGTAATGTTCGACAATTCAAAATCTAATGTCCAACAATTCAAAATGTAATGTTCAACAATTCAAAATGTAATGTTCAACAATTCAAAATGTAATTATTAAACATGTTATGTACTAAAATTCATTTGTTATGTATCTATTGCCATACTTTACATCTATAATCTACTCATGTACAATGCACAACCCTTCAAAATGTAATTATCAAAAAAGTAATGCACATTGTACAACAATTTTAAATTTAATTATTACAACTAGAAATGTAATGTACAACAATTCAACAATTCAAAATGTAATGTCCAACAATTCAAAATGTAATGTTCAACAATTCAAAATGTAATGTTCAACAATTCCAAATTTAATGTTCAACAATTCAAAATGTAATTATTAAACATGTTATGTACTAAAATTCATTTGTTATGTATCAATTCAAAATGTAATGTACCATAATTTAAAATGTAAAATTGAGAATGGAAATGGGGAATGTGTCAAAGAGACAACAACCCGACCATAGAAAAAAACACAACAGCAGAAGGTCACCAATAGGTCTTCAATGTAGCGAGAAATTCCCGCACCCGGAGGCGTTCTTCAGCTGGCCCCTAAACAAATATATACTAGTTCAGTGATAATGAACGCCATACTAATTTCCAAATTGTACACAAGAAACTAAAATTAAAATAATACAAGACTAACAAAGGCCAGAGGCTCCTGACTTGGGACAAGCGCAAAAATGCGGCGGGGTTAAACATGTTTGTGAGATCTCAACCCTCCCCCTATACCTCTAGCCAATGTAGAAAAGTAAACGCATAACAATACGCACATTAAAATTCAGTTCAAGAGAAGTTCGAGTCTGATGTCAGATGATGTAACCAAAGAAAATAAACAAAATGACAATAATACATAAATAACAACAGACTACTAGCAGTTAACTGACATGCCAGCTCCAGACTTCAATTACACTTACTGAAAGATTATGATTTCATCATATGCCCATCAGGCACAATCCTTCCTGTTAGGGGTTTAGTATCATACCATCATAACATATATGAGAAGAACATAACCCGTATCTATTTACGGAAATGTAATGTAATGTACCATAATCAAAAATGCAATTATTCAAATTGAAAATGTAATATACCACAATTCAAAATGTTATGAACCACAATTCGAAATGTTATGTACCACAATTCAAAATGCAATGAACCACAATTCAAAATTTAACTTCAAATTTTGCATAAAACTAAGTCAAACATTCACATTTTTAACAAAACCAATTCTTTGACTTGAGTGTGTTTCTAAGTTTTGATCGCCATTCAACAAGTGTTACCATTCTAGACATGAGCTGCAAATTAACTGACCTGTCGCATCCTTCACACACATTTTGCAAAAGTACATTGTATTCTCCAGTTTTTCCAATTGAACAGTTTGCTGACAGATCTCCATGCTGATTTGAGTCACAGTACTTCGTTTTAAGACCAATGTTGATTGATCAAAACAAAATAAGGAGACAATTAAGTTCTTGTATATTTTCAGCAAGGTCTTCTGTGATCAAGAAATCTTCATTAACAGCTTCAGCACCAAACTCACTAACTTCTCAATTGTGCACTGGACCATAGGTCCTTAGGGAAAGGACAAAAAAAAATTGCCCTCCCCCTTTTTTGTCAAAAATCTGTTATTTTTTCGTTTTCTATTAATTTCAATATTTCGCATTATTCTGTATTTTAAAACATAGATACACCGCAAATAGCTATACTCATAGCGTGTACGTATTTGCTATTTACTATCAATTCCAAGTTTACTATTACCAGAGACGTATATATGAGCTCAGCAATGGGTACCGTAAATGATTTTTCCTTCTTTTGCTCTGTGACGAACATTATTTGAATTTAATGTCAAAGGAAGGCGAAAGATATCAAAGAGACATTAAACTTTTTTTTTTTTATTTATATATTCACACGGGATCGCGTGGTTGTATTTAGGTATATCTGGACAATTTTTAAAAACGTCTAGAAGACATTGACGAAAATATCACTTCCGGCTAGTTGCATTTGACAGCATGATATTGCAACACAAAATACAAGTAATTTACTAGCTATTATAGGTTGATGTCTTCATGTTCACACTTTAAAAGATACGGGAAGATAAAGAATTAAGGAAATGATCATGCTATTGTGGACAAGTTCATTTATATATATATTATCTATTTGATATTATTCCCAACTTTGTACTTAGTTTATATCTATTTTACCCTATACTATAATGATGTTACTATATTGAACATAATTTTATATGGTTCAATGAATCCAAAATACTCTTTTTGGGCTCGTTAATATTTTCTCACCACTGGCTATTGGACAAACTACCTTACTTAATATTTGTTTTATCTGGTTCTATCTAGTTTAACAGTTCACCTATTGACTATATATATTGTACTTTTTAACTATATTGTCAATGCAGAATAAGAAACACCAGAAACAACACTAAGAGCCGTAGCCAGCATTATAAGGAATTTACATATAAGGTTTTTTCAAATTAGTTTATGGTAACAACATGACTAATTTATATCAAACTAGTTGAAATAATTAATGGGACATGTTTTAGCGAGAACAGCAACTGGACGTTATAGATCAAATGTTGACGTCATTCGATTTATGACGTCACGCCAGGTATGCTATACGGGTTTTGCTATGTGTTACAGGGTAAGCGATACAGGTTTTGCTATGTGATACAGGGTATGCGATACAGTGTAGGTGATACAGACTTAAAAAAAGAACCTTTATTAGATATAAAAAATTGCTGTATTTTGTACTTAATATATGATAAAATGATTTATTAACTGGTAGGGGACTATGTATTGCCATGCAAATACACCTAATCACTATTTATTCCATTCCAGATAAGTTCTAAAATAACACAACTTTTTCATCCAGTTGAAGCTATCTGGGACGCTGTTTAAACAATTCACCATGCATGCTTCTTTTTAATGAGACCTGTTTAAACTACCGTAAATACTTCAAACAAAAATATTTTTTTACTTTAATTTTAATTTCAAAAAAGTGGATCATACTCTATCAAAAATTCTTAATGATCGCTTTCTAAAGTTTTATCTCCCTTAGATCACTACTGATGACCTCTATTGAGGAAGTTGTATAAATGACTGCTTTTCCCGGTTGGATTAAATAGTGATAAGGTGTATACTCACAGAATGCTTATTTATTCATCCTTTTATTCTCAATCACATTTGATTACACATACATTTGTATGCTGGAATTAGTCTTCAAAATAATTTTTTGTAGTAATAAATAAATGAATGTACATGTAAAATGTATCTAGTTAATTAACTTGTCTTTATAGATTTGAAGTGATTCTTTTAATCTGTTGATCAACCATGATGACCAAAGAAAGAAGACAGTTATGATGGAATTAAATGATGAAAAGGTCCTTAGGAGTTTCCTCCTTAAACCAGCAATCCACTAGTAGTAAGGTCCAAAGATTAAATCCACCTTCCACAGAAGTCAGGAAAGCTGGACCTTATCTGTTAGGTAACAAATTAACAAAATATTGAATTAGACAAGATAAATATATAATTAATGTCAGTTTCTTGGAAAAAATATCATTTAACACATTTAACAAGTGTTCAAAATTTCCAGTGTTATCACAATTCAAAAATATTATTAAATTATGAAGGGCAAATGTTTAAATATTTGAGAAAAAGTCTTGGAAATTCAACCAAGCACAAAACTCATTGCTCTGTATCATACAAGTTGAATCAGTTGATATTTAATGGGGACAGGTTTTAATGAAAATGTCAAAAGTTGTCTTCTTATGATAATATTAGGAAATCTAATTAAAGGACCAAGACAAGGATCTTCTCCTGTAAGAAGTATTGTACAGTGTTTGGCAAGAAAAGATGGAACAGACAAATTCTACACTATAAAGGTATAAAATGGCTGCCATGCTGGAAATCTTTGTTTTGCTTTTATATTTATAACATGTCTTTTTCCTTTTCTGTCTCCAAAAGGTAAAATTTTGGAGGCAATACGTCTAGAATACATTTTGTAATTAGAGACGCTGCCCAGATTAAGCCAAAGTTTTTATTATATTAGCAGATCCCTGGTCTGTCATTCTTAAACACCTATTTATGTTTTCAAATGCAATACATTGACTGAAACTATTGCAAAACATTAGTGGATTTGAGAACTTTCTACATATATTCTTGTATGTGTAAATTTGTTTTTAAGGGGACAACCGTTTGACTATTAAAGACAGATTTCACTCCTATGCATGTGAGGAATTGTCAATTGTTGCTTTATTACTGCATGTTCTACATGTCCTATGTTCTAGATTTTAACCCTGTCTGACCCCAGAGAAGAGAGCCAAGATGATAGACAAGGGAAAATGTTGTTACACACAGAATATTCTTTGTTGTCTCTCCTTCACAACCAAGATGGAGTTGTACATCATCATGGACTGTTTAAGGTAAAATAGTCTTCTCTACTTGAACCAAATTAAACCAAACTTAAGATGAATGATTCTTAGGTTACCTAGAATAAAGTTTATGTTTTATTTTCTGTTTTCCTCAGAAAACATGCCCCCAATGGCTGAAAATAGAACATCAAGTAAAATGCAGTTTCAGAGTATCTAGTGTAAATTTTGTATTCTAATATGACGTCCTTATTACGCTTTGTAAACAAAGCCGTGTTCTAATGAGCACAAAATATGTTTGACACATGCGCACAAACTTACTGTTTAAATTAATGTTATTTCCATCGTTATCCTTTAAAATATATACATTTAGGCAGCTAACATAAACTTTTATAATATATTTTTATGAAACAACATATATTTATCCTGCTCGTAGTTTTTAAACTTATCAAATATGAAATGCAATGCACAGACTCCTCGAGGAGGAAACAGGAACAGCCAAACATTTTTATGGTAATTTCGTACGCTTCGACCTATAAAAATACTGTATTTGTCCTATTAGAATCGAAATAATTCCTTCATGTCATGCTCTATGCTCATTTTAACATGGGTAGGCATTATATTTGACCACATTTTACACCTCGCTAACGCTCAGTGTAAAATATCGACAAATATAATGCCTACCCGTGTTAAAATGAGCATAGAGCATGACATGAAGGAATAATTTCTTAATTTTATTATCATGTACGTCAAGTAACATAACCATTATGTCTAAAATGGCACATAGGGGTAAAATGCATTTATTTGCTTTTGAAAAAATATGACAGATACAAAGAATATTTAAATGGCATTTTTAGCCACTCATTTATATATTTAAAAGCAATGATAATCATTTAAGCAAAAAATTTATAGGTAAGCAATTCAGGCTCTTGAGAGCCTATTGTTTCTTCTAATATATCCATAAAAAAATGATTCCCTTTTTCAGGATGAAGCATTAGAGGATAAAGAAAGTTCTCGATATTATCCTGGCCAGTCCGTCCCTAGAAAGAGAAGACGACTCTGTCTGGTGTTAGACTGTCTGGTTCACCATGATTTTAGTGACGAAAATCAAGAACTCGTCAACTTACAAATTATGTCATTAAAGAGAAGAAACTATCTGAGAAAGAAGCCATAATTGTATTTCTTGATATTGTTAGAGTTGTGGAGAGTTTACATAGGGTATACTATATCATTTATAACATATTGTAAAGTGTGAGAGATTAATTTTTCTCTCTCACCGATTTCAGCATTAAGATAAAATCTTGACAAAATATCCACTTGCATACATTCGATCTTTAGATAGATCAAAAGAAGAGAAAAACACCAAAATAAAACCTAACAGTCAGGTTTAGCTTTTGAAAGCATGAAATGTTACTATATTTTTGAATATTTGTTAGTATCATTGATTTTGATGTTACTAATGTTTAAAGAATGTTGATAACCCACATCAATGAATTCACATTAACCCAAAGGGATTCACTGCACTAAAAAAATTAGAAAGATATTTATTGTTTATGCCAAAGATACAGCAAATCAACAAAAAAGAAGGAATAAAAAAGGAAAAAGTCATTGTAAAGTTAAAAATACTGTTTTCAACTACAATGTACACACTTGAATACCGTCGGTGGCGGATCCAGGATTTTTCGTAAGTGGGGTCCCACTGACTGCCTAAGAGGGGGCCTGCTCCAGTCACGCTTCAGTGATTTCCTATATAAGCAACCAATTTTTTTCCCCAAAAGGGGGGGGGGGGGGCGGCCCTGCCCCCCCCCCCCCCCCCCCTAAATCCGCCTCTGACCGTAAGTCAGATGCCTCAGTGAAACTATTTGTGACATTTGACCTATTGACATTATTTAAAATCGCTGTGGTTATATGGCATTTCTACTGTAACTTGAAAGTTTTACAGGATCATTTGTTATGTCTTTCAATGGCTGACAATAACTGATGAGTTGTCGTCTCATGATTATTGTATATGTGAAATGTATATTTCAGAAAAATTTGGTTCATCGTGATTTAAAGCTTGGTAACATGGTACTGAACAAAAAGACAAAGAGGATAACAATAACCAATTTCTGTCTTGGAAAACTTCTGGTCTCTGAGACGGATCCATTAAAGGACCAAAGGGGTAGTCCTGCTTATATCAGCCCTGATGTCTTAAGTGGTAGGTTCTATAACAAGCTCTTGAATCAAAGACTTATCCTTTTAAGAACTTCTCACCCTTATCATATATTATGAATCTTGAAATAGGGACCTACACCAATATCTCGTTCCAACCACTGTCTGTATGTCCCATAATTGGTTTTTCGTTCTTTAAGTTTATTTTGCCTCAAATAATTGTTGTGAAACTTATACACAGTGCTAAGTAGTGCAAAACACAGATAACTTTTATCATTCTAGAGTTATGCCCCTTAAAAAATTTGTTTCCATGAGATTTGGTGGCCTCAATTTTCCTTTCTAGTGTATGCCCCAACAAATTGAACAATTGCCATTTTTTTTTTGTTCTCTTAACTTAAGTTTGACTCAAGCAAATGTGAACATGTATTTAGTTCAAATTTTGGTAGTGTCATTTTTACCATTGTTGAGTTACATGTATGTCTGTTTATAATCATAAATGCAGCTCTATGAATCTTATTTGAGTTTATCAAATTTTGTGACATTTAAATTCACAAGACCAAAAAAACATGTCAGATTCATTTTTTCTTCATATAGAAAACATAAATTATTGTTGGCTTGGGTATTTAGGAGTTTGTTTTTTCCCATATAATTTCCATATTTTCTTGTACATTTTTAAAAATTCTGCTGGCAAATTTTTCAGCTGTGAATATAAGGTACATGAAAAGGAGTATCTTTTTTAAAGTTAAAATAGTATAGTAATATACAATGAAGATTAAACTCTTAGTCTCATACAAATATAAGGATCAAAACAGAATTGTATTTACATATATTTTGAACATTATGAAAGGTGACCTTATCCAATGATAAATAATGTATGTTCACTAAAACCATTTCTATAAAAGTATGTTAAAGGCTGACCCAAGCTAAGTCTTGTAATAGTAATCAATTGCAATCAATGACCAAGAATAAAGATGAAAGAGTTTGAAAGGGAACTTATGATTGGTACTTTATTTTGATTTTGTGCATTAATTAATTTGTTGAGTAATATTAATCACTTAGGTCTTAATTAAATTCTCACATGAATTGTTTTCAAATGAATTATCATAATTGAGTTTTAATTAAAACTCAACAAAATAAAAGTGAATTATAGAATATTTTTTTCAACTCCAGTAAAAAAAAATTTATACAAATTTACTTCCCTGAAAATTAATTTAACATTTATATGTTTTATTTTTGTCAATTTGTTTTTCTCCCATATTTTTTGTGTAATAAAATGGGCCAACTTTTTAAACATTTTTTTAATGTTACTCAACATAACTAAATTGTTTTATTGGTACTGTTTTTATTGTTGAGGCAAATTAATTTCCTTATTTTTGTCTAGTATGTTTGTTATTTTGATTGTGTATTAACAATACTGTAGATCTTCTGATAATATTTTTGGCAGTAATGATATTGAGAACATAAAACAAATTATGTGATATATTAGTTTATTAAGCACTATTCAATAATCCATAAGCACTAGCATGCATACACTTCATTTAGACATAAAATAACAATACATATAATCAATTTAAACATTAGCACTGAATTTTACACAATAACAAATTGTCACTAAGCTGTTCTTGAGTAAGCACAGAACATCTCTGTGAAGGACGTTGCCATGGTATCTGTTTCTGGTTGACTGTCTGTTGTGGCTGTTGGAGTAGGATGACTGGGGTCATTGGACTGTAGAATCAGGGCAGACAACTCTTGGATTTCTTGCCATTTCTTTGTCTTTAACTTTTCAAACACCTTTTTGACGCCAACTGTAACTGACTTCTGGGATTGTAGATGTACACCATAACCACTGGATCCCTCTATGTTGGCTGTGAAGATCTGTTGGTCTAAACGATGAATCTTGGTATCTGAAAAATAAAAATAAACAATTAAGTAATTTGTTATATTTAATAAAGACAAAAAGATCACATTTGCATATTTTTTAAATTATATAAATTTTAATTTAAACTTCAAATGAAACAAATTACTATTGCTACATGTTGATTGAAGATATAGTTCATTATTTTTATTGTTGTGAAATTCATTAGAAATAAATGTGATTTACCAATCAAATTATATAATTTAGATAAATATATTTCTTTTTGAATGTAAGTCAGAAAAAGGGAAAATTTAACCAATTTTACTTTTCACTATAAGTAACCTACCTAGCATAGAAAGTTGTACAACAGAATTGTCATAGACAATAAGTAAGGACTTGAGGTCAGCAGCATAGGTCAGAATGTTACTGAGTTCCATTGTAGTAGTAGTGGGTAATGAAGTACTATAGATATTGGCAGTTCAACTGTTGAGCAAGTTATGATTTTTCCAACTAAGTGCTTCCTTTTTATAACAAAAAAATCTCCAAATGAATTCCTTGGCTTTACCAAGCTGAGACAAATAATAAGTAATAATTGAAAACATCAAAGACTTCAAAGAGAACAAATAATTACTAATTTACTTTGATCTTGCACTTTCACTAATGAGTTGTGTAAACTGCAAGCCAAACAATATTATGAATAGGCATTAATTTGTCTTGAGAAAAGTGTAAATTAATGTATTTCTTTGTGTTCTGTGAGACAAATTGTAATTGTTAACAAAACATTATTATTTTCAGTTGTAAATAATTTAGTAATGAATTTCTATAATAATAACATATGGGAATATATTAATTCCATATGTAATATAATCATAATTGAAAATTTATCTGCTGAATTTAAAATTCAATTTTATACATAAAAAAAGATAGATTAAAAAAATAACCTGAAAAGTCAAAAATAAGTAAATGAATGAAAAATAAAAAATACCAGAAATGAATAAAAAATATAAAATGAAGAAATGAATGAAAAATAAATAGAAATAATAAAAATTTCAAGTTAAAGGTCAAAACTAATAAATTAAGACAGACAAACAGAATATTTTATAAATTAAGACAGACAGACAGAATATTTTATAAATTAAGACAGACAGACAGAATATTTTATAAATTAAGACAGACAGACAGAATATTTTATAAATTAAGACAGACAGACAGAATATTTTATAAATTAAGACAGACAGACAGAATATTTTTTTTTAGTGTCACATACCAATACAGAACAATATCATACATCATAATATTAGTATAAAAATACAAATAAAAATTTAAATCGAAGTTAAAATATCGGTATCCAGCTTTGACTGACTTAAGAGACACTTTTGCTTTAAAACTTATTCTAACATTCATTTACAAATGAATAAATAAAACTTTGACATTACAATAAAAAAAAAATACTGTTATACACAATATTTTCTGCAATTAAACATAAAATATAAAGATTTTGCTAAAAGGGTTGTATACAGTCATTTGACATCAGAAAGATAAATGTGTCGTCGTGATTAAAATCGTAAAAATTTGGGTTAATTGCACTTGCTTTCAAAAATAGATTAAGAGTAAAAAATCAAAATGTAGATAAAGATAATAATTAAAAAATTGAAATAAAAAATGAAAAGTTAATTGTATAAAGTGAAAGTACAAATAAATTTAATTAAAATTGAAAAATAAACACAACATAGAAAGATATTTATTATAAAATTATAAATACATCTTATGATGAAATGTTGTGTCAAATCCAACTGTTTAAGTTCATATTTGATGTTTGATCAACAGAATACATTGTATTAATAGAGTCAGTTCTGGTGTGTCCTCTTTTCACTCCAATATTTCTGATCTGTTTTACCTTGCTTTTCCTAGTACAGTTTTATATCAGCAATATAGACTTGTCACGTCTAACACAAAATATTGAAAATACATCATATCACTTCTTCCCTTTATAAAGTATGCTTCTGTGTCTTTTATGATGTCTATATTATAAAGAGTTGGTGGTGGTGGTGGGGGGGTGGGGGATTTATATGAAATTTGATGTCATAGGAAAACATCAGCAATGTCTCCAACTTATTCAAAAATAAGTGCCAAATATTTTTTTTAAGGAGTTATTCCACAGGGAAATATAAGTTATATGGAAATCTTGTAGGATTGTTATAAATTTTTTCAATGATTCATTTCAGTAATTTATGGGACATGTTCAAAAATCAGCACTGATCAATTATTTTTACAGGAGTAATGTCCCTTGGAAATTAAAAATTTTATAGGAAAAAATAAAATTGCATTGAAAGCACTGTCAAGTATACAATTCTAATAAGATTTTTATGAAATGTATATATAAGGTTTATATCAACATCAGCAAAGTCTCAGATTAGTCGTAAGATTAGTGCCAATCAACTTTTTAATATGAAGTAAGCCCTTCTGAAATACGAATTTTATGAAAAATTTTATTGTAAGCACTCTCATACATACGTTTCATTTAGTATTGTTTTGAATTTCACATCACAGTTTATATCAGGAATTTTCAGGATGACCTTGAAAATTTGCTTTGATCAATGACATTTATTTTTAATTGAGTTATGTCCCTTTGGTATGTAATTTATATTTAACATTGCATTGTTAGCTTTGTCATGCCTACATTACTTGTCAAATTTTATTGAGATTTATTTCAAGGTTTATTCTAGAAACATTTAAACACTGTTCCTTTACTATGTTGTGTATTATTTTAGGCAAACCATATCTAGGCAAGCCGAGTGACATGTGGGCCCTTGGTGTAGTATTATTTACAATGTTATATGGCCAGTTTCCATTCTATGATAGTCAGCCACAGGAGTTATTCAGGAAGATAAAAGCTGCAGAGTTTACTATGCCAAGGTATGATTATTTATTTTGAATGCCTCAATCAACACAGCCTCAAATTTCAGCTTAACAAAATGTATCTTTTGTCTTAAGTTAAAATGATACAGTAGAAATAATCTGAATAGTAATATGTCTTGGTTCATTCATACTTTATCGGTAGTTGATAGAGTCAGATAAAACTATATGATTAAAGCATTCAAGTATTCAAGTATTCAAGTATACATTAAGATTAAGAAAAAAACCAACTATTCTTATAGCTATATAGAATGTTAACATGTACAGCTAAAAAAAGTCTTTTTAATTATTTCAAATTTAAAGCATGTGTCCCATCCATCAATGCTAGGAAGTATATTTCATTAATTTCAGTGATGGGAGAGTTTCTGAAGATTCCAAGTATATCATTCAAAATCTTTTGACCTTGGACTCTGAAAAACGTTTAACAGCTTTAGAGGTCATAGAACAGTTACAGTCACTTCTCGATAAATGGTGAGTGTATTACAATTTAATGTTTTAAACTTTTGCAGAGTTTATCTTTGTTTCAAATAAGGAAATACTTGCCATGAGTAAAGTTTTATCAAGTGCAGCAAAATAGACAAAATTTCACATAACATTTCATTGCATATAAGAAAATAACTATCCCTGGAAGTTAATCAATCAAATTTTTACCTCTTTTTATCAGTGTACAAGCTTGAGTAACCAAGCAACCTGAAGGTTCCAAAACATTCTATAGAAATATCAAATAAAAAAATATTAATTAAATATTTAATCATGAAAGAAACTATTTAACCTCTTTGAGGTCAGAGGTGGAGTGTCCAAATGACAACATGACAAGAAATTAAAAAAAAAAATCACACTGAAGCTCTAATCTTAAATATAAAAATAGGAAGATGTGGTATCATAACCAATGATACAACTCTCCACAATAACCAAATGATACAGAAATTAACATCTATAGTTCACTGTACAGCCTTCAACGATGAGTAACATCCATGTACATTGATAGAGCACTTGTATAACATCCTTTGTTCATTGACATACAATACTGGGCCATGAGACAGAGCTTTAATCTTATTTTAATGCCAGGTTCATTTTTTGATAATAGGGAGAAACATACATGTTACATTCATTGATATCTGTTTTATGTGTATTGTAAGAGTACATGATAATCATTTGTTTTCAATGTGTCCTTTTATGAACACAATTGTGTATTTTAAGAGTACATTGATATTCTTTTGTTATCTATTGTTTTGTTTTTTTTATGAACACAATTTATTTTAAGAACAAAGTGATATTCATATCATTATTTAAATTTCTATTTAGAGCTATTTTCCTGTTTAAAACTGTTTATTCAAAATACGCTCAGACGCAGATTTCCTGCGTAACAGGAGCGACAAATACACATACATTTACAAATAACATAGAAGTGAAATGAGTAGAATACATACAATGAAACATTTTTACAAAGCTAAATGTATACTAAATCTATTGACCATACCACAAAAAGTCCGTGCAATATGTAAGCTTAAATAACCACGTGATCACATGAACACAATCAAATAATAGTGGATAGTAACAAAAGGTGTAACATATATAAATATATTCATATGTGCTGATTTACAGAGAGAGCAGTAGTTTTTCAACCTTTTGTATGAAAATAGAAAGGTTAGTTAATACATGTAAATTGCAATATTTCAGCATTCCATAAAGTTTATTGATATTTGGGTTGATTCTGTAGTAATTAGGAATATATGCATTTCTTATTTTAACAACATCAGCATTGTTACAAAGTGATATGTAATGATACTCATCTCCAAGACCAGTTTTACAAAGCTTACATTTTCTTTCAATTTCTGGAATTTTATTCCATCTCCCTGTTTCAATCGGAAATTTGATATTGCAAGTACGAAGTTTGCAAATATAAAGTCTACTAATGCATGTATTTTTAAGCTTTGGTTGCTTTGTATAAATTTTTGCTCAAGCATTGTAATTAAGATAGAAATCTGTCATCATTAAATAGGCTGGGATTTAGATTATTGGATGCTTCCACAAACATTTTTACATACAAAGCAAGCAAGCCTAACAAACTGTTAATCTACATGCATTAGGAAAATAGCTCTAAAAAATCCATCAATGTTGATTCCATTGGTTGACATTAAAAAACAAAATAGCACTGCGGATGATATACCGTAAAGCGGGTTATTTTTCGCAGGGTGTAAATTTTCGCTCATTTTCGCAGATAGAACAAAATCTCCAAAATAAATACCACCAAATTAAGGTGGTACCTAACACTACAGGGAGATTACTCTGTAAAGTCAGCTAAACGTTTGAATTATGCTGTGTTGTAAAAGGAATATTAAGCTTCTCAATGATCAAAATTGGTGTTTGTCAAATTGCTATATAACCAGTGTAATTTTTCTGACAAAACGGTTGGTTCAAAATTTTTTAAATTTTTATATTTTTGTCAAAAGGTCAAAGTAAATACTTTGTCAAAATTTTATGAAAATTAAACGAGCCAAATTAATTTTAGTGAAAGTGTTGGGTACCACCTTAAAAGTGTATTACTGTACATGCAAAGGCATTGATAAAAGTTTTGAAACCACCAAAATAATATTTCGTATACCTTATTCAATGAACATCACGAAATTTTACACCTGCGAAAATAACACACCATACGGTATTTGTTTATAAATAACAATTTTTGTTTGACAGGAAAGCGATGTCTAGTATAAGTGGTCCTCTACAAGTAGTCCCTGATATTGATGACAAGTATGTGATTGATAACAAGGGTGAAGAGGATGAAGGGTCAGCTATACTTCTATCAGACATTCCATCTGTTGATGTTGGCGACACCTCCACACAGATCACTGATCTAGCTCATGGAATCACTCCAGACAATGACCGACAACCCAAAGAGAAGGTTCCGGTCAGAAGACGCAGACACATATCATCCAATCCACCAATCCACCGGATGACAGACGATGCTCAGCCACTTACACCTACAGAGATGACGGCTCATAGACAACTGTTGTCACAGCACAGAACTTGAAGTTACTACTAGGAAAAGAGTAGACAGGGTTGTTCTTAAAAATGTTATCTGTTGTCAATGGCACACCTCATGTTTTCTATAGTATACAGCTGTTGTAGTGTATGTGATTATGTGATGTGATGTCTTGGTTTGATATTTATTGGTATTTGATGTTATGACTTTGTTATGTAGTCAGAATGTGTATAATTGTATATTGTAGTGGGTTCTCATTGACAATTGTCATAGGATATGTAGATTAGGAAAATCATGATTACTTAAATGTTTACCCCTTTTGATAGATCCTTGCATAGGACATTAGGAAAATCATGGTTATTCAAATGTTTACCCCTTTTAATAGATACTTTCATGGGACATTAGGAAAATCATGGTTATTCAAATTTTTACCCCTTTTGATAGATACTTTCATAGGATGTAAGCCTACACAGAAAGTTTGTATTGATCTTTTCTTTTCTGTTTTAAGTCTTATTGCATTGTCTTACTATACCATTTCACAGAAAAATTCTACATTTTGTCTTCACTTGTTTGCTTAAAGAATATACTGAGCTTTTATTTTGAATTGCTTCAATGCCATATTTCTTGTTACGCAAAAGTACATTGAATAGTTAAGAATAGTTTTATTTGTCACCTTTTATTTTATTTTAGAGATACAATAAAGAATTAAGGTGAAATATATCAGTTATTTTTAGATGATCTGGGTATCACATAAGATTGTCAAAGCCTGTTGTAAACCATGGATAGTTATTTAAAATAGTCATCTTTTGATGGGTTAATTATTGTATGATTATTATGTAGTTTGTGTGTTAGAGTGTTTAATGTGTGCAATCATTAAATTTATAGGGCAGTTTTAGGTAGATAGCAAGTGCTCACTTAAAGTTTGAAAGAGAATGAATGGGTCATATATTTTTAAATAATTTAATTTTGGATGTAACGCGTCTTCTGATTGGCTGACATTATTTTGTTATGAGTCCATAGACATAATTTAGTCATGTGACCGTGACGTAATCAACGTTTTTTCATGGTTTTCTACGGTTTAAAATGGAATTTAGAATTAAATTATAAGAAATGACTGTAATATTTTTTCTGTCTATTCGAAATATCATAAAAAATGTGGTGCACACTATTAAATAACCCGCTACACGCGTTATTCAGTATGCACCAAATTTTTTATGTTATTTTTTTCATAGACAGAAAAAATATTACAGTCATTCCTTAATTGGATATATATGAATAAAGAAACAAATGCTTTCCTTATGAAAAAGTTTACTGCTAAAATATTAAAAAATTGGCTTATTAACAGATGAAAAAAAATATTACTTAATTGTAGGAAACCAGCAAACGGTCAATAATAAGCTATTTCAGCAAAAAACAGTATGCTTTTTCCTGATTTGCCATGGTGATATGGATATATTTATTATGATATCATAGATTTGTAATTTTATTGCATTTCAAACGTGTGCTAAATTATTCGTTATTTATTCTGTGATAGTGTGTTATTGTAATTTTCTTAGGCCATACAAAATTAATCATCTGGATCTAAGTTTCTCAACCAACAAAATAAGTTCTGGATTATTTGATTCAAAGACAAATTAAATGTTAATTCAGAGTTCCTCAATTAGTGGTGGTTGAAAGGTTTAGATCATCAAAATTTTGCAAGGACTTGGACAATTTTGGTAATTTGCAATAGAAACAAAAATAGTGAGAACCAGCAGATTCCAGATAAAAAATATTTCGAAAACACTGTCCATTTATATGAAATTCCTGTCACATTTGAAAATGGGAGGGATCTAAACTTTCAAAGAAATTTCTGAAACCAGATGATTTATATTGTATGACCTTCATATAAAATATAGGGCTATTACATAGTAGTTTAGAATTGTATATATCTGTACAGTAGAACCTTTAAATTATCTACTAGCATGTGTGAATTTGTTTCACAGTAGAACCTTTAAATTATCTACTAGCATGTGTGACTTTGTTTCATAGTAGAACCTTTAAATTATCTACTAGCATGTGTGACTTTGTTTCAACACATTCTTTTATATATTTATATATATATATATAATATTCATTACTGTGAAAAGACACTGATAGTATTATAGCTTAGATTTTTCTCAAATTTTAGTGAAATAGATTTATGATTTCAAATTTAAATTCAAAGGTCACCAAACACTTATACAGAATTACAGATTTAAAAAATTAAGATAACATAGGGGAAAATAATTCTTTGTGAAATGATAAAACAGAAATGTATTCGTAGAACTTAATTATAAGAATATTGTTTAGACTGGTTCTTTAAGGAGGTAAAATGGAAAACAAGAGGGAACCTGCTAGTAGAAAGTTAAATTATCTCCCCTAGATTTAAGTTATCTCCCTTACTCCAATCTTTAAAAAAAAATCTTTTGATACATGAATTATTGACAATTATGATATACTACATAGAAAACATAGAAAAGAATTAAAAAAAATATTCTAAGCTTGTGCATGTTTAAGAAATAAATACAAATTCTCAGTTTTGTGAAAATGTTTGATGACAAATGTAACAGGTAACAAATTGAGGATTGAACCCCCCTAGATGTTCAGTTTAAAAGTGTCTATCTAGCTCAAAGTATAACAAGTTTTTCTGCTTTTATCAAGCAAGTAATTTAACATTTAACCACTGTTTTGAAAAATCATTTATTTCTAGTTTTGCATGACAAATTTATAAACTTAATTTTAATACGCAATTATGTATCTAATTACTCTTACTGAATGCATGTTTAAATTTTTAAATTGAAAGTGAAATAGCTTATACAGTTGTAGAGTATGTTGTATCTGCAATACGTTTATACATAAATATGAATATTTAATATAGTGACAACAAATAAAAAAATATATTTATTGTTTTCACTCCGGTTTTGATAAACTGTCCTGTAAACTTACAATGTTGCTTGAAATACTGTGGATTCATTATTATTCGTTGGATACCATTTTCCGTGGATGGTCTGGGTACAGATGAACCACGAAATTAAGCGTTCAACTAAAGACAATATTTCAATAATGTTATATGCAAATTATGGCAAAACCATGAAATCAAATATCCACGAAAATGCAAGTTTTGTTCAATCCACGAAAATAGATACCCACGAAAAATAAATGAATCCACACTGCTAAGTATTTTTTTAAATAAAAGGTAGGTTTGTGAATTTATAAAGCATTTGTGTAAAGCAAAGCATCTTTTTTTACTGAACTTTTTGCCATGGTAATTTGTAATTTAAGTTCCCAAATACTAGAGTATATAATCATGTATAAATTATAATTAGTTATTTCTGTAAAGAGGAGATAGAGAGAGTGTGTTGTTATTCAAGTTTGTGTGTCTGTTAGTTAATGTAGAATGGTATTTACATAATACTTCAGAACTGAACACAATTGTGGGTGAAAGGTTCTGGTGTCAGTTTCACAAAAAAACTTACGACTTAGATTTATCGTAAGTTTACTGAATTGTTCATGACTTACAATCAATCTGAATGGTAAGGTTTTTTTTGTTAAAACCTACTATTCATTTGAGTCATAGAAAATTATTCCATTTAAAATGTTATCACTATATTCAAGACATTACTAAAGTATATTATTTACAGATTATTTGTGATATAATGTTGTATAAGTAAAGGTTGTATATCATGTAAACAGGTCATTTACTGTGGATTCATTATTATTCGTTGGATACCAATTTTCGTGGATTTTGTGGGTACAGGTTAACCACGAATTTAAATGTTCAACAAAATGCAACAATTCCATTGGGTTGAATGTAGACTTTGGCAAAAGCACGAAATTAAATATCCTCAATAGTGTCAGTTTTCTCAATCCACGAAAATTGGTACCCACGAAATTAATTGAATCCACAGTATGATGACTTGCCATTTCATCCCCGTGTCCATTTCTTTACATGTGACATGGATGAAGTTATTGTTTTACTCATTTAGAAATGAGAAATATATCTCAGCTAACTACTAATTGAAATACTGTGGATTCGTAGATTTTTGTGGGTTGAAAAGCTTAAATTGTCTTGAGATATTTTATTTAGTTTTTGCCACAGGGTGCATTCAAGCCATAGAACATTTGAACTTCTTTGAACATTCATGGTTCCCCTTTACCCACAAAATACACAAAAATTGGTTATCCAATAAATGATAATGAATCAGTAGTAATAAACTCCACTGGCAAAAAAAAAAAGCTTTTGATTGGCTAAGATTAATTGTAGTTTTTTATGGAAAATTCTTCTATTTCAACTTTTTTCACTGGTTTAATGTTTAACCAAAAATACTTGAAGATTTCTTTGTTTATCTATCAAAAAGCATTTGTGACTTTGCTTGCAATATAAAAATAAACAAATACCGGTACTTTTATGATTTCAAATTCGACAAATATTTTTAAATGAAAGAAAAATATGGTTTCAGGTTAAAAAGCTGAAGAAATTTTATTGTTCCAAAAAGGATAACACTACTAGTATTATGAAACTGAAATTTGCAAATTATAATTTGATTTAAAAATTTGTCATTTTGTGTATCACCTTTATATACAACTTGGGCAACTAAAATAGACATTTAGTTTGGGAATTAAAGTTATATAAACTCTTTCTAATTGAATATATGTGTATGTATGTTAAGAGAAAATAACTATTGAATTTTGTTTGAGAGATGTTTTTGGTTAAAGTGTTGATAAGTGAATATCATTGATAACCAAAGCTGTGATCTACAGTAAACCATGTTGTAATTTACGCAGTCCTCCTTGTGATAGTTTACTGTTTAAAATTGTGTTGTGAAGTTTTCAAATTTTATTGAAAGATTTTTAATCATGTCTGTCATAGAAATCTGTTTGGAAATTTCATCCAATTCTGCATTCATCAAATATTTTTTTGTAATATTTTTTTTTTAAAGTCTTATGGAAGAGCAAGACATCTGCTGGTATGTGACTTCATGACGAAATAAATGTTTTAACTAAGCATGCATGGAGAAAAGACAAAAGATAAAGAAAAAAACAATCCATCTGTCTGTAAAACTTGACTACTCGGAAAGGAGGGAAGTATACCCGACTTAATAATGACTTTATAGTTCAGCTAAAAAGCAAGCTAACCAAAGATTCCACCTTTACATACACACTCAATGCATTCTGTTATAACATCTTTTTTCAGTTTGCTAAATCAGCTTGTGCTCATTGTGTCATTTCACATCTACAAAAGTTTTTTGTCTTGAAAGAAGAGTGATAAAGGCAATTAGATGTACTTCAAAAAGTCTGCAGAATTGGATGAAATTATTAGTATTGAAATGAAAAGTTACTGATGTTTGTAGGAAAACCTGTATGTATGGATGTAGAATGTTTCTGTTAGAAATCCAGGTCAGTAGGGAAAATGTCACATTTGTTATCATTAAAAAATATTTTATTTACTTATCTACTTTTATGGCCCATTGCAGAGCAGAGTAAAAAAATTGTCGGATTGATTATTCATCTGTCTGTCAAATTTCGATTGGTTAAAGAGCGTAAGCTTTTAATTTTTTATGTGACTGCTCAAAATTTAAAAAGTTTTGGGTGTATATTGGTATCACGTTAGTTGTCGTCTTCTGCGTTGTCGTCCAAAGACAGATGATTTCTGGATAATAACTAATATAAGTGAATAGAAATCAATAAAACTTTAACACAAGGTTTATAACCACTAAAGGCAAGTTGGGATTGATTTTGGGGGGTTTGGTCCCAACAGTTTAGGAATTAGGGGCCAAAAAGGGGCACAAATAAGCATTTTTTTTCTTGGTTTTCGCACAATAACTTTAGTATAAGTAAATAGAAATCTATGAAATTTAAACACAAGGTTTATGACCACAAAAGGAAGGTTGGGATTGATTTTGGGAGTTTTGGTCTCAACAGTTTAGGAATAAGTGTCCAAAAGGGTCCAAAATTAAACTTTGTTAGATTTCATCAAAAATTGAATTAGTGGGGTTCTTTGATATGCCGAATCTAACCGTGTATTTAGATTCTTAATTTTTGGTCCCGTTTTCAAATTGGTCTACATTAAGGTCCAAAGGATCCAAAATCAAACTTAAGTTTGATTTTAACAAAAATTGAATTCTTAGGTTGTTTGATATGCTGAATCTACTTACATTTTTATGCCCCACCTACGATAGTAGAGGGGCATTATGTTTTCTGGTCTGTGCGTCCGTTCGTCCGTCCGTCTGTTCGTTTGTTCGTTCGTCCGTCTGTCCCGCTTCAGGTTAAAGTTTTTGGTCAAGGTGGTTTTTGATGAAGCTGAAGTCCAATCAACTTGAAACTTAGTACATATGTTCCTTATGATATGATCTTTCTAATTTTAAAGACAAATTAAATTTTTGACCCCTATTTCACGGTCAACTGAACATAGAAAATGAAAGTGCGAGTTTCAGGTTAAAGTTTTTGGTCAAGGTAGTTTTTGATGAAGTTGAAGTCCAATCAACTTGAAACTTAGTACAAATGTTCCCTATGATATGATCTTTTTAATTTTAATGCCTAATTATATTTTTTACCCATTTTCACAGTCCATTGAACATGGAAAATGATAGTGCGAGTGGGGCAACCGTGTACTTTGGACACATTCTTGTTGATTATGGGCTCTGTTTTCAAGTTGGTCCAAATCGGGGTCCAAAATTAAACTTTGTTTGACTTCAACAAAAATTGAATATATGGGGTTCTTTGATATGCTGAATCTAACCATGCATTTAGATTTTTATGCCCCACCTACAATAGTAGAGGGGCATTATGTTTTCTGGTCTGTGCGTCCGTTCGTCTGTCTGTCTGTCCATTGGTCCGTCTGTTCATTCGTCCCTCTGTCCTGCTTCAGGTTAAAGTTTTTGGTCAAGGTAGTTTTTGATGAAGTTGAAGTCCAATCAACTTGAAACTTAGTACACATGTTCCCTATGATATTATCTTTCTAATTTTAATGCCTAATTATATTTTTTATCCAATTTCACGGTCCATTGAACATGGAAAATGATAGTACGAGTGGGGCATTCGTGTACTTTGGACACATTCTTGTTGATATTTGGGCCCCTTTATCATGTGGTCCACATTGAGTTCAAAAGTGTCCAAAATTGATCTTTTTTGATTTCATCAAAAATTGAATTCTTGGGGTTCTTTGATATGCTGAATCTAACCATGTATTTAAATTCTGGATATTTGACCATAATACCGGTAGGTAAATTTTCAATTATTTTTTTTAAAAGTTTTTAAACCACATTCATTCTGTGTCAACTTTTTAATCACAATCCAAATTCAGAGCTGTATCAAGCTTGAATGTTTTGTCCATACTTGCCCCAACTGTTCAGGGTTTGACCTCTGTAGTCGTATCAAGCTGCGCCCTGCAGAGCATCTGGTTTTAAAATGAAGTGATGTGATGCAATTTCCAAAGAGAAACCTATCCATCAAGACAAATGGACAAAAGCTTTAAAAAAAGATGTCTTATAGGGCAATTAATAACCAGAGCTTGGAAGAAAGACAGACCCAATCATGTCGAACAGAAGAAAAAAATAACACAAGCCCTATCTTAAATCAAGGATGAACTCAGGTGAGCCTGATAGTCAGCAGTTCTTTATCTACAAAAGTTTTTCTAGTATACTGCTTAATAGGTCAGTAAGGGAAAGATTCAAAGTTGGTTAACATTTTAAAAGTGTGCTACATTTATTAACTAAATTTCATTGCACAATATTCATATTGAAGCTTTTGGTTCAACATCAGCTTTTAGTTTGATAAGGTAAAAAAATATGTTTTTTCTGCATGCAACTTTGATAGTTAGCTACACAAAAAATGACAACAAAGATAATTTTACCTAGAATCTAGGCTGTACGGTTACCTATAACTACTTCCATCCACTTCATGTGAACTATGGTGGATAGATGTCTCATTTCTAATCATACCATATCTCCTTTGGTCAGCTTGTTGTCTCTATGACACATTCCCCATTTCCATTCTCAATTTTATTTACTTCTAAAAAATCTTAATGTTTCAAGTACAATAGAATAGTGTTAAAATCACTCATATGTATTCTGAACTGAAACTGCATGTTATATTCATAACACTTTGGAGGTTGATGAACTCAAAGCTCAAGAAAATACACTTTTTTTCGACAAGCATTTTTAATCCCTTAAATTCGTTTCTGTGATACATTGTGCCATAGACGTTAGCCTGCTTTTGATTTATCGAACCTTTCTTTTAACTGGAGATATGTTTCATTTATAATATGTACATTGTATGATTTTTTTTTAGTAGCACACATATTTTTCATTTCAGTAATTATATTTTTACATGGTAATATTCCTTTTTCATCTTTTGAATACGTTTTCAAATTTTTAACTTATATTTGATAATTTGTAAAAGCAATCTTATTTTAGACTTTTTTTGACTATTTATTTTACCAACTTTATTCAGTATAATTTTTTACTCGTTTTTTTTTATTTTGATTCATTGATATATATATTCCACTTTTTTAAAGAAAAAAAAAATTCCACTTTATTAATCCTTTTATCTAGAAAAGTTTTAACACTTAAATATTTATTTTGTGGGTTCATGTTTTATATTTTTATCACTGTCTGTTTGTATATTTTGTTTAATATGTGATGTAAAGCGCTTTGAGTAATATTGTTTTAGATTTAGCGCTATAGAAAAATTGTAATAATAATAATAATAATAGAATAGAAAAATTGTAATAATAATAATAATAATAGAATAGACCTAAATTTTAATAGCAGTTAATATCATATCTAATAATATTACCATCTAGTGAGATTACAACCACCAATCAAATACCTAAGATACTTTTGAATGAAAGATCTTTTTTCTAATTTCTTTGAAGTATTATGATATAATAGTATAATCATTTCAGATCATTTCAATGGAT